>OY101447.1:28332656-28788297 GCA_956483635.1 Panzeria rudis | reverse complement strand
TATGCTACCCATAATTACAGATTGAGCAGTAGGTTCGGTCGTGCGTCTGTGAGTAAGCATACAACATTGGGTCTTACGAGCATTGAAATCGACCCTATTCGCACTACCCCATTCAGAGATTGTAGTGATCTCACGATTAATTGTATCATTTATGTTTTGCCGCATGGCCCTAATCTCCAACAGACTTGTCCTATTGCAGAATGAATATGAATGGCAGCTGCTGCTGTCGTCTGCAAAAGAGTACTTTTAACCACAAAAATTTTTAAAAATTATATTAGTAATTTTAGCCATCAAAAATAATTTTAATCTCCAAACGTCGTTTTTCCCAAAATTATATTTTACAATTCAGTAAATGCAATATTTCGGCCTTGAACTCGAATCGGACGCCTTTACCATCTTAGCTAAGTTATCTTATTGAATAACGATAGCACAAAGTAAGCATAGACATAAAATGACTTGCAAGTTTTAAAAAGTTATTATAACCAATAAAAATTCTTATCTCATACAAATAGCAAAAACAATTCACATTAACAGCAGGTTAACTATTTCAACTATTTAGATTTACTTACAACTTTATTTTGAGTGCAAGATTTTATTGCTTTTTAATGTAAAAGTGTTTACCAAATCACATATCAATCGGTCGAGAGAAAAGGGGTAAAACTCAGTTTTACTTTTTATGCGCGCAACACAGCACACTTTTCTGATCACAAGATTGCGTTGCCATCAAAAATATAGGCGCATACGAAATCTCAGATCTATCGGTCCGGTGAAAGGGGGGGGGGGAAGGAATAATACCTTTTATGGGTGTAGCTTCACTTTTCTAATTACTATATTGCATTGTCATCAAAAGTAAAGACGCTTTTCCAAATCTAATACCCAGCGCTCAACAATTAATTACAATATTTGACCCGATGACACAAACATGACACAAACACGGTACGCTAAATAAAACCGCTTAAGCCACGTCAGGCGTAAGGGGTACAATTGTAACTTTTTCTTTTTATAAGTCCTATAACTTTTTTTGATTTATCACTAGATATCTGAAATTTCGTGATATCTTAAATTTAACAATAATGTTTAGTTTTCAAGTATTAAACATAAAAAAGTAACGGCCTTGCCCAAATTGTAGGGCTTTGTTTTGTAAGCAATTTCAAAAGGCGGTATGGATACAATTGTACCCCTGTATATTTTTCATTAAAACTAAACAAGAAAATATGGCTACAAAGTCAAAAATTCAAATTTTTATTGAAACAAATAGAACTTAAATAAAAAATGTACGTAAGAGAATATTAAAAAGGTTTTTTTTTGGAATACATAATGTAAGTTTATTCAGTCTGTTGGCAGGAAACAAAGGTTGTTTCCTTTTTGGAGTATTCATCACACACTGTTTTCATACAAAAATTAAAATTTAATAAAATATATAAATAAAACAATAACATTAAATTAAAATGATATAACATTAAATTAAAATGATGATACCTTCAAAACGGCTGAACCTATTTTCTTCAAACATAGGTTAAAAGATTTTGGATCAAGTCACCTTGGCGTCAAAGATATACAGATTCGACAGAATACATCTAGAAAAGATGTGATAACTCTTAAATGGCTGGGCCGTTTTTTTTTCAAACATAGCTAAGAACACTCTTGATAAAGTCACCTTTCAAACAGAAAAAAACTAAATCCAAATCGGTCCAGCCGTTTGGTCTGTATGTAGACTTGTACAGGCACACAGGTACACAGATTACAGATATACAAATACACACACTACAAACTTATATCACCACTTTTTTGTTCGGGGACTAAAAAATATAATTGTTGCAACTGATACATTGTTTATTATATGTTTAGAAGGAAAGTCATCCATAATTTGGTATAAAAAATTATATATCAAAAAATAATTATATGAAGTTACAATTGTACCCATACCGCCTTTTAGCGTTGTAAAATTGTTCCCCCTGACGAGGGTTAAAAAGAGAAATTGTGCATGCCTCTTTAATATATGAGGGGGGCTAGAGCACAAGGGATTCAAGTGCCAAAGCTACACAAATTGAGTTAGATGAAGGAATCAATAATTAACACTAATACCTATCACTCTAGAAAAATTTAGATTTGCATGATGACCTCAATCAACTATATGCATTATAAAGCCAAAATGTTAAGTACGAAATGCATAGAAACAAAAAACTTTGAAGCTCAGTTACTCAGAACTTTCTTTTTAGTACTTGAATCCCTTGTGCTTTAAGCCCCTCATATATTAATTTTTCTTAAGTTATTATTTTTTTCATGATATCAATTTAAACTTAACAAATTTATTAAATTAACAGAAATTTATGTAAATAAGAAATCTCTATAATACCAAAGTCAATGAAGAAGTAAATTTTATTTTTCTTTTAAACCCTACTAACATGCAACATAAAGTTGTTAATAATGACAATAATGAAGATGAAAATGACTAAGATGATTATGATGATGCTGAGAATGTTATTTTTGTGTGTGAAAGATACATATATTGTGAACTGAAGCATTAAATTGTAAGGAAATTTATGAACAAGCTAAACACAAATAAATTCATATACAAAAATAATAACAAAAAAAAAGCAAAAATTCCCTTTCCATACATGACTCAAAAGCTGAGCAAATATGTAAAATATCAGCCAGCAATCATGGCATACTTTATTATATGGTGAAGAAAAGCATAAAATTTGCCATCATAATACATAATAAATATCAAAGATGAAGAGACAGCAGCAACAACCATAACAACAGCAACAACAACAACAAATGTAATAACAATTATATTAAAAAAGCAAATAACAACAACATAATCTTTTAGGTAAATAACCGAAAAATATTAAATATAAATATTATTAGCAATAAATTTTCTTATAAAATAAATAAGAAAATTAAGACATATTAACATGAATATGAATGGATTTCACATACCAGGATAAAATAAGTCTTTATATTATAAACACAGTTATAATTTTTTTGTGAGTATTTTAAAATAAAACTGGTATAAATAAAGATTCTTATCAAAATTAAGGTGAAATAAGATATATTGAAAAATGTTAGAAACACGAGCCTTAACAACCAACTTAAGAAAAAAATCTCTAAAGTTAAAATGCCAAAAAACTTTAAGAAAAATATGTTTTGCATATTATTATTAATATTATGCAAATGACATTAAAAAACGACAAATTCTTATGCCAAAGGCACATTCAAATGCCATCAGAAGTACAAATAGTAGTAAAAAATCACAAAAATATACAAAATTTTTAGGTTTTTCTTTTTATAGTATATTTTTTTTAAATCCCTTATTTTACCTAAGCAATATTTGACCATACGTTAGACTAAATCATAAAATATATATATATATATATATATATATATATATATATATATATATATATATATATATATATATATATATATATATATATATATATATATATATATATATATATATTTATTTTTTGCTTTATTTTCTACTTTGCTTGTATGTATTTCTTCTTTCTCTTTTCTATTTAAATAAGCAAATCCGTGGTTATGAGCCAAACCCAACTAACTAACCGACCATTCAGGCAACCAACCAAACTAACAATCTTTTTTCATTGTATGTATATATTTGTTATTTTTTCCATTTTCTGTTCAAGACGACCAATGTCTGAAATTGTTCAAGCAAAACCAAAATCAACGAACCCAATATACTGAATTTCTATAAATGTAAAATTCAAATAAATTAAAACAAAAATTAAAATCTTAGTTTTAACAAGTTGTATAAGTTATGCAAGCGAAATCTTTGAAATGTATACCCTATAATGCATAGTGGGGCAGATACGAAATATTTGGAACATAAATCAGGCATTTCTAAGCGGATAGTCCTATCAGAATAAAATTTGCCATACTGGAACAAAAGAAGGAAACCTTACTAGGGTTTTCATATGGATTTATTTTTTTTAATGCTATAAAATCATTGATTATTCGTATTTTCGAATGAAAATGTTCAGTTATATAAGAATTTCAGACTTCTTAAGAAAGTTTAAAGATATCCAAAAAATGCAATTTTGAAGAATTTTGCCCATAGCGCCCATACTTCTGTATGGGCTTCTGTATTCATACATATTTTAATATGAAAATGGTTTCCTGTTCTTTCGTGTCAAGTTTGCTCAAGACGACACGACAGCAACACGAACGAAATCAGATTTTCTGTGACGAACACTTCATGTTGTGTCGTGTGTGTTCGTGTCACGAAAAAACACTACACGCGCACATTTCTACTACGTATACATAAGGAGTTTCAGAAGTGGCAATTGTTTTTGAGTCTCAGCTTTGATCTTGTGGAATATGTGTACTAAAATCAAAATTTCGATTTTAAATAGATCGCATTAAAAAGTGCCCACTAGCACGATTGTGTAACTTTTATTACGATAGTCGTATCGCTAAAATAAATATAAAGAAAATTTATCGAATTCGCTATTCATTTATAACGACATTCGCTGTCGGTTAACTAACGACAATAAGTTTGTTGTTGTTAATGAATATACAAGAGCCAGCCGTGCAGCTGTAGCACGTACTTTATGCCGACAACTGAAGTTATTGTTCTACAAAAATATAGAAACATATAAACAAACACTTTAATGAATAAATAACAATATCTCTATTATTTAAACATTTATTTTTACATATATTTCTCAAAATTGAAAAAAATTTATGAAAAACATTGTCTGTATACACTGTTTTCCATCGACAAATTCATTTGTTTGTTTTTTCTATTCCTCTTTGTGCTTTTCGCTTTGTTTTTAACAGAGATGCTACATGATATCGAATAAAATTACAGAATCGCACTGTCGTTACTGCAAGCGATTAAATATGTCGGCAAATGCTACGATTGTCGGATCGTTAAAACTTACAGAATCCCACTAAAGGTAAAACTATATTAAGAAATTCAATTATTTTTTCCGTCCATTCACGTCTGGGCAGATAACTTTCAGATAAGTATACATTTGCTATATGTTGAAAAATAATTTTTTTATGTGGCTGATTCTCATTTCAAAACGGCGTGTCCTTAATACATGCTGTTGATTTTCAACATTAAGGGCCTAATTTTCTATATCCCCAATGATAAACACCTCACCCGTACGTCACATACTAAGGTGAACGCCGAATAAAAATAAGTAAATTTTGTAAAACACTACGACATTGCGTTAGATTGCTACATATATCACTTGAATTCCCAATACTCACATAGAACTATGAATTAATATCAATATTTTTCTTTAAATATCAATATTATTTATTATATCATGACTATTTTTTGCAGTTACTATTGCGAATTTTATTATTTACTGGTAATTTCTTTATTACATACATACATATAGAAATTTTTTTCTAACTTGCAATTTTTTGGCGTTTTTCTTGAACTTTTTATTTTTAACGGCTTTAGCGTTTCTAATAAATTTTAGAGGTAGTTTCCGATTTTGCAACTTCTCGCGAATCTTTGAAATGTTCGCTATAAAAGCGACTTTTTGCATGTTTTCAGCTTCCCAACAGTTTTGTCGATTTTTAAACAATATTAGACTTTGTTATCATCCCGCTGTTAGTGAGTTTTTGCGACTTTTCGCCATATTCGATATTTTTGCCGAATTTTTTGCACTCCTTACAGTTCTAGCGATTTTTTATCACTATTATGACTTGATCAAAATTTGCAACTTCTCGCGAATGTTCGCAAAGTTCGCGATAAAAGCGACTTTTGGCATGTTTACATCTTCCTAACAGTTTTGCCGATTACTAAACAATACTAGACTTTGTTATCATCCCGCTGTTAGTGAGTTTTTGCAAATTTTCGCCATTTTCGATATTTTTGCCGAATTTTTTCCATTCCTTACAGTTCTAGCGATTTTTAATCAATATTGTGAGCTGTTCAATATATTGCAGCTTCTCGCGAATTTTCGCAAAGTTCGCTATAAAACCGACTTTTGGCATGTTTTCAGCTTCCCAACAGTTTAGCCGATTTCTAAACAATGCAAGACTTTGTTATCATCCCGCTTTTAGTGAGTTTTTGCGACTTTTCGCCATTTTCGATAATTTTGCCGAATTTTTCGCACTCCTTACAGTTCTAGCGATTTTTTATCAATGTTATGGCTTGATGAAAATTTTACAACTTCTCGCGAATGTTCGCAAAGTTTGCGATAAAAGCAACTTTTGGCATGTTTACAGCTTCCTAACAGCTCTGCCGATTGTTTAACAGTACTAGACCTTGTTATAATCCTGTTGTTAGTAACTTTTTTTTAATTTTCGTCATTTTCGCGATTTTTGCCGCATTTTTTGCATTTCTTACAGTTTTAGCGATGTTTAATCAATATCATGGCTTGTTTAAAATTTTGCAAGTTCCCGCGAATTTGAGCAAAGTTCGCAATAAAAGCGAGGTTTTGCAAGTTTGCAGCTTTCTAACAGTTTTTCCGATTTTTAAACAATATTAGATTATGTTATCATCCCGCTCTTAGTAAGTTTTTGCAAATTTTCGCGATGTTTACCGTTTTTTGCATTCCTTACAGTTTTCCGATTTTTAATCAATATTAGTTATGGCTTGTTTAACATTTTGCAACTTTTCTCGAAAAATTTAAAAACTTGTGCTTGATTTGGCATATAAAGTGGGTTATTTTTCACTGAAACGTTTTATAAAATTTGTTTTTCATATATTAGTTTAAAAAAATAACGTAACAACAGGTGTTCAACACTAGCAAACCCCTGCCATTGTAAAGTGTTTACCAAAATAGAAAATTCAAGAAATTCTATGTGAAGTGAGGCGTAGGGATATAGAAAATAAGGCCCTTAAACCTTTTGAAAAAACCAGACTAAATATATTAGGCTTTTAGAATACTTGTATTTTCATCTCCTATTTCCCACATCAAATTTTTGAAAAATAATTGAAACTATAATTTTTTAAATTGTTATTGTCCCCAGTCTTGCATATTGAGCGTTATGCCTTTTTAGTACGCTTCATTACTTAGTATTGTTATTAAAATTGCATTAACTACATATGTAACTTTCTCCTTTTTTTTTGCAGTCAGTTAAAAAGGGTCACTTTTGCAAATCCAAGACAAGGACATCACAAATAAAAAAAATGTATCTTTAATTATCCTGAAAAGTGGGTATTTATTTTTTATTGTTTTTTTTCAGCATATAGCAAACTAGTCTATCCCCCTAGCGTAAAAAGTAAAAATCGAGAATTTGAGAACTACTACGGCTACGGTTGTTTTTTTTTTATATTACTTACACAATTTTCATAGAAATGATCGAGTTATCCTAAAAAAACAACTGTATGTTTTGCTTCTGTTTTCATCCCATCTTGAAAACTTTACACAATAGAGACATGTCAACTGACTAAATTCTGTAAAAAAAAATAAAGAAAACTAAAATACCTGTTTTCAGGATATTTAAGGATAAAGGATACTTTGACATTTTAGAGGCACTTGTGGCAGAAAGCTTTATCAGTTTTTTTTTGTTAAAGAGAAGTAACACAATCAGGCAATTAATGCCTACCAGTTAATTAATTAATGTGTTACCTTCTTTGGGAAAGGGATAGTGTAGAGAGAACAGGTGGTGAAGTGGGAGAGATATAGAAAGCTTAATTCATTTACAACCCTGCTATTGCGCTTTTTTTGTAGAGCAGTGTTGCAAGCCCCACTGGTGTCAATTAGAGGCATTACGTTGTGTAAGCTGTGTAGCCATTTTATTAGTTCTTTTACTTCGCCGACGGTTTTGCTACAATACCGACGAAGGAGGGTGCTGTGAAGTGCATTAGTATATGTTAGTATTACTCGCTGCCGGTACTGCCAAAGTGATCAGTGCTATGCCTTCATCACTTTAACAGTCCAACAACAACCAACACAACACACCAATTCACATATGAAAAATGCATGATGTTGTTGGCATGCCTGAAACTAGTCTCGAACTCCAGACCTCAGGGTTTGTAGTCAAACGCGCTAACTACTCAGCCAACAGCACCCTCAAGTTAAATCAATTCACGTTAAGAGGAAACTGAAACGTTTCGAATGACATCAAATTTGTATATATCCGATGATGCGTTCTAAAGTTATGCACTCTCAAAAATGGTCGAGGTGCCCAAACTTAGAGGCCTATAAAATAGCAACCCTAAGAGATATTGAAATAATTTTTTCATATATTACGCGCACCCGATAGTAGAATATGTATGTCGAATTTCATTAAAATCGGAGAGGATAAAAATCCAGACCGTGTCGAAAATTTTCGTTTTTACTCATATATAACTTCAGACAAATTTTATAGAAATTGAATGAGAAGTATTTTATGAATTTATACTGGTGAAGAAAAATTCTAGTAACACATTTTGTTGATAGAACCAGCTGGCAAAGCATTTATGTTTCAAGATTAACAATTATTTTAGAGTACATACAAAGTGAAATAAAACATATGTTTTCTAGGAATCACATCTCTAACGTATTTTAGAATAGCAAAAAGTGAAAGAAGCACATATTTGTGGTGAAAGTGACTTCTTAAACAGCCCTGTATATCTTGATAGTAGCCGTTTAACTATTTTCACATAATTTTCCATTGTCATGCCAAATATCATTTTACTTTTATAATCAGCTCATTTATGTTTCAATAGCACACTCAACTATGAATGCTATGCTGACAACGGTCATTTTTTATTTAGCTTATGGCATATGTTTTTATGATGTTTTGTAGGGTATTCATTCAGTTAAACGTTAATCGGTTACCCGTTAATTACTACTCGATTAACTGACCGGTTAAATTAAAATTGGCTATTTTTGATTAACGGTTAAACCGGTTAATTTCAGTCGATTAACCGATTGACAGACATAGCAAATTTTTTCGTATATTGTGGTATTACATATAACGTATTTTTTGTGTATTTAATTATTTGTTTCGTCTGATATACAAAATGTATGTGTTTAGAAATTATTTTTCAAACAAGCAAATAAATGTGGTGAATTTAACTTAAGTAAAACATTAAAATCTTTCGCCGTGGGTATAAAAGAATTTAGTAAAGACTCTGTTATTCTAATTGAACTTGAGAGAATTACGTATTAAGTTTTTGTTTAATAGTTTTATAAAATCCAATAATACTATTGCCAACAATTTAATTAAAAATCTAAGGATTAGATTTGATGAGAGGCGAATTTAATTACTTTATACCTCCACTCAGGAATATTTCCTTCTAGCAACAGTGTTTTAAAATACAGTACAAAAACGGAAACTTTTTTGCAAAATGTTCGTCGCTGAGCTCTGCCAGTATGAGTCAGATGATGGATGATCATACAACAGAAGAAAGCATCGCTAATAATACAAGAAATGTTTTAACAGAATTAACTGAAACAGTTAGAAGTGTTAAGAATTTGAAAAAAGGGTAATGGAAAAAAATTTAAAATTTAGAGAAGTCCAGGAAAAGCACTGACAAACTATATATTCTGTATTATAGATTGCTTTCGATTTCTTCAACATCTAAGATAAATGAATGGATTTTTCCAAGTCAAGTTTTATCGAAACTAAAGAAGAGAATCTCTTAAATCCTAAGCATTCAAAGCAAACTATTTTTCTGAAAGATTTCTTAAGAAGATCTCCTTAAACTATTTAAATACCTGATATAATAGTCCCACAAACTTGTTAATTTTTTAATGAATACATATTTATGATTCTTTTTTTTTTTTTTTGCTTGATCTAGTTCAAGAATTATTATGTTTGTAATGTTATTGATTTTTACTAATAATTCAAAATAATAGATAATTTATGCATTTTTATTTGTTGAAATTACTTGATTTATGAAAAAACATTATTAATCGGTTAACCAGTTAATACCGAAAATAGCCGATTATTAACCGATTAAGCTAAAACCTCGATTAATTAATCGAACGATTAACAGATTAAAGCAGAAACCCAATTAAATGAATTCCTTAATGTTTTGTGAGTCAACCAATAGATTAAAATTCTAATAAGAAATAACTTAATTTTTAATAAAATTTACAGTATCTTTTTCAATTAGTTTTTTATTCCTGTATAGAAATTTATTCGAATTCCACTAATCTAAATAAATCGTTTCCTTTATTTTGTAATCAATCTTATCGCTAGTAATACTTATCGGTTTTTGATTACTGAAGTGTCAATCGTGTTATTGTTGTAACACGGATATCATATCTTAAAATAAAAATGGCAGACAGACAAGAAAAATAACTGGGAATTAAAAAAAAATTAAAATCATCTAAATCTATTTTGATACTTAAAATCTTAAAAAAGACATTTTAAGGAGAGTCGGCGGTCTTGCAATATAATTCTGCAATTTTTCATCTTCTACAATAATATCGACAAGGTTTTTGTCATATTAAAAGGTTGCACGGTTGGCTAATGCCAACATCAAAACGGTTTTGATTTTTATTGCGTAGTCAAGAGAATTGTGAAATATGCTGGCAATATTTTGTTTCAAAGTATTGTGCCATTTATTGCATAGTATAGATTAAAGTCGCAAGAATACATATGTACAATAACATCTGCAATAATATTGTATAAGGAGCTATTCTTATATTACATAACGCTATTTTTGGAGTTTTAATACCATCCCCCAACCGCAATATTTTAATCATTTAAAAAATTGAAAATAAGAAACTTTATAATCAATTTCTCACATCAAATTTTGAATTCACTGAAACGTGGGATATGCCGGTAGCTACATATAGTATAAGCAATTTAGGTAGTCGTTCATTCAAAACTATTTTGTAAATAGTTTACAATGTAACTACTGCTTCAAAACGTGCTAATCCAGGCTCATTTTTGTAGATTAAATTAAGTAAAATCTGCAAAAAATTTAAGGCATCATTGTTTTGTTTAACTTCAACTCTACAAATACTTCGCAAAAGAAATCAATTGCACACAATGCAATTCTTTTTCTATCACTTGCTTCAATTTGAACACCAACGAACAATTACAAAGTTGTTAGTTTTGTAAATTTTTTTTTCGTTTCCATTTTATAATTTCTATCTCAGTTTTCATTTGCTGTTATTCTAAATCTATTATGGTCCAGAAAAATAACCAGGTTAAACAGTTTTGCTACATGTTGTTAAAGCAACTAAATGAATCGAAAAGAAATGGAAAAAAGTATTAAAAAAAAACTAAAAAAGTATGAGCAGGAAAAAATAAACACATTTACTATGTTAAGTGCAAATTGTGTTAGTTTTACTCTAACTTTGTTAGTTTTTCAGTTTTTCTTGTTTCTTTACTACCTTTGCTAACATTTTATTCTTACCTTTTATGAATGTATGTGTGTTTAAAATTAAAAACAAACAAAAAATCGAAGTATAAGAAAAGAAATTGAAGAAACACAATCATTATTAGATACTAAAAGTAGTAAAAAATTATATACGTAAAATAAAAATACTTTATATTCTTTAACAACTTTTTAAAAATTTTTCAGAATTTAATATTTTGGATTTCTTGAAACTTTCTTAAGAATTGGGAGGAAAATCTTCATTGTTATTTTTTCTTTCCTGGTATTTAGTTCATATAACTGCAAAAGTTCATTCGAAAATATCAACAATCAGTGATTTTATAGCATTAAGAAAAAAATTAATATGCAGAACATAACAACATTTTCCCTTTGTGTTACAAATAATATTTCAAAAAGCCTAAAAATGCTAAAATCTCAATACATTATTGAAAACTAAACATAAGTTTGTATATTTTGATATGTGATATCTCAACATTTATCTTTTGTACGTGTAAAATTTATGGACTTAAAAAAAACCCGTACTGAAAATACTTTACATTGCCTGAGATGTAACCCTACGGCAAATGGAACTGACACAAAAAAAGTCACGTGACCGGTCCCCAGGTGGTAGTCCGAGTTCTAACACTTCCTATGAAGTGGATTAGCCACTTTTACATGGGGATGGCCTAGGATGGGGTTAATTGATACTTTGTATGCACCTTGTAACTTGTCTCTCAACTATCGTATGGAGTCCTAATCGGTGTAGAATAATATAGATTATATATAAATATTATTCCAAAATTCAGCTGTAATTACCGATTAATTTATTTTTTTATTGTTATAAATGCAAGTAAAAATTGTATTTTATTTTTAAGCGGTGTCTTTGATAGGACCCGAACCGACAAGCTCCGGTATGACAGGGTAGTACACTACCCACTCGACCACAGGGGAACTTATATTTCAATGTTATAAATACCAGTTAAGCTGGAGTTAATAATACGGAACCGGTTCCTGAGTGGCATGGCAGCCTCATTGAAGGGAGCCAAATAATATTATATATATATACTATGTGATAGGCATTAGATCCAGGTGCATCGTATTCGTTCAGTGCCGTTTACTACAATACTAGCCGGAGTAGCAACTAAATTGACTGAAAGTGGTTAATATGTAACCATTTACGCAATATGTCTTTTTTCACCATTCACTACTCCTTGTTTTTGGTACCAATCTCATTATCTCAAGTCATAGGACGAGTACTTTTGGATCATTTGTCACCAAATTTTCCGCAGGGAAGTATGTAACATAGCGTATAATTAATATTTAGTATTAAATATAGGTCATACTAGCGCAAGAATGTTATAGATCTTAATAGATTTTTCATATGTATTAGCTTTTTGTTAGTGCTATAAAATCGTTGATTGTAAAGAAAAAAATAATAAGTTTTTCTGCTTAGAGTCTCACAATTCTTAAGAAAGTTGCAAGAAATCCAAACAATGCAATTCTGAACAATTTTGCCCATAGCGTCCTCACTTGATTTAAGGTCCATTTCACACTTTGCCAAATAACTACGTACACATTAGTGATGTTACGAATATTCGTAGTCGTATTCGTATTCGAATCGCCGAATATTCGCCTCTTTCATGCTATTCGTATTCGTATTCGCCAAATTCAAATACCTTCCAAAAAATAATACATAAAAAATAATGAAAATTGAACAAAAAATATTAATTTTTACTAAAAAGAATTTGCCTATAACGCAAAACAATAATCTTCTTTTAGTAAAGAAAAAAGAAATAAAATATATTTCACAACGACATGGTATTTAAAAAGTAAAGTCCTGTTAAATTAATTTATTAATCATGTTAAAGGAATACTGAAAGCTCAGTAGAGGAATGTTGAACTTCAAAAATAAGAAATTTTAAGTCTTTTTTCCATTTTTTCCTATTGCGCGGTGTATAAATAAGATCCGCACCACTAAACATTCGCTCGCTCGGAACACTCGCCGCTGGTGTCACTAAATATTGCCTGGGTATAGGTAAAAGAGGCTCGTATTTTCCCTTATTTACTTTCCAGCAAAAATTTTAAAAAGTGGTATTCAGGTGCTAATTTAAAAATTTCAAATTCCGTCATTGGAATATCATAAAAATGTTGAATACCTATAGTACGAGTATTGTTACAGTTTTTCTCAATTTATTGTTATTGACGCAAAGGGTAGATTTTTTTCAATTAAATTTGAAATATTAAGTGGTATTGACTATTTAGATTGAATATTCGTGTTTCAGATATTCGTATTCGTATTCGCGAATATTAAAAATTGATATTCGTAACATCACTACTACACATAAGTGTTTTCAGAAATGGTAATGGCTTTGGAGTCCCAGCTTTAATATTTTAGAACATGTGGACTAAATTCAAAATTTTGTTCTAAAATAGGTTGTATTAGGAAATGCCCTGGCCCAACTATATTAGGAGATTCAATTATTTGCTTGCCGTTGACAACTTTCAAATAAGTATACATTTACTATATGTTCCAAAATAATTTTTTATATATATATGTAAAAGATTGGTGGTGCTTTTTTTTTGCAAACATTGTCGAAAATTCAATATTTGTTTAAATTTAAATTTAAAAATTTAATATTTTTCAAAGCAGAATTTCATGATTTTTTTTTTGTATTCTTTGAAATTCTGTTCTTTAACTAACGAAGAAAAAAATTTAATAAATCGGATGATATTTCGATTCGATATCTAGAAAATACTGGACTAAAGTTTTGAAAAACTAAGAAATTTCAATTTACAAATGAGTATAACTCACTAACTTTAAAAAATAAGTAAGTATAAAACCAAAAATTTATATTTTAGATCTTATTGAGGGCTATAATAGAGCAAAAAAGTTTTGAAATTTCATGAGACAACAAGAAACGTCAAGCAGTAAAAAATTGTACATGGCCGAAGTGCCCTACTTTGAGACTTCATAGCTCCGCTCCTGAGGAAGTAAGAGAGCTGCTACTTAAAATATAAATAGAAATTCTCTGCTATGTCCGTGTGAAATTTTATTTTGATAGAACTATCCGTTTAAAAATGTCTGATTTATGTTACAAATATTTTGATTATACCCCAGTGTGCATTTTGAATCACATGACGATCATAGTAAGCTCTGGCTTTATTTTTTAAATGACACTTGAACTTAAAATTTTAAAAAAGCTTTACATCATATGAAAACAAAAGGACTTAAAATTTCTTATTAACCCAACATAATTCCAACTAATATTCTGTGTTCTAATTTTCATTAGTGTTCTTGAAAATGCTATAAATACCTACACGTACCATTTGTTCAACGTATGTGCTAGTGTATTAATTTTTCAATTTTTGTGTCTTATTAAACAAGAAATGAGAGACGCAAAATAAAGAAGTTGACAGTTGACAACGAATTTTCCCTTTACAAATTCAAGTGTGATAATTTTTAAATTTTTTTCCTCTACATCTTAGGCTACACCACACAGTAATGGCACATAACAATGTAGCAGTTAAGATATATTTTGTGTAGGTATGTACTATAAACGTGAAATTCCTTTCTCTACACAGCTAAATGTTACAATTTCAACTAAACAGCTTTTATATATTTTTTTATTAAAACGTTAACTGTAAAAATGTTGAACCAAAATGTAATTTAATTGTATACGTTAATTAGCCGCATGTAATTATGCCTTGTAGAAAATTGTTTAATAGGTTTTAATGAAATTGTCTGACAAGGTTTTAGTGTCAAAGACATGCATGTCTAGAAAATGAAGAAAAAATGGGAAAATGGCAATTAATAGTTGTCAAAAATCTAAAAGTAAGAAAACAGAAATAATAACAAATTTAAAACTGTACGAAATTTCGCTTTAATTTTATTTCAAGTGAAATCAACAAATCGTAGATTGGAAATGGTTTTGCGGCTACCATAGACGCTTGCCTACGGAGATTGACTTTGTGGATACTTCGTTCGTGGTCCACGTAATATAGCAAAATAGGTATACTGTCTGAAACTATAGTTGAGTTAAGTTCTATTGTCATATAGGAAGAGGTAGGCGCGTACACAGGGTAATATGGTAAAACGAATAGGTACATTATAGGGATACGTCACTACCCAATCTCTGGAAAGAGAGCAACGGACGTGCATATATTTATTTAAGGAAGTAGGCGTGTCTACGCTAGTCAGTAAGGCGGTGGAAGGACACCTACGGTTTCACCCTAGACCAAAGTCAATAGAAAGTTAACCTCTAGGGGTTTTCTTTTGAGGCTTTACCAGTATCATTAACTGGTACCATGGGAACCAGTTGCCCCACAGATGACCTGCCTTCCGGAGGGTTAAAGAGATGATGCTCGCCGTGAAGCGACATCATCTGGGATGATGTTCGTGATTCCGTGGCTGGTTGTTGGGGAGATCTCCTTCGGGAGGCACGTAGTGGCTGTGGTTGCTACTAAAATCGCTGGGAGAGGTGTTGGTTAAAAGACTGATGTTCGCCCAGTGTTAGTGGCTGGGTTGACTTCGGTCCACCAACGAAAAGCCTCTTTGTGCTGCTGCTAAGCCAACAGGGGAATATTTTGCAAGCGGCGTCTACACTTTGTTGTAGGTACCTGACTTGCTTCTGTTTCGCCGGATACCTTGTGTGCATAGCGTAAGCTGCTGATGTAGCATATATTTGATAGCTCGAACAAGGTATTTATGCCTGGTGGGGTTGGCCATGCATAAGAAGGTGCTACCTGTGTGTACCTTGCAATTCACACAGGTGTGCCTTCGGGGTAACTTGGAGCACCGTCTGATTAGACCGTAATGGCAGGTACCGACGCTATTCATAAACATATCTGTGTGTATTCATAATAACACCTATAAGAAAAGCTAATTTCAAAGTATTCAACATAAATTTTAATATCTTAGAGAATAGTAAAATATAAACTGTAAAAGAATAGTTAAATAATTGTCTCAATTTCTGCCGGAAATAACGTAGGCCATTTGCCCATGGAAAAAAATATTTTAACATTGGGTCCCGAGACTCCAGCAGCATCGCTGTGATCAGTTTTAGATCTATACATAAGTAACTGAGGGGAAAGATGACGTAATGATTTGCGGAACCTCAGGTTATTCGGCATATCTTCTCTGCAAGATATTCAGACCCATCATGTAAGCACCCACTGCTGCAGAGGATCTTATGAAGATCCTAATAGGCGTTGGACAAAATTAAGCTCTGAATGGTCACGGCTGGACATTAAGATTAGAAAAACTTGTTCTCTGTATTATGAATCGATGCTGCTGTGTCTGAAACACATTGAACAAATTTCTTAGCTCCTTCGGTTAAATTCTTGAGTTGGCGGAGAGGACATCAAGTTTTTAATCCAGCCATTTTTTAAGTAAGAATATTTTGATTCTGGTCCACAGACAGATATTGAAGCCTCAGTTAAGAGTTTGGGAACTGTTCACATATAAAGTGTTTCAAACTTGTTACGGAGCTGAGCGTTTATATTAAGAAGCGTAGATATTAGCAGCACACCAACATGCTTTTCTATTGCTTGAATATATCAAGAATCGGGAAAAAGAGAAAATAATTTTTTTTCGGAACAAAAAAAATTTTTTTCAAATAATACATAATTTACAAACTTTAACCATCGCAAACCACTACTAAATAAAGTCGAAGGTCTTTCATATTCGACATCAATTGAGCTTTTCTATAAAGCTCATCGATTACACAGCGGAAGAGGGTTTTTGGTGACCTAAATTTGACGTCCGTTTTGTACGTGTCATTCAACCCTCATTAATATGTTATACCAGCTTTTTTTCAGTCAGCTTTTGTTTGCGAAATATCACGGTAATTTTATTTAAACTATATACTCCATTTTTTGGGATCTTTCGTCTAAATTTTGAGTGTTACACCTTAAAATGAGAAAATTATTTGGCAAGAAATTAGCCTACGCCAACACATGTTTCTTTTGTGTATAATAATACCGGTGATTGCTTCGGGATATCTTTCTGATCTTTCAAGGATGTTGAAATTTAGCTGTTTTGTTTTTAATCTCATCAAAATTGTGTAATACAAAAATTCCTATAAAAAATTTACACAGCATGCACAAGGCGTTGCCGGGAGCAAAGTTTTTAATTAAAATAAAAAATCAGTTCAAAATGTAGCGAATTATTTAGAAATTAACTCGAAATTTTAGTTTATTTTTTACATCCTAAAGACACAAATGGGTAAATGTCCTTTTTTTTAAATTATATTATTCTTCTTATTTTTTAATATTCAATGGTGTTTTGAGTCCAAAGACAAGCAAAAAATTCCTCATGTGCAGTTTTTCAAACATGGAGAATTTTATATCAAAGTGATATACACCATTTTTTTTTTGAGTAAATATCTTCCTTTCGAATGTTTTTTAACAAATTACTAATCTGTACAAAAATATCTTTCGTTTGAGTATAATAATGCAGGTGATTTTAGTATTAGACTATAGTAGTATTTTAATGATATTCAGTGGTTAATTTTTTTGTCTTGTGTTATTCTTATTTCAGGACATTCATATTTTTGACATTTTTTCATAAAATTGTGTCTGTTGCAGTATTTTGTATGTGCCTGGTAAAAATATTATAAAATTTTAATGAAGTGCAAGATTTATAACGATAAAACTATAAATAATTACCATTCAATATCCTTGCAGTTTCCTCAAAATATCCTGCAACGTACATCAACAAAATTATATTTAGAAGAAAGATAATTTTATGTAGACTAATGATCTAAAAAGTCTATTTCAAAAACTAGAGCTGACCTAAAAAATTTCAAGGTAGTTTTGAAAAGGTTATGTCCCATATATGTTTTATAAATTATAGTTTCCGCTGCACCAAACCAAAATGCCCATTTGGTCCTCCTGAAAATTTAAACAATGAAAAAAAAAATTTTGTCATTTTTACTCTGAACTTACTGGACACATCTTCATTACATCGGTAGCTAGATGATATACCAACATCTAGACCTTGCATAGCTTGGTAGTCTCCAAAACATGCTGAGTTCTCAGCCAGCATATGATCGCGCCGCACCGTACGTAATAATCGATCTGATTATAATTTTATAAATCCACATTATAACTTTAGGGCTTATGCTCCAGGCATATCTAGCACAACTCTAGGAGATTCCCGGTATAAGAATTCGAAGTCAGCTTTCTGTAAAGAAAATCTCATAAATACTTTACATTGATAGAATAAGGGATACTGTGTCCATTTAAACTGTGTCAACTTCTGTAGAAAATACAACACTGATATAGTGTGCTCTTATTGCTTTTTCAAAATTTTCCTTAAATTCATTAGATCAAGGGTTTTTTTTTATAGAAGTCAAACGCATTGTGAGATAGTGCTAACAAGTCATTAAAGGCACTATACCAATATCAAGTTTTCTCCTAAGGGTGAAATAGTGCACAAACATCATTCATGACGTCTAAGAGAATACCGCAGAATTTTCCAGTTGCCATAACCACGCAGAAAAAAATAGACCCGAATTTTCCAGTTACCATAACCACACAGAAAAAAATAAACAAGTATTATGTTCAATAAAAACACGTTATTGAACAAAAAAAATATGCATGTCAATAAAATTTGTCCTTAACTTAATACAATATTTATTAAAAACGTGCATTTAAAATATCACGCAGTAAAAAGTTTTTGATAAAAGAATTATTAAAAATTTTAGATATTTAATAAACAGGGCCACTAAGTCAAATACATAAATCGTTGTATTTATTTCTTCCCCGTGCCGGTTATTTTTCTTTTTTTCATACATAAGTACTTAAAACAAGTTTTATCTCATTAAAAAATAGCTGGGATATGGCTCAGCTATAGACAGCATGTTTTACGTCTGAAGAGCCCGGGTTCGTATCCCTGCCATGTCAAAATTTTTTTTAATTTATATTTTTTTCTGTTCAAATAATTTTGTTATCAATATAGCGTAATTGCGTATCACAGGAAATTTGAAAAAAAAATTAAATACCGGAATTTTTGTTAATAAAAAACGAAAGTTATTTTTTTCTGTGCTTCGAGTCACCGTCGCGTCGTAGCCGGTCATGCTCACTATCACTAAGAACGTGAAGAAGTTCATCTATCAGATGAATTATCAGATCAAAGAAAAATAACAACTTAAAAAAGCAAAAAGCTTTCATACAACTGAACGAAGTTGTTGTTTATTTTTAACTCTTTAGTGAGTGCAATGGTTTTCATTCGGCTGTATACATATATGAGCCGAATAATGTTCGGAACTCTGGTGCCAGTATGAGCGATTATGGTTTAAATACATAAATTAGTGTTACAATTGTTACACCCAGAAAAAAGACTGGCTGTAAAAAGGTTATGCCGGTAAAATATTAGTTGAATACACAATATTTCATGAATCTAAAAACAATCCATGTTCATTACCATAAGAGAGTAATTGTAACCAATATATGATTCTGACAATCGTAAAATTGATCATATCAACCGATCGCATGTCTTTGTCACTACTAGGTAAAGAATATGATAAGCACAACCGAACATAATATTATGAATTAGATTTTAGTACCAATTATTGGTATTTGCAACTAAAAAAAACTGTCTTTCTAACTTTAATTAACTTTTTATCGGTTGCTGCAACTAACTATTGGTACACACAGAAAAATTTCACTGTAAAATCGTCGAAAACCAGGTTAATTTAACTTTTTTCGGTAGTGGTTTTGCTTCAAAGGCGTTGCGTGTTAATTCAACATGATTTACGATAATCTCCAAGGAATATTTATACCTTTGAATTAACTGTATTTCATGTTGATTTAATATTGCAGTACAGTTAAATCAAAATGAAATTGATACTGAAATAATACCAAAAATCATGTTGAATTAAAGTTATTTTAAGTTGAAACAACGTGAATTGTTTATTGGAACAACACTAAGATCCCTGTTGAATTATAGTTATATCAAGATGAAACTACATGACTTCAATGTAGCTATTTTATTAATTATTTTACTTACGTGATGTGTATTATTAGCACAGGCGTTAGAAAATTTTGTGTTGTAGTTGGCTGCCCCAGCCAAGATCCGAACTCGTTCTACTTGCATGATAGTCCGCGCGGTAACCACTGTAGACACAACAGCTTTAAACTTTACTTTAGCTATACACTAAATAAATACTCATCGTATGTATAATGAATTTCATTTTAATTCAACATGATTTAAGTAATTATTTAACAGAAAACTTATTTGAAATTTAAGTTATAGTCATGTTTATTTAAAATGAAATGTCATGTTTATAACAAAGTTGTTTTAACAGTTAAAAATTTTAAATCAAAGAGATTTAAGGTTAGATTAATAATTTTTCATTTAAAATTAACACGAAACAGTGGTAATTTTAAACCAGCAGCAGTAAATTTTCGCTGGTAATACGTTTTTTTCCGTCCACATTGCCAACACATGTAAGAATAAGCAACAACAAGTCACACAGCTAAGCACAACAGTGAACAGTAGCAATGAACAAAGCAAGTAAACACCAACACACTTAAACGACAAAATATTTCTTGTAAATTTAATATGATTTCAAGCCACAATAGCATCATGTTGATTTTACATTCTTTTTTTTTCTGTGTGTAGTAGTATTATCATTGATACACCAAGCCGATGTGCCGATTCTCATGATAGTTGGTGCAACTACCAAAATTCTATTGGCAACAAATTCGATTGTCTCAATTAATCTGTGTGTACTTTTCATTACGTTTTTTTTTATATAAGAATTTTACTTAAGAAAAATTAATATAAATATTTTGGGTTTCCCATATCTCTTGGGCTTTTCAATATCTCTACAAAGTTAAACAACATCTGAAGTATGACAGCCTTACAATTTTTTTTTAGTTTCACTTAGAACAACTCTTTCTTAACATTTGGAGAAAGATTATTTTTTACATAGATATTAAGATAAAAAAATTCGAATTGAAACATTGAAGACCAAATTCACAGTCTGTCTGTAAATAAATAACGCCTGTGGTTTAACTAACGATTTTTCATATAAATATCACTGGTTAAACCACCATCATTAGTTAACTAAAGACTGTGAAATTAAGCCTGACAGTCACAGAGATACAGAATTTTGAGAGCAAAACTGTTTGGCCAAAAATAGATCCAACATATGTGACGCGAAAAATAGAAAGGGACCTAAGGGTAAAAACCGATTTTGTTCAGGAGAGCCATTTTAAATATTTAAATACGTGTATCTTTGGTGTACCATCACTGAGCGTGTTGGTATTGGTCTCATTTGAAAGCGACACATCTCATGACGTCAGGAACGTGTTGGTCAACCTTGAAAACGCGCGTAGGTCGTCCCTACCTCTTGTTTGGTGTAGTTGGTTTTTACAGTTTTCTACCTAGCGCGCTGTTTCCATGAGTTTGATATCAATTTTGCTCGCGTTTTTTTGAATCAAGGTTCATTTTCTGCAATTATTAATTGTGAATTATAATAAATACTCATTTATAATTCTTTTAAATCGTGAATATAACTCTGTTAGTACGAATATTTTTTCACATAACCTTATTATGTTATTCGCGAAAATAATTTAAAACTAATAACATTCTTACTGACTGTTTTAGGATGAAATGGTGGACGAATTCGAAGAAGTAGATTTACTTTATCGCTTCCCTAATGACGAGGATGATGACGATCACTTCTCAGAATTATCGGATAGTGACTCTGAAGATGATATCGATAATATGTACCTTGATAAATCTGATCTTGATTTACGCGAAGAAAAGGTAGTTGCTCGACTGTATGGTTCAAAAATACCTCCGTGTTGTTCAAATCAATGCAATGAAGTGATCCCTAAGAAGAAGGCTGTAGATTTTCGTACGCCTTTCATGAATTTAGATAAGGAATCCCACGATTCAATTATTTTCGCACATCTGGCAGCTCACCGTGACGATGCAATGCTCAGGTCAAAAGTTGGTGATCGATCGCGAGCTATGAAGAAACGGTACAATCAGATATATTATTTTTGAAGTTTGCCGATATGCCGTGATATGTACTTCTTCCTGTACACAATGGGAACTAAACGCTACAAAAATCTTATCGAACATTACGGCAAAAATGGTGTTTATCCACGCGAACATGGCATGACGAATAAAACTAACTACTTTGGAAAAAAAAAGAAATTGTTTCATTTATCTGCCGTTTTGCTGGAACTGTTGCTATCACTTTACCTGGACGTCAACCAAATCATCGTGGTTATCGTTTATTGAAACTTCCAACTACTGAAAGTAAGACTTCTGTTTACACTAGATACATCAACAGCGTCCAACCGGGTGGTAAAATCGTAAAACTTCGCACTTTCCAAACGCTGTGGAAGAAATATTGTCCCTACATCGTCACTATGAAGCCGGCATACGATTTGTGCGAATTGTGTCGAAATCTTGCAAAAGATGCTGTTAATACAGTAAACGTTACTGAAGTTGAAAAAGAAGCAGCATTGAAGGTGTATTCTGATCATTTGCAATCTGCCAGCACTCAGCGAGAGTACTATAACGACTTGAGAACATTAGTCAAGCCTGATCCTAATGCCATGTATCCAGGTATTCCAGAGGAGGATTATCTAGTAATATCTATGGATTATGCTCAAAATGTTAGCTTTACGTCGGGTCCACACCAAATAGGAACTGCATTTTTTAAATCAGGTCGCAAAACAGCAATTTTCGGAATTACAAACGTACGTCAAAATGTTCAACAGATCTTCTGTATTGCCGAAAGCGATTCCATTGGAAAAGGTCCGAATTCAGTAATATCAATGCTTGATTACTACCTACCAGAAGTGCATTCAACTAAAAAATTTGTGATATTCCCTGATAACTGTGTTTCACAAAATAAAAACAATGCGATTATACGATATTTACAACACCTTGTCGATACTTCCAGATGTGAGTCAGGTGAATTGAACTTTTTGTTAAGCGGACATACAAAGTTTTTACCTTTCTATAAATGAAAATAAATAAATTTTACCGTTAGGTCCCTTTCTATTTGCGTTTAGAATCGTCGACTTCAATTTCATAAAACGCGCATATCTCTGGGAGGGAACACTTTTGGGGCATGGGATCGGTCTCATTCGATGGTCAGATGTTGTTCACATCAAAAAAAAAGTGAAAATTTATCGTTTTTACCCTTAGGTCCCTTTCTCTATGCGCTGTCACATATATAGACAGATAATACAAAAAATATTTTTAACTGTGTCTTGTTTCTTTTGAAACTATAAGACTCGCACGAATTATAAAAGTGGTAGATGCTTTAGATACTGCATGGCCAAGCATAACAAACCAACTTGTTAGTTTCTATATATTAATAATAATTGTCAGCACAAAATAATTTATGCTTCATAAAGAAGTTTTTGCAAAACTTTTTCTTTAACTTTGCATAAAATTTTTGAGTATAATAAACATTTATGAAATTTTCCATAACATAAGACCTTCTTTAGTCTTCATTCATATTTAGAATTTATTCTATATATAAGAAATTACATGTACAAGTACATATTAAAAATTTAGGATGTACATAAATGCAAGCACATTTAAACATATATGTATACTAAAGGATTTGAAGCCTTAAACTAAGTCTATTATATGCGGTTTACTGGTTGCTTTCTTGAGTTTAAAACAATAGACTGCTGGCTGCGTTTATGAACATCAACATAATGACACCGAGTCGGTGAGCGTTTGTGTATCAGTGAGAATGCTGTGTTTCCATTAACTGTTTTTTTTTTTTGCTTGTCTTAGGCTTAAAGTCAGAAGATTAAGCTAGCATATGTATTGGACAATTTTACGTGCATTCATCCTATATACATATATATATATATAAATATATACATCCATATAGAGATACCTAAACGACCTAAAAATGCAGGGATGGAAAATACTGTTGTGATTTGTAGTAGTGTTTTATTTGCGAATTACTTTTCGTAACGCACGCATGGCTGTTTCGTTGAACTTCTTACATTAACACAACGAAAAGTTTCATTAATGGCATGAAATATAACATTACAGTGATGAAAATTATTTTTTTACATTTTGTACTGTTAAAGTTAAAAATTAATATTACTAATTCATAAAATTAATGTTTTCGAAACCCTTTTAAGTTGGAATTTAGTACCCAAGTAAAATCTTTGTTTTTCACGCTGCTGAAAGCATACAAACTTATGTTTTATGAGAATATAGTTTATTATATTATCATTCATGTGTCTGAAGTTTATACCTCATCTTAGTCGTAGTCGTTTTTTTATGTTTTGTTCATGCATTTCGGTTGCTCTATGCCCTTTAAGGATTCATTCCTTTGAATGTAAGTTTGTACGTCTGTGCATGTCGCTTTTGGTATCTTAAGTCATTTAACTTTATTATTTTGCATAGCTTGTGGTATTTGTGGCAAATTTTATTAAACATTTAAGCACACATATGTTTAGTATCCCAATGTACGACGTCCATCATAGAAGTATTTTTATAAAGGCTCTAGCTGAAAAATTTTGTCTCTCTTTTTTTATAAAAAAAAAAGAAAAGAAAAGTTAGCAATAACCAACAAACCAATTTTGTAAAAAGAAAGTTTTAGTGTATATTTCAAAAGACTTTTCTATCTATTTTAGGGTATGTGCACACAATTACCTTGTAGATAACGCGACTAGTCCATGTATTTATGTACAGTATAATCCATAGAGGAATAGGACTAGTCCAAAAGCAATCCAAATGTATAGCGACAATATGGTCGATTTAACGTTATATGTACTACCAACTAAAAATAATACATGCAACATTTTACGAAAAAAAAATCTTTCGTAGTCACTTTTTTGTAATATATAGGAAACTTTCGTAAATATTGTGAAAAAGAATAAGGCAATATTTTTTGTTGAATTTACGAAAGTAACGAAAAGCTATTAAAATTATTTTTCTTATCGAAAAATATATTTGAAATAAAAAAGAATTAAAGCAATTTTTTTTATAAATTGACATATTTTGCAGATGTAAATAAATAACACAAATTTCTAGTTTTTATAAAATGAGTAGAAAGTGGCTCAGTGGATAAATATTTGCCTTGAAGTTTGAAGATTGCGAGTTCATGCCCTGGTTGAGCCAGACTTTTTTTTACATTTATTTTTTTAATATTTTCGTACTTTTCGTATATTTTCCGAGCAATTTCCGTGGTGAGAAATTCTATCGTAAAATATACGAAATGTACGAAAATAATTAAAAAATAAAATATAGAAAAAATTTTACTCAGCCGGGGCATATTTCAAGCCAAGTCTCTACCCACTGAGCCACTATCTACTCATTTTATGAGAGTCAAAAATTTAATTTATTTACTTACATTTGAAAAATAAATCAATTTTTGAAAAATAATTTGAATGAATTTTTTTCATTTCAAATATATATTTTTAAGGCCGTTTCAAACTAGAATAGCAGTATTAATACTTTTGAGGAAAATAAAACCCTGACATGATAAATTGATATTGTTTTTTTAAACATTTTCCAACTACAATTAGATCAGAGAGGCATTTTCTTCAAAAGTATTAATACATGTATTTAGTCTGAAACGGCCCTTAACAAGGAAAAATGTTTACGAAAGGTTTTCGTTACTTTGGTAAATTCAAAAAAATTTTGACAAAAAATTTTTTCGTAATATAGAGAAAAAACTAAACTTCATTTTCTGTAAAGGAATTAAATGAAATAGTAAATATTTTGTCTAGGAACGGACCTACAAACAAATTTGTAAATAAAAAATAAAAAATATCTCAACAATTTCACTGAAAAAAACGTGTTTTTTCAGTGTCTAAAAATATTTACAAATTGTAAATAAAACAGTTTACTAAATCCAACAAAAGGATTTACTGGATTTTCTGAAAAATATCAAACAATATTTTTTTCTCAGTTAATAAAACAATTAGTCTAGAAATACTAACAAATATTAAACAAAATAGTTTATTTAATTAAACAAAAATATTTACTAGATTTTTTGTAATATATCAAACAAAATTTTTGTCTGGGTCATTTATATTCATCATCATCATCCATTAAGCATTTATGAAATTTCACTTTGTTAAACGTCTTCAAGCCTGCATGTTTATCTAACGACTCTAGAAAAATTAATGAGGATTAACGCAACAATATTAACGAATTGATTCACTCAAAACTTTTCAGTAAGCGAACTTGGTACAATCGCATTTCTTTTACTACGAGTATCATTGTTGTTGCTGTTATTTGTGTGTTGTATGTCGTCATCGGGGTTGGTTTTTCTTGTTATTTTTGGTGTTTGCGTCCTATATAAGAGTCAAACAAACAATTCATTGATTATGTAACGATCATTTACTGAAAATGAAATTTATTTTTAGACAAACTTTTGTTTGAAAATTTTTTGATGATATTTTTTTCTGTGTATGCTTGAAAGTTTCGTATATTCTACGAAAAAAGTAACTACGAATTTTTTTTGTGAAATGTTGTTTCGGAGTAGTCTCAAAAGTTTTCTATGTCACTACTTGCTTTAGCGTTTGCATATACTATTTGCAATGGTTAAAACTCATACACTTGTTTGCAAATGATACGGTCAATGACTGCATTACATCGGAGTATTCTTAAAACTATTCTATATCACTATTCGATGGATCACTACATGCAATCGTTAAAACGAGAACACTTGTTGGTTAACTAAAAATTTTTGTTTGCAATGATTCGGTCCATATGGTAACCGGTTTATTTTAGCTAAAACAGACCACTTAGTCCAGTATTATCTGCAGGGTATGCAGGAAGAGTATCGTATATATATACATACATACATATTTTGCTTAGACAATTGCATATGTATGAAAGTAGTAAAAAACAAGCCTGTTCTCTTGCTAGATTTTATTGAAACGTTTTTGTTCTAGTTCTTTCTAAGTTTAGGTTATGATTTATAATAACAATTATTTAAAAAGTTGTTTTTACTTCTTTTTTTTTGCAAGTAGAGAAAAACAAACTTTAAATTTTAATACAATAATATTATATGGATGCAAATATTGTAAAAGACAATTTCTAATTTCGTCATTTCTATGCATTTATTAGTTGGTGGGAAAAACCTTTTACTCACTTGGATGGTCATAAGCAACTTCTAAGCTTATTGGCATGATTCTGAATAATTTGCCATTCACGTCGATCTAATGCGACTCTCCTCCACTTTCTAGCACCGAGTTTTGAAAGATCTTTTTCAACTTGGTCCTACTGCCGGAGTTGGGGTCTTCCATTTTTACGTCTTCCTTCGTGATCAAATTCAAATTATTTCTTCGCTGGAGCATTCTCATCTAGACGCAACTATACTTTGTACTTGCACTTTAATATGTTTAACTATATCAATTTCTTCGTGCAGCTCATACAGCCCATGATTCATTCTACATATTTTATGTTCGCGCAAGAATTTCCTTGTTCCTAGGATTCGAAATAATCATCATCAACTTAGAAATAGTCATATTAACATAAAAAAATTTGGTTATTATAATATAAAAACTTTCTTTCTGAAATTTGAGTTTTTTTTTTATTAATTTTGTCCTAGCATCTACATTTCGCTACCTCAGAATACTGATGTCGTATGTCAAAATTTCAAATTTTGGTGTTATCAGTTTCTTTCTAAACCTTATATTTTCGCAGATGTGCAGCATGCATTATATTGTATGTCACATAATTATATATATATTATTTTTTTAAATTAAATAATAAACGTTCTTAATATATGTTCATTGGTTTCTCTAAAGTTTTTTAAAAGGTTTTATCATAATATTTCCAATTTTACTTTGGCAGATTAATTGCTTCCAGTATGCTTTTTGTCGTATGTTCAAAGAAGAAATTTACAAGTTGTTAAAAAAAGTGACATACAACAAATGTATTCTGAAGCAAAAGGCTAATAACACCTTTCCCATTATGGTGACAGTAAATTCGGCTCATGCTGATGGAAACAAAGGACTCAGGTTATATTCACTATAAAACTGAAGTGAATCCTTTGGGCCGTTTAAAGATATTTGATGTTAAACATTAAAAAAGTCTCCTGAAAAGTTAAGTTTTGCTACATACGACATCCGTATTTTGAGGTAACGATTTGCAGCCATTTGTAAATCGATGATTACGACCGTTGTCCGGGTACATGTCTAAAATAAAAAAATCCGCCTTAACACATCCTTAAAGCATCGCCTTTCACGGTGTAAGAATAATATATAACATTTTTAACAACATTTTTAGCAATTTCAACAATTATACAGTGCAACAGGCCAACAAGCACACGGACTTGACAGTATAGGAAATAAAACCTTATACTTAGTTTTGCGAATTTATAGTGTGTATGCTATTTAGTCCTCTCTGCAAAAATCGTTACAACCAAGGCGAATTCATACAAAATGATGTTTGTGGCGAATTCAATGCGCTGTGGTCAATTCGTTTTTGACTGCATACCTGTAAAATTTCATATATATAAAAAAATTTAAACAAAAATTGTTTACAATTTCTCTTCAATACAAGCAAAAAAAAGTTATCTGCTATAGTAACGATACCTGGTTGTTAATTTCCCCTGGCAACAACATTATTATTTTTCAGTTTTTATATATGTTGAACCAAATTAAATAAAATGTTAACTCTAAAAACGTTCCGTTAACTTTTTTTTCCAACTAATATTTATATATTTATAGTAATATATTGAAAACTGAGATAAATTTGCATATTATGTTTTAATTTAATAATTGTTTATATTTATTTATAAAAAATATTTATTAGATCAAAGAAAATGGCAGATATCTTTCTGCTCAATTGTTTCAAAGCAAATGACAAAAGCTATTAATTATAATATATTCCGGTTGAAAATAATGAATATGTTTTCAAAAGAAAAGCTTCTCTGTTGCAAACCTTAATCTGTATAGACTATATTTGATAAAAAAATAAATTTAAATAAATGCTATTCTCCATTAAACCGATGAAAGAATTTTGCATTTCGGTTTTCAAAGCTTTTCGCGTGATAGAAAAAAAATTAATACGTACTATAATTTAACGCATTAAACTCTTTTTATTTCACATATAAGGACATTTTATTTTCAGACTAGTGCTATTATCCTCAAATGCCGCAGGCGATCTCTTAGAGGGTAGCTATTCTGGCTTAAGGTGGCTAAGTTGATAAATCGTATTAAAATCTAAACATTAATCAAGTTTCTTCAATTTTTAGCAAATGCCCAAAATATAATTTAAATTTACCGGAAGTTAGCCAAAGTAAGAAAAATTTGTTTGTTATGCATTGACAAATGAATACAATAAGAATAAATTTCCAAAACCAAAAACCTATAAATTAAAAATATTTTTCTTTAGCTAGTTGCATATTTGATTATTGACAAGCATTTAGATACAACGCGTTGAAAGTATAATGACAAACAGCTTAAACTTTTGCCATTAAATGGCGCATGACATACAATGTTAAGGGCGGAAATATCTCTGCAACATTGTTCGACAAACCAATAATTTATTTAACATAAATAGTTTTTTTTTGTGACTGACATAAAAACATTAAACGTTCATATTACACACTGGCTAACAAACATTCCTAGCAGGGGCCCTTTGGCATTTTGACAAATTCCTAGTAATTTGACGATAAGATTAATGACACTGTGTATTACAACATCACTTCTATACATTTTTCACATTGCTGTGATAAAATGTTGTTTAGATATCATTTGATATGGTTTGTAATGTACAACAACATGCTATCCCGTGATGAAAATATATAGATAATGACAACCTTAGAATATGCCACTTACACACACTATCTACATGATGTCAGCATCCTCTTTCACGATTTTCGCAGTTTATATTTTTAGACATTTTATCGACTTGTCATTACTTTGACGTTCATAATATTATTCGACAAACATTAATTCTAACACTTTTAAAATTTCAATGACTTTGAAAAAATGTCACATATGATATTGTGGTGTTTGTTTTATGGCCTGGAAGGCAGCAACCTAACTCAAGTAATGTGTCAAATATGTTTTCAATAAATTAGAGAAAATGTATTTTAGAATTATTCTTATATTATGGGTAGTTTTGTTATAATAGGCCTTGTTGGCTATTATACGATTTTTGTTAACGCGTGCTATTTTTCTTACCACCTTTTTGGTTTATATTATAGTTTTGTGACAACTGATTAATTTTTAAACAACTTGAATTTTTTTGGGTATTTTCAGCCCAAAAGTCTATTATATACGCATATCCTTTAAGCGCGGGTAAATTAGAAAACCCCCACTGCTGAAAAAGTGGGGGCAGACAGTTAATCATTGTTTTTCACACATCACATTTGTAACTGTCGATGTGACAGTTCTCTGTTGTTTTGCTGTGAGTTTGGTTTGACTGGTACATCAAAAATAGACGCAAGTCTAAACCATTTGCAATATTTGGCAATGGTGTAGACTTATTTCTTAAATCATTTTATAATATGAGAAATTTATGTAAAAGAAAAACATCAAGATTACTTTTTTTATGAGAAAATAATAATAAAAACCTAAATATGGACATTTTTATCTAGAGGGGTCTAAGGTGTCCATTATTTGTATGGACCCTTGAACTATAGCTGGAAAGTTGAAATGTGTTATCCCAATAGGTTTTGAACAGTAACTATTCAGCAAAATCTAAAAACGTCATTTTTTTATCTAGGAGCAATAGGGTTCACCTTATATATGTTTATGATTTTGACTGCAAAACCTCCTGGAAATGTTCTTCTCAAAAAAATAAAAGAAATAAATAAATACATTGTGTAAAGTAATAGGTTAATCACGTAGACGGAAGGTGCAAAGTAGTTGTAATAAAAAAGAGTAATACATCTGTAACTTTGAAAATTGCGATCCGCTTATAAACGGTGAGCTACAGGGTGTCAAAGTTGACTAGCACGGGCATGAAAAACCTTGTAAGCCTCATAATTTTTACAAATAATACCCTATTGTACTGAATACTGCAAACGGAATGTGATTGTACCATAAATTTAAACAATTTGTTCACTGAGAAAAAACACGATTTTCTTTCAATGAAATTATTGAGATAGTTTTGTCTATATTTACAAATTTGTTTGTAGGTCCGTTCCCAGACAAAATGTTTCCCATTTCATTGAGTTCCTTTACAGAAAATGAAATTTAGTTGTTTCTGTGCATAAGAAATCTTTAAGTTGTCTCAATTCATGTAGCTGTGAAAAAAATCAAACTAAGGACTTTAAAATTAGGGTGAAAAATGGCTAAATTTTTGCAAGAATAAAGCTTAATTGTTGAATGTTTTCCTCAATGACGTTTAGTACAATTTTCATGTTTCTGGAAATTTTACTATTTTTAGAAAATGCACTCTCCCCATGGCCACATTTTGCGAGCAGGCGGGTAACATTTAGAAGCCAAATTAGGTATATTAAGTGTATCTGATATAATTTGTTTGTGGGCGTTTTTTTTTTCTTAAGCGATTAATCTAAAATTTCGTAAAGAGATTCACTATATTCGTCCAATGCCGGATGTAGCCTACATGCAAGCCTTAATCGATTTAAAATTTCAACTGTAGTAATTTTTTAAGTCTATTCTTTTGGAAGAAAAATAATATTTTTAGTTTTGGAAAATTGGAAAAAGACAATTTTTAGTTTTGATAATTTTTTGAGAAAAACGTCCATCCCTATTTCTGCCAAAATTGATGAATTTTGCATTCTCAGTTCAAAGTCTTGACTTTAATTTTTTTCATGGCTACACGAATTGAGACAACTTAAAAATTTCTTTTGCATTTTATTGAGGATTTTTTAAAACATCATGAAATATTTTTTTGAAAATTTTGTTCATACTAGCACCGGAGATATTTATGAAATCTGGAACAAACTCGAGGTTAAAAAGCAAAATGTAAAAATTCGAAGCCAAATATCTCTGAAAATACCAAAGATATCTTAACGAACTAAAGCGTATTTTCGTTATCTTTGCAAAAAGTTTGAATTCAATAAATCGAGTGACTAATTCTAAAAATTTTCCAATCGGTTGTAGCATGCAAGTCAACGGATCTGAATAACACTTTGTATACCAATATTTCACGTAACTGCGTGCTATGTGTCGTTTTTAGTTTTTTTCAATTTCGCTGCAGTTTTCAAATTATTGTGGGTCAAATTTAATTTTTTTTTTTGAAAAATTTTATAAAATACCTCACATTGAAATTAATAAAATAAATATGAAAAGCTTAAGTCGTAGGGTTTCAAAACCCTACCGATTTATTACCCTTTTTTCAAATTGGAGCCAATTTGAGGCGTTCAGCATATAACGTGCATTCTTACGGGCAATTAGGAAATTATGGGAAATTATAGTGAAGGCATTGCATCAGATAAAATCTTAGAAAAAAAGGTGAGATGCGCACAAAAACATAAATGTGAAAATAATATACAGAACTTAGATGCTGAGTTTTCGGACAAGACTTTTTTAATTCCCTTTTAAAGTTGCTACAGAAAATTATAAACATTTATGCCATGAGTTTCTACCTTTATTTTTTTAAGTTTAATTTTAAAATTTTTTTTGAACTGACATAAATTCTAACTTTAATGTGTTGTTTCCACAATGCAAACAATCATTGCTTGTCTAAAATGTATTATATGAAAAGCATTGAGTTTTTTGAGTGCTTTCCATGCAAATTTTTTATCTAAGCCGCTTGTTTGCATTGTGGAAACAGTACATATGTAATAAAAATACTCAGTGTTCCAGTTGAGTTGAAAAATTTGTTGTTGAGCCAAAGGGGAGATTTTTGCCTCTTTTTAAAAAGGGTAAAAAACCCATACAGTGAAGGGCTACAGTGTTGAATTATTCCATGAAACTACTTCTGGTGGAGCTTTACATAAAAAAGCTAAACAAACCTAATACGTTAAACGAAAAATTACACGATATCTTATATCGGCTCTATAAGAATGACCAAAAGGTTGTTCATGTAAAGAAATTTCCATAACTTTAAAACTTATGGAGATCTTATTAATAAACTTTTACAGTATAAAGAGGATACCATAGGATAACTTTGGTAAGAATAATAAAAAAAATCAACAGGGTCGAAGTTAGAAAAATTTTAATTTCAATTGTTTATTTCCGGTTTTGATCATGAAAAAAAATTTTTTTTTTATTAAATATTTTCTTGAAAAGATCAGACGCTTTCCTATAAGAATCACTTTAACTAAAAAAAGCCTTTGTTTCAAAAACGGCAACACTTTCGCACCCCATAAGGCACAACCCACACCAACATAAGCCAAAACTGTTTTTGTGAGTAATACGACAACAGTACATTAGTTCTTATGAGACAACACACACCAACTTTTGTTTCGTGTGCTTTATGATTATACGAGTATGATTGACTTAAAAGACAAAACGTTTTGTCTTCTGCGATGTCTCTTCAAGTTAACTCGAAAAATAGTCTGTTCAAGTTACCTCGAAAAATTAACATCATACACAAAAAAACACATTTTGTATACACATTTATACTTACTAGAACTAGAGTTATACCAAATATCAAAGAATTTTGGCAAACAAATTTTTTGGATTGTCCGCTTCAAAAATAGTGCCCCATATATACACAAGTCTTAATTAAAATATGTCATATGTAGTTGTAATACTGAGTAATTAAAATTAACAAAGACCACTAACTACTTTTTTAATATAAACAATAGTAATATACACGGACAGCTTAAGCTTATCTTTCATTTTGAATTCAGATAAAATTTCGCACTTAATTAAAAAGAATTGCTTATTAAAAATCATTAAGGTTGAACATTGATTTCATACCAAAGTAGCTCAAAATTATACCAAAAACCATTAAAACCAAAATGCTTTCTTTTTGTAAAGATCTTCATCATTCTAGGGAATATGCTTTAATTTAAACAGCAATATAAAAACAACAAAAAACATATGCATATTAATATACTTATGCAATTTGTTGAACATTCTCAGTACATGTAATACTTGCCACTCCATAGTGTTCACTTTTATCCATTCATATTTACATTTACATTTGCATACTTTCATTTGTATGTAAGAACCGAAACCATAGTTATATCTACAAACTGACAAACAAAAGCTCATATTAATACAGTTTTTTTTTACTTTATTTTTTACTTTCTTTATGATTTTTATTTAAAAGGAAACCAAGGATTTCGTTTGTTTTTACATGATGACCTGTCTCTTGTTTTTGGAGATAGAGAGAGAGAGAGAGAGAGAGATTACAAAAAAACAGAAATAAAAATTCAACAAATTGTACGATGTAAATTCATAAGGAATTAACCATTGATGTAAATAAGTAGTATGATGTTACAGATTCCTTTAGTGGATGTGCACTTCAAATAAAACTTCACATTATTTTACTACAATATTTTGTGAAGCACCCTACACAAAATAATATACTTTGCGATTGAAAATAGTAGCAAAATTCTATGTTTGTTTCTAATAACAGAATGGTTTTATTGAAATTCTTCAAATGTTGCGAATATCTAGTAATGGAAGTATTTGATATCGTGAGCTGAGACGTATCTAAACAAGGTCATTTGGGTTATATTATTCTATTCACATTATTTGAAAAGTGTTACGCAACAGTCGCATCAGTGTGTGTCAAACAAGAGACGACCTTAAGGTATGTTTAACCGTGGACCTAGGAACTTATGCTTAGCGATCATATAAGAATTATTATATACTGGATGTGCCCGCCCGCTTCGCGAGTTTAAAGTTTGCTTTATGACTACATATAAGATGTCTGTAAAATATAATAACATAATGTTCTTTACATATTGTTAAAAGTTCGCGTTATGCAAAATAAACAGTGCTACCAACGTTAAAAAAGACAAATACCTATATATAATTTCCAACAACATTAATATTGAGTAATTCTGAGAGAATTCAACAAATAGGTGTGCCGCATGGCTTTTAATTTTAATAAAAAAAAATTGAGGACAATCTTGTAGGTACTAGAAACACATAACCGCCATCTTTTTTTATTTATTATTGTGTAGCTTCTGATTCGTGGCCACCCGAAGTGAAAATTTTGACCAATTTCATGCATTTTTATAATTGTTCTACCTTTTTAAGTAGAAAATATATTCAAACGATTCAGGCTTTGTTTTATAGGGCAGTAAAGATCATTTAATATTGCTATGCAAAACTAAACTGGAATAATTAAATGGTCAAAAAGTGGCCACTTGAAAATTACACAGTTTTTTTTTCTCATTTTATCGATTTTCAACTGAACCTTGTGTGAACCCTGTTGAACATAAAGCATTGATTTTTTTTGTAGTAAAGATGGAACCCTTATGATACCATGACATAAGTTTCATTGTGCTAAAATAATATCTTCTGCAAAAATAAAGTTGCGAAAATTTATAAGTTTTAAAAAATTCTCAACTTTGAACTTCAAAAAAGCCATGTGGAGATGCAGATAAAAATCTGATATCTTCAGAAATTATAGGCCAGTACTTCATTATTATATGCACTTAGTGCCGTTTTGATATTTTCGCTCTATTACGAGATATGATTTTTTTAATAGTGCAATTTTTATCAAAAATAATGGGCCCAAAAACCGATGTGGGGTTACAGATAAAAATCTGAAATTTTTAGAATATATAGACAATATTTTGTTCATTATGTGTACTAAGTGACAATCTGCTTTTTTCATTTGTTCAAGAGATATGATTTTTTTAAGTGAAAATAAAATAATAAATATGTATTTTTGAGCCCTTTTTATTTGCGTCATATTTTACCTTCTAATTTTTCTAAGAGCAGCACTAAAAAATCATATCTCGTAAACAAATAAAAATAACAGATTGTCACATAGTGCATATAATGAACAAAGTATAGGCTATATATTCTAAAAATTTCAGATTTTTCTCTGTATCCCCACATCAGTTTTTGAGCCCATTATTTTTTATAAAAATTTCACTTTTAAAAAAATCATATCTCATAATAAAGTGAAAATATCAAAACGGCACTAAGTGCACATAATGATGAAGTACTGGCTTATAATTTCTGAAAATATCTTATTTTTATCTGTATTCCCACATGGCTTTTTAGAAGTTCAAAGTTGAAAATTTTTTAAAACTTATAAATTTTCGCACCTTTATTTTTGCAGAAGATAATATTTTAGCACAATGAAACTTATGTCATGGTATCATAAGGGTGCCATCTTCACTACCAAAAAAATCAATGCTTTATGTTCAACAGGGCTCACACAGGGTCCAGTTAAAAATCAATAAAATGTGAAAAAACTGTGTAATTATCTAGTGGCCACTTTTTGACCATTTAATTATTCCAGTTTAGTTTTGCATAGCAATATTAAATGATCATTACTGCCCTATAAAACAAAGCATGAATCGTTTGAATATATATTCTACTTAAAAAGGTAGAGCAATTATAAATATGTATGAAATTGGTAGAAATTTTTACTTCGGTTGGCCACTAATCAGAAGCTACACAATAATAAATAAAAAAGATGGCGGCTATGTATTTCTAGTACCTACAAGATTGTCCTCAATTTTTTTTTATTAAAATTAAAAGCCAGGCGGCACACCTATTTGTTGAATTCACTCAGCATTACTATATTAGTAAAATAGGGTATATTTTAGTTTTTTCTTTCTATTTTAACTTGAGAATTAAGTATTTTATCGCGGTAAAAAGTAACCCAGCAAAAAAATATCATATTTCTGGCAGCAGTAAAAAACTTTCATGCCTTCCACATGCGATCTCTTGAAACGTATCCGAGGATGCTCAAAAAGAAGGCAGAGTTCTCTCAGTGTTCATAATGTTTAAATTATGAAGTTAGTCAGCATTTTACATTTCTTCAACATGAACCCCAAAATAAACAAAATCATATTCAGTAGCATTGTAGCTTTCAACAATATAGATTCTAAAGAACTGTCGCACGCATTGTTTTAAATAAACGCTAACACATTTGAAAACTCAACACCCATTTAAAGCAGACTGAGGCGATATGTAGCCGTGAGCCACGACGTTTGCCAACTACTTTTCGGCTATTTTTACATGTACACAGCTGACATTTTACATGAAACAACAACAAGAGCACATTAGCCATTTGTACCCATGAACAATACAATTAAACACCAACACACTTAAAAAACAAATTATTTCTCATTTATTTAGTTTTCTCTTTGCCTGGCTCTGATTTAAAGTATGCTCTATTTCTACATTTCCCATCTTATGCATGGAAGAGAGAAATTTATAATATAACAAGATTTTGTCTGTAGTTTAACGATGACAAAATGATACATGATTTTAGAGCATTTTCAATGCTTCGAAAGAAGCGCTGTTTTGTGTCGAAAACAAGGGCTCCAAATTGGGACATCGCGAGCAAAAATCATGCATGTTCGTAACGATTTTCGAAGCAGCAGAAACAACAAAACTAGCTTCTCGCGCTTATACACCTGCTTCGGCCGAAGCAGTGGTTTTTGGTAGGAATCTAAAGGTATCGTCACACTTGGCAAATATTTGCCCAAAAACGTAACCACTACTTTTGCTCAGGGCTAATGTGATTTAACTTGGTTTTTATATCACCAAATAAAGTTATTCATGCTGCAAGAAGGTATTTTTATACTATTTTTAATAAATGAGACCACATATTTAAAAAAAAAATGATTGAAATTAGAGGAAATACAATTTTAGCTTATCTGTTGGTCACGTTTTTTTCGGCAAATATTTGCCAAGTATGACCGTACCTTAAGTTTGACTCAATACTCTAAATTACCTCCATACCAAATTTCATGAAAATCCATGCAGTGGTTTTTGCGTGAAGCGTGTTTGGTGTTTTGTTCTTTACATCGATTACTGTTTATGCCACCATAAAAATTTTCAAAAAATATTTCATGTACAGACACGCCCCTTTTATAGTTTTATTATATGTATAGATATGTGTGTCAAATACGTATCCTTGCAGGCATGATTTTAGAAAAAAATTTAATGCAATCTAAAATTTTTGGTGGCCCTGTACTCTCTCAAATTCGAGCTATTTAGCAGCAAAATTTTGATCTTAGCTCGTATATTCAAAAACAAATATCACTTTCAGAAACTTTTATGTGAAACTATTGAATTTCCAATATATTTTATGCGCCTTGTACCAAATTTGGACTTTATGGGCAAAGTTATAAAAAAATTTATTTTTGGAAATTGTTTGAACTTTCTTAGGAATGATTCTCAGTAGCAACTCACAGTTTTCTTTGCTGGCTTGGCATTTCAAACGTAGTTCCAAATTCAAAGCAAATACCAATATAGCTGCAAAACTATATTTGAAAATTCAATAATCAGCGATGTTATTGCAATAAGAAAAAATTGTATATACATAAATACCTTAATTTTACCACTTGTTTTGCAAAAATTCTTTCAGAATAACGTAAATTTTAAAAACGTGAATAGAGTTACACATTATTTTGTAACCTTTTGTATCCGCAGCAGCACTAAGGCAATAAAACGCACAATAAAGTAAGAGCTTATTTCGGAACAGTGAACGTATATGAAAGAAAGTATTAAAAAAAAGTTGATTTCTCTCTGCTTACACAATGCATGATCTGAAGTGAAAAAGTTCTATATATTTTCAGTTTAAGTGCCGAAAATGGTGATACTTTTCTGTGCTTCCAAAAGCGCTTTTTGTATCAAAAATGTAGTACTCCAAACCAAGAACTTTGCCATGCAAAAATCAGCAGCGATATCAGCAGGTTTGTTAGCGCTGATGTCACTCTATAATAGAAAAACTCCGCTTTTTTATGTAATTTTTTTATTGGGTACCTTTCTCATTTAAACGTGTAATGAAGCGACCTAAAAATTAAATTCTTAAAAAAACGTATGAAATTCAAATACTTTCTAATCTGAAGACATGTCACTCGATCGATCTTGATTCGATCAATATAGTTTATCAATTGCATATCTATGCAACAGTACAAAATTTGTATAAACTAGAAGAACAGTCTTCAAAATTTTTGAATTTAGCGTAAAAAACTTAGAAAAACACTTTTTTGCGGTATCAAAGCCAAAAACAAAACAACGAAGAACTTGCACCACTACAATGTATTTTGATGTTTTGGAACTCAAACAAGCTTAACTTTATGAAGAATTTCATACTGCGTATGAGCAATATTATGTATTTGTTATTACATATCGCTCATTCGCATGGAAATTCCAATATACAGCCATGTCACAGAGTTCAATTCCGTTCGGAAACTGAATTCAATCCACCACAAAAATATGTCAAGCCCTAGCCAGAGCATACTCCAGCATTCCAGCGCCGAAAACAGTATGGATGCACCTGAACAATTTGCGTATTTTAGGTTTCTCTTTTAGACATCAGCTGCTAAAAATGGGGTGGATTGAATTCCGTTTCCGAACGGAATTGAACTAAGAAATTCATCAAATGGACTGTTTAAAAAATTAACAAATGGCTCGACTAAAAAACATTCAGATTCTTTGTCTGTAGTACATGAAAACGAACATATGTGTAAATGTTGTAAAGTATTCTCCAGTATTATATATAACCAGCCCTGGATAAAAATTATAATATATACGTATGTATATAGATATATGCATGTGAGTACCGTGTTAAAATATGTGCTTTATTTTATAAGTTCTTATTCTTATTGCTACACATATAATAAAACACGCGCTCTTATACTATATATGAATGTGTAAAAATATGTACACTGTTCATATACACATATATTTGTATGTGGTTAAGGGCATAAGTTGCATGTTACATGCAGCATGTTGCATATTTAATTTGTTTTTAATTTTCATTTGCTTGCTGTGACACCGAACGCACTGACCAATAATATATCTGTGCCAAAAAACAAAAACAACCGATAAAAGAATTGAAATGAATAAAGGCAAAAAAAATTTTTTTCTATACGGCCACTTGAGTGGTAATTCTGCCTGAGAATACAACCACTCACATACGGTTTAATATACGAATATTTAATTTAAAGAATTATATGAGCTCAAAAAGAAGTATTCAAATTTGGTATTTACAAAAATTTAACTATGATAACAAGACCAATATATACAATTTTGCTTAAATCGTTTGCCTTTTATAGAAAGTTTTTGAAGTCAGTTTTGGGGATTATAACGTAATAATATCTTATAATATTAAATCATAGTAGAAAAAAATTACCTTTTTGATTTTAATATTGTAATAAAAGTTGTATGTTTGAAATAGTGGAGCAAGCGAAACAAATAAAATACCTGTAGAGAATGTTTCTCAGTGCCGAAAATTCGTAAAATTTACATAAGAAGAGGGGTGTTGAAAATAAGAGAAACTAGTTGATGTGCCTTTAATTTATTTACAAAAACAAAACAACTAAGAACTTGCACCACTACAATGTATTTTGATATTTTGGAACTCAACCAAGCTTAGCTTTATGAAGAATTTCATACTGCTTATGAGCAATATTATCTATTTAGTATTACATATCGCTTATTCGCATGGCAATTCAAATATACAGCCATGTTACAGAGTTCAATTCCGTTCGGAAACTGAATTCAATACACCCGAAAAAGATGTCAAGCACTAGCCGGAGGATACTCCAGCATGCCAGCGCCGCCAACAGGCTGGATATACCTGAAAAAATTTGCGTATTTTAGTTTTCTTTTTTAGACACCAGCTGCTACAAAATGGGGTGGAGTGAATTCCGTTTCTGAACGACGTACATTTGCATAACTTACGAAGGGTTTGCTCGATTCAGTAATAATAAAAAACTGAAACTCGACAAAGAAATTATCTCTAATCTGAGTAAACATTATTTCTTAATCTGCTCATTAGTTTAAGAGATATCGGCAATCTTCAATCCTAAGAAATAAACATTTTAGAACTGTAAATAAAATTAAAATTTGTGTACTTTGTGCGATTATAATTTTTAAAAACATAAGTTGTGTACTAATTACAACAAAAATGTCCCATTTTCTTTGGAATATATTTAGCTGCATGATGCTTGATAAAAAATGGGATCGTTGGTGTAGTTTTATTTTTTTTATGCATTTTTAAAACAAAATCTAAAAATTTTTTGGAAATTTTTATTTCTTAGGCTCAAATTTTTACAATATCTCTGAAACTAATGAGCAGAATTAAAATCCATATTTGGATGGCTTAAATACAATTTTAGTCTTTCTTTTTTTTTGGGCTATATTTATTATTTATTATTTATAAATTATTTTATCGTAAATAAATTCAAAGTCGGTGAGAGTATGTAAATGTTGAGTGGCTTAATGCCAAGGCAGCCTACAAATCATCTTTAACAGCTTATTTTGCGCAACTTTATTATTTATATTGAATTCCGATTTCCTGTTAATGATCGGTTATATCATAATCATCATTTTATTAATTCTGTTGATTAGATAAGAAATATGCTCACTAAGACAAAGTTTAATATCAAGGATAATGCCCAAATATTTCACTTTGCGTTCCCAAGCTACACTGCTGTTCACAAATTGTAAAGGCTTTTGTGGTATAAAGCGCGCCTTACGTTTCCTTGTGAAGAAGATAGCGTGTTTTTTTCTGGATTTACCAAAGTATTCCATTTATTAAAAATAATTGTGTAAATAGCAATAGTTGCAATTTAGTTATTATAGTCTTTGCGCATACATCAGAGCGCAGTATGGAATTGTCGCAACACTTCTATACTCTACTCTACTCTGCCGATATCTTGTCGCCAAATATTGAAGTGGTGCAGTTAGATAGAGGTGGAATATCTTTACTGAATATATTATATAGAACATGTGAAAGGCAAGAGCCTTGAGGACAACCAGTTGTTGTGTTTGTTTGTTTGCTGGGAGTACTCTGAGTTTAAATAAATGCGAAGAGATCTGTTGCAGAGGAAGCTATATATAACTCTGATTAGATATATTGGGAAATTAAATGTTTTTAATTTATAAAAAAGGGGACCATTCCTGTAGATTTCCGGATTGAAAATTATCTTTAACTAGCCTTCTGTTTTTGATTAAAGGTTGTGCTGCATTATGTGTCTTTCCTGAGATAAACTCTTGCGCACGAAGTATATCTCAATAAAATAGTTAATTCTTCCTCTTTCTTATTGTTTACAAGATTTTGCTTATGACAGAAAGAAGACTAATTGGCCTGTATGACGTCTGCACTCTTATTTGGTTTGGGTATTGGTATAGTTTTTATATTTTCACATTAACAGTATTTACTTCAGAGATCGTGCCCGAGTCACTTAATTATGCTGAGATGTTATGGCTTGCCTTCAATGCTTGGGCCAGAAGACTGCACTTTTCTTACTGTGTGAAGTAGAGTACACTGTCTGTTTAAGTATTGGAATAAACATAGGCCTCATTTTTGAGATGTGGATTAAGTTGAAACTTAGTTTAACGTAGTCTGAAACTCTGATTTTTTCGGTGAAGTGCGATTTTTTTGTTATTTTATTAAAGACCAACATTTTAAGCAAATATAAGCTGTTCCGTCAAAATTTTGTATACAAACTTGGTAATGGCGGCACAAATCTGTTTTCAGATTAAATAAACCTAGATTAACTGCCTTAAAGTTGTCATAGTTTTGCTACATTCCAAAAAGGGGAAAATACATTGTCCAGGAAGACTGTTGAATTGCATTTGCAATTTTTTTTTTTTTTTTTTGCTAAAGCTGGACATTTGTCGGAAGTCTTTAACGTCTCAGAATCTCAAAATCGCTTTTAGTATCGTCGAAAGATGTTCCTAAATTGAATCATTATTTTAATATTCTGAGGAAGATGTTTAATTGGACTTTCTCTGTTTTGGAACAGGGTCTTCTATTGCCTTTGTGGAATTTTTATTAAAATAATTCATCATTGTTTCTACAGATCTATAGAAGAATGGTATTTCTATTTATAACACTTCTAAAATGGCTTCTATTTGCTTTACTAAACATGTAGTGCAGGTTTGTTTGTTCCTCGTATTTGAGGTTCATTACGCTGCGATAGGTGATCCGAGTTTATTACTCTTACCGATGTCTGATTATTTGGTTGGGGAATGTTTGTTAGATAAAAATCTACAGCCGTATGCATAACGAAAACTTTCCAGAAATTACGAAGTTGAACTGGCGTTTAACGAGTTTTGATATGAAATTTTATTTAAAAATTACTGTAGATTGTAGCCGATACTCATGGCTATATTCTGCAATGATATCTAATTTCAAAATTATGAAAAAACTCAGGAAGATCCAGTTCACTCATACTAACTTCATGCCTAGTTCTCGTTACACATATGGCCACTAATATTTAGGACTACCTGTTAAGCTCACCAAGTATATACGCAGGTTTCTGCGAGAACATAATTTGTATTATCTTTAGTTAGATGTTGCTATATAATAAGTTACCCCAATGTCTTAGGTGGAGACTTTAATTGCAGACACAGATATTGGGGGAATTGCGCAATTGGCATTGTTGCATAGATATGTTTTTTCTCTTTCAGCCCATACTTAAAATGTGTTGATCAGATCAAACATCAATGAGTTACAGGTCTTTAGATTTGAAAAAACTTAATTTTTTCCACATTTTTTTAATTTACTATTTTAAGTCGCTCCAGTACGGCAAAATAAATTTTTTTTAAATTTATTTTAAACCCACATCTTGTTCCAAATATAGAAAGCGTAAAATTAGTTACATCGGACAAAATATGAGAACGTTACACTATATTTAGTGAACACATCAAAATTTTAATTTTCTTTCGTTGGTCCTCAGGTCAGTACGAGTTTTTGCTTCCATTCCATTACTTTTACTCGTTTGAAAAAGAAAGGTCGACATATCGCATACCAAAGTTACCAAAATTATATGTAGTTTTCAACACTGTATTCAGATTTTTATAATTAAAATTTTTATGAAAGACTTACTGCAAAACAAGTGGAAAAATGGTGCTATGTGGTGTTTTGTGCATATTAAATTTTTTATTAATGCTATAGAATCGTTCATTATTGATATTTTCCAATGAAATTTTGTTTGTTATATAGGAATTTATTTCTGACAGTCATTAGAATTTCTACGAAGCTTCCAATAAATCTAAAAATAAGTCGATTTCAAAAGGGTGCATGCCCACCGAAAACTGTAATTATTTGATCCTTGAGAAAAACATTTTATAGAGAAAACGATTATGGTGCTTCTTTGGGCAAAAATTGTCATAAATTCAAAATTTTTAAATTTTCAAATTAAAGATTGTATATTTTCCAACTCTGAAAGAGTACTTCTATCAACTATTTTTTTAACTATTCGAAATTTTGTCATGTAACTAACAAGGAAATAATTGTGACAATCGGTTGTTATTTGGATCCGATATCTTAAAAATACTGGACCAAGGATTTGAAAAAAATTGAGAAATTTTAATATTAAAATAAGTATACCTCACTAACTATATGTACAAGATATTTGTTTAACCAGACTTCTTTTTAGAACTTTAGAATGTCTATAAGGACGCAAGAAATTTTTAGAATCGAGTGAGAAACAGAGAAATGACAAGCGTTGCAAAATTTTACATGACCGAAGTGCACTACTTTGTACTTCATACCTCTGAACCTGAGAAATATGGGAAACTCATCTTGCTAAATTAAATAAGAACACTCCTCTTATATCTCCATGATAAATTTTATATTGATCGGACTAAAGAGGTAGAAATTGTTGATATATTTCCGAAATATTTAATTCTGCCATTTCTGGCATTTTTCTTATACTCATACTCCATACAAACATTTTTTTTTACTAAAATTCAAAATCGGATGTTTTCACTAAATCTATTATAACTTTCTAAATTTTTGCGTTGGGAACAAAATTTTATTTAAGATATAGGTCAAAACAAAAATTTTAAATTTTTTTGTTTTCTTTAAAGGAGCATTTCAAAATGGTGAATTTTGAAAAACGCAAAAAATTAAATTTTTTTCAAATATTAAGGCTTGTAATTCAGTGACCTGATCAACACAGTATAAATATGAACTGAAGGAGGAAAAACATATTTATGCAACAATGCCAAATTTTCTCAATTCAAGTAAACAGTACTCAAGATTTTTGGAAATATCTTTACAAACTGCAAAAAAACTAATTTTTTGCGAATATTTTGAAAACGGTTCTTAAGAAAAATAAATTAATGCCATATTCGTGTTCAGTAGCCCCAATTTATCTTAAAAACATCTAATTTTTGAGGTGCAACTTTTTTGTGAACTAGTGTTATGAGCCATAAAATGCAAAAAAAAGATCGTTTGCTCAAAATTTGGTGGGCGTACATCATGCCTTAATCTTAATCTGATTGACACAAATATTTTTTGGGCTAGTTTTTTATAAATACCCATTAATTTGATAAATGATACTTGAATAAATCCAACTTTGAATTTTTAGGACCTCTCTAATGCCCACTAACGGAATGCTACACAGTTCAGGTAATGTTAAAAGAAAATTTTTAATTGGTGAAATGTGTTTTTTTCAGACCCAAAATATATAATCCCTATATCCGCCTCGATGTTGCATCAAACGACATTGGGCATACGTTATCTAAGTAAAATTACTTGCTTTATTTCATCACGCTTATGAACACTCTGCGGATGTTTTCCAAACTACCTTCAATTTCTTTTAATGTGGGTAATGAATGCATATGTATTATTAATCACCTTCTTGTGTTGGTCATATTATGCCATTCGTTACATAAATTTTAAATATTTTCCATTCATTGATTTTGCTACTTGTAATCTTATGTGTACTTGATGTTTCCTTTTATTTCATATTAATACAATACATACTTGATATTCACTTACACATATGAACTAAGATGTATGTGTAAATATAGTGCTTTTACCAGTGCCTGCATGTGTATGCCTGTAAAATTCTACTTGTAAAAGTAAATACGCTTGATTCAATCCTGTAAAATATTGATAGTACAAGCCATTGTATTTAAGTGCACTAACCAGAGACATAGTTTTAAATAAATTGGTTAGGGATATAAAAATGTATTCCCAAAGAATTTGAAAGTTCAAAGTTAAAGCTCAGCATTAGTTATCAATGTTTACTATGACAATTAGCAATATTTTTTTAATATTTCTTGAGAGTTATAAAACTAGTTTTAAATTTAATCCCAACCCAAATGTTTACTTGATTGTTTTAAATTTATTTACAATCGTTTAATATATTGTGACATATTTCAGCACAATTAAATACATTCTTTCACATAATATATCCGTGCATAATTCATTTATACAACTATTGTTCAAGCATTTGGCCTGTATATATTTGCTTGTACGTTTTTTAAATTAATCTTAAATTTTTGTTTAAGTAGTTTATTGCTCGTATACATGTAAATGGAAGATTCATGCCGAAATCTATTAAGTAGTAATATTTCAAGATGTATTCTGCAATGTTTTGTAACCTCTTGGTTTAACTAAAAATGGCAAGAAGAGAATAAACTCAATAAAAAGAAAATGTAGTTACTTTATAAAACAATTAATTTTAAATGTAGTGCAGATGCCATCAATCTATATGCAGCAGGAAAAGATAAAATAGCATAAAATATTAATGGAAAAAACCCATAGGCTTGGGATTTTGAAACATATACTTTTGAAAATTTCTACGAATAACTTATTACAAGTATTTCGACAGTAATGAACAGATACGAACTAAAAACATTTTAGTGATTTAAAAAAAATCTCATATGTAGCTGCCACAACTGCATTGAGGAAAGTGGACGGAAGCAATGGAACAATGTTTTTATGTGAATCCAAATCCATGGCAAGATCAAGTGAATTTAAAAAGTTAAAGGATAATAGTTAAAGAATGAAAATGGAGATAGTCTTTTTAAATTTATAATTATTGCTCGAGATTTATTACCACCATTTAATGGTACTGGCTGGCAAGTGGCCTAGCAAAGTTGGCATAGTGCACTTGTATGAAAAATCAGTCACGCTCATCATGATAGCTTTGTGATTTTGATTTTGGGTTTCAATTGGAAATAACTATCTTTAAATTGATAGAAAATTCTCAAGGCTCTTCAAATAGGCGTTTTGTTTCAATGAATACCTTTTCCTTTGACCTTTTCGTTTGACCAAAATGCCAAACCATTTCTTTAAATTTTGAACCAGTTAATAGTCGCAAAGGGTTAAGTCTGGAGAGTTCGTAGTACAACTAAAGCACACATTTACACTTGTGCATTGTGTTGATGGGGCAGCTATTTTTTTTTACTACAGGATAGAGTAAGAGTTTAGAAAAGCCAGACCTATGTCGTTTTAGCATAGTTGAAATTTTGAGGAGTAGTATCCTCATATGTAGCTTAGAAAGTATGACACCGGCGCACACTGCTGTGTCCCATAAAAGAAAAAAAAACAATTTTGAGTCTTCTTTTTGAATGAAATTTATATTTTTGCAATAACAACAAACTAGCTTAGTTGTACAAAAAAATTCGTTTCAAAAAAAACTCATTATATCGCCACCAGATGTCGCTAAATTCATAATAATAAATAATAACAGTTATATAAATAATAAATAGTTATAAAGTCATAATTTATTTTTCGGTTGTTACAAATAAAAAACACAAATTTTTTGGGTGTTTAAAAAAAATTGTTAAAAGTCCAGCGTTAAAGATATCTTTTAGATACTTTCTCCAAAATAACTTAAATATATGTACGATAAAATAAATTATAAGCTTTGTATAAAATACTGCAATAAACATTTACAATAGAGCATTAAAAAACCAATTTTTTTTAAAGGAGAAAGGTTATCAATTCGTCATCTATTTTTTTTTCTTTTTTTATGTATGTTCCCTCAAAACTCCGATATTTATGGACCGATTTCGGATTTTTTCGCTATTCAAAAGGATGTACTTCCAGATTGGTCCCGTTCAAAAGTGGGCGGGGTCACGCCCATACAAAGTAAATACACAGTCGTTTTCTACTACTTCTACTCAACCGATTCTTAAGAAACTTTACACACACATTAACCTTCTGTTAAAATACTACATCAGGATAAAAAAAGTGGGCTGTGCCGCGCCCATGCAAATTAAATGTTCTTTTTCAACAGCTTCTATTAAACCGGTTCTTATGTAACTTTGCATACACCTTTAGTTATCGTTACAGTTCAAGATTATGTCTAGAAAAGTGCCCAAAAAAAGTGAATAAGCACTTTAACTACTTGCACTTGTCCGAATCTTATAAGACTTCGCACACACAATTAGTTTTCGTAAAAGTACATGATGATAAAATATGGAGGCGGTGCCACGCCTATTTTGTAATCGGTTTTTTTTTTTGCAAGAATTTTTTTTTTTGGTTCGAAATAAAAAAATACCAATAGTTTAATAGAGTAGTAAAAAAAAATATATTAATTTATTATAATAACTTCCATTTATTTTTGAAGCTACTATACCTGTCTCTAATATAATATAAAGAAAATAAGCAACTTTTTTCATTTAAGCTAAAAATATGACTTTTTGCCGTCCAAAACACAAATTTTTACAATTTATTTTTTTATCACTTACGAAGATATCTGCAACTTTCTTAATATTCAGTAAAATGTTCTCATTTTTTAGTGGGTGACTAAAAACACATCTAGTTCTAAATTATGGAAGATAAATGTGGATTAAAGATTTAAGTCATTTATTAATGAAGCCTGAAATGTGACTTATTTTTTATTGAAATGGTAAAATGTACCAAATTTTGATCTAGAATATTTAAAAAATATGTTAATCGATTTTAATTTGTTGTCCTTTATTTTGAAGATGGGACCTTTATTTATATTAGCCATTGAGCAGAAGTACCAATTTTTTGCAAGTAATCTTAATATGTATAAGCATATTTTCTCGGAAGATGCTTTTCTCAGGACTTATTTGCTTTGCAAAGTAAATATTTTTGCAAGTTTTATATGCTATTTGTTGCAAACTTCTATGCCTTGCTCTTTTGAAAAGCTTTCCTGAAGATGTGGCTTGAGCACTCGTCGAAGGGGAATGGGAAGCTGATCATACCTTCTCAATTATTTTCTACATATTTAAAAAAAAAAATAATAATAATAATAAAAATAGTAAAAGATATTAATTTATAAATAGTTTGACTGCATGACTGCATCTTCGCTCACGACTAGTCACTCGCATGTTAAAGAAAAGAAACCATTGCAGGACCCTAATTTTGGGTCTAGAACCTATCACTGTGTATCTTGATTATGGTAATTTACGCGCTCCAATGACAAATGCATGTAAAAGTTACCGATGCCTTTCACTTAAAAAGCCAGAACTCGAACTGGTTGCCAGTCCTTACCATAAATGCAGCTAAAATTTAGTTTTTGTAAAAAAGGATATACGGGAGGTAGTAACTTGCACCGAATGAAACAAAATTTACAACAGAGCTAAAACGTATAATTTTAGAAATATATATTAATTTTTAGTGAATTCTATTCATAAATGTAGTTAAAATTTAGTTTATGAAAAATAAAGAATATATGCGAGCTAGTCATATCGTTGCAACGAATAATACAAAATTCGCAGAAGAGTTACAACACAAAATTTTATAAACATTTACAAATTTTTTTAATAGTTAATGTAAGTAAAACCTAGTTAATGAGACAAACAAAATATGAGAGGTAGTCATGCCCTTGCACTGAATGAAATAAAATTAACAACAGTGCTAGAATGTTAAATTTTAGAGGCAGATACCAATTTGCTCCACATACTGATAATAACTGAAGCTAAAATTAAAATTTTAAAATTCAGAATGTGTGGAAGCGATTTTTCTCAAACTTTCAATTTTTCTTAGCTTGATCATTAGGTATCAGTATACGAAATTTCATCTTTCTACAAAAACTACTCTAGTTTTGCCGACTCACTATATGGGGACAAAGCAATGTGTGGAGCATAAATTCGTTCCCCAAACAGTCCTCTGAAGTGGTGATACGGTTAGGCTTGTAGTCTAGTATAAGCAGTCGCGGCAGCCATTGTGCGGATAGCTTTTTCATATCGAAATATTCATACAAAATAAGATGTATCCGCTCGTTCGAGATACCTATAGCCTCAGCTATTTCACGCACTTCCTGTCTCCGATCGTCGAATATTTTTTCATGGACTTTATTGACTATTTCTAACAAAACGATTCCTTTTGGGTGACTTGAAAGTTTGCCTCGTTTGAGCGTAGAATACACAACTTGCACATATTACATAAAATTAAAGCTAGAGTTTTACAACTCTACGAGAGTAACGGAAGCCATCCGTCAAATTGTTTGTTGTGTTGTTTGTATGAGTTTTTTAACTGCTTTTCAACATACCAAATAGCTTGAGAAAAATATTATAATAAGCTTACTAACATAAAGTATTGAAAAAAAATTAAAAAAGCTATCGTAGCAATTGTAGAAAAATCAAAACGGAACCCTCTTGAAAATATTATAAGTGCATGCTTACTATAAATTTATTCTTGCAATTGTAGAATAAGCTTATGAAAATAATATTATATTAACTTTTGTATAGAAAATCAAATTTTTTCAATATTTTTATAAGCTTTGAAGAATAAAAGTCACAAATAATATATTTTTTGAAGAATAAAAGTCACAAATAATATATTTTTTAATTTTGAAAAAGAAAATTATTATTAGTTACTTCAAATTCATTCGATATCATTTATTTATTACATACATATTTATTTATGTTTTTTATGTTGTAATTTACATAATTACACGTGCACCCAATTTGCAATTTAAAACTAGATACCGCTGTAGAATGTATTGAAAATGATAAGTCTTTTAATCGTTATATTGTTCTCTTGAATATATGTATGAGGTTTATAAGCATACTTTAGAAACAGTTGTGTATAATAATATTTTCTCAAGCATTGTAAAAAACTGCTTGTGAAATCACATTTTATAAACATTATTATAAGCGAAGTTAAGAAAAGCTTAAGGCCTACTATTTATATAAGCTTATTCTCAACTTGTATTGGACTTTGATGACTGTATGGCATGTTGGGTTATCTTTACAATTTGATAATTATCATTTCTTGTTTGAGAATTTTTTTATCAACAGACAACTTTTAAAAAAATGCAAGCATATAGATAACTTTAAACCAAAAAAAAAATTTTTTTTTAAATAAATTCCTTAAGGTATCTCGAGCAAAACTCGGAAACTTTTAGCTCCAAAAATATTTGTTTTATATTATTCTTGGATTACAAATTTTCCAAATTTTGACATTTCATAAAAAAATTATTGCTTTTCCCTGGAATTGCTCTTTAATTTGTATCGTGTTTGCAAATTTTAATATATAAAACAAACAAAAACTAGCATACTAAAGCTACATGTCAGTTAGAAAAAAACTTGAAACTTTAAAATATGTACACAATTTTAAAATATTTATACTTTCAACAAAAATTGTCTTAAGCACAATCGAAAAAAAACAAAACAGCAAAAAAAAATAGCCTCAGGTCCAATAGCTTTATTTTCTTTTCTGTCACACAGTCTCATGATGTCACTTCGTATCAATAAACATTCAAGCAGAATTACAAAAATAAAATTTGCAATGGAAAAGCCATAAACATGTACTCTTTACACTTGTCACTTTGACTTATATCTTTGGGAATGAAAGTAAAACAGCATCACTTACAAACAAATATTTATGCATGCATGCAACAAAATATATGCATAAAATTGTTATTGAGATGCCTTATAAAAATGGCAACTTATCTTACTAAATAAAGCGTATGGAAATGCAAAATACGTTTTACAAAAAGAAACGACAACTGCAAAAATATTTTATGATAAACATACCACCAGTCAATTGCTAATGCATTTCCCTGATAGTTTACAATAAATTTAACAAATAGTTGTATGTATTATACTGCATTGCATAAAACTTAACTAAACTGATGATAAGTTCACCCGCACGCCTTAGTAGCTTCAGTTAGTTGCAATATTCGGATGCCAACAATAGAAAAAACGTCAAAATCCAATGGAAAGTATATTTACAATACACTAAGGAATTTTTATGCCGCGAGTCACTTAGTAAAGAAAAGCAAAAATAATACAAAAAAAAAACAAAATAGAAATAGTGTTGAGAAAAAAACAAATGTTTCAGCAATGAAATGCAGAAAGTAGCAAGTTGCACGCAATCTTAAATAGTAGAGAGATAAAGTAGTAAATTATACGAAACTGATATAAGAGGGAGGAAAAAAGATGTAGTAACCAATTGAGAGATTAGAAAAAAATTAACAGTTTCGGTTTTTAAGTCATGGAACTGATATTACATTATAATTTCAATCAAATAAGGTTTGATTCTCAAAATGTAAAATAGAAAGCTGAAATTTTCTATACACACTTGCAGAAGCGTTCTATAAATTGTCTTAAAAATTTCATATAACATCGTGTCTGTATCATAAGCTATCAGAGGTCAAAGGTCACAAAAATTTGTTTTTTTTTTACTTTATGAGCAGCCATAATTTGCTATAAAGTCTTTTTTGGCACATGAACCCAGAAATTTGCAAAACATAGATTTTAGTACCTTTAGTTCCTAAAAAGCAACTTTAACCCTCGTACTTTTAACAGCACATTCATTTTATCTTGTATAATTTGTGCACAGCATATTATTATATTCTAACATTTATTGTATCTTAATATTTAAACATAAAAATACTTATATAAAAACAAAATGCTCTTAGAAGTATGAAAATAAAATAGTTGCCTCCATTGTTAAAGTAAGTAGCTAAAGATAAAAAAAAATAAAATAAAATAAAACAAAAAAGCAAAAGACAGAGTTAAATAAAAATGCAAAAATTTATACCTGGCAGTGTCGAATCTTTATTTGCCATCATCACTAAAATGTACAAAAGATAGAAATACTTAAAATAAGACGAAATAAAGAAAAATGCACTTCTAAATATTGTTACAAGAAAAATGTGTCATTGTTTTGTTTAAAAAATATGAAGATATTAAACACAATTGACTTGATTTAATTATCACAGAGAAAAAAATTTATAAATTTTAAATGTATACCTCGTGGGCTTACGGGTCTTGATTAATGTTCAATATATTGTTAAAAATAACAGCTGTAATAATAATCTGCCCAATAAAAAATGTTTATGTTTTTGAAGCAGTAAGGCAATAAAGCGCATAATAATGCTCTTTAAAAGCAGATCTTATTACAGAGCAGTGAATGTATCTGAAAGAAAGTATACAAAAAATCAGATTTTTCACCGCTGTTATAATGCAGGTTTTTAAGCGAGAAAGTTCCGTATACTTACAGATTTAGTGCTGAAAATGGTAACGATTTTCAGCCCTTCAAAAAGCGCTTTTTATATAAAAAATGTAGTACTCCATACCGAGAAGTATCACCAGCGATATCAGCAGGTTTGTCATCGCTACTTTTATTCTCTCATAGTAAAAACATGCCTTATTTAAAGCAATTTTTTTACTGGGTATATTTGTGTAACCCTAAATAGATCAATCTGTATGTAATGTCAAAATAAAAGCATTGGCAGCACTTTTGAAATAGTCGTTAGAATTCAAAATAGCGGAATTAGAACTTTCTGGAAATAGTGCCCAGAGCATCCAATATTATTCAAGAACATTAAAAGACAGTGTAGATAGCGACAACTAAACATCCTCAGCTGTAAAAAATATAAACTTGGTAACAGCGTAATTTGTTTCAGTAGCAAAATAATCTTGAAAGCATTAAAATATGTGTGTATGCAAATATAAACATGCATAAGAAAAATCTCATGTATACTAACTAGGGTATTCATTCGGTTAACCGTTAATCGGTTAACCGATTAATTACTCCCCGTTAAATTGATCGGTTAATTTAAAAATAGCTATTTCGATTAACGGTTAAACTGGTTAATTTCAGTCGATTAATCGATTAACCGCCGTAACAAATGTTTTCATATTTTGTAGTATTATAACGTACTTTTGGTGTATTTTATTATTTGTTTCGTCTCATATACAAAGTGTATGTGTTTAGAAATTATTTTTCATACAAATAAATGTGTTCAGTGATTTTAACTTAACCCTCTGCGACTGACGTGACTTTATTATCACAATTCCACCAACGTGGCAGTACACTAGACACTATTTCGTCTGCTTATATTTCCCAAGTTCCATTTGTAAACCCACTGAAACTATTTTTGATTTTAATTTAATGTAGTAGTTTTTTATTTATTGTAATTTTTTGTTGAAAACAAACGACAAATCTTATTAAAATCAAAATTAATGGCATGACATAAATTACCCGTAAAAAACTTACATCCATACAAAAACAAAACATAAACGTCATATCTTATTTTTTTGGTAAAAAGTTTAACATTAATTTTAGCTCATACCTCAGCTAATCATTCTAGAAAGAAAAGAGATAATATCAATGGTTTAATAAAGAGTTACAACGTATTTTGTCAGGTCTACCACAAAACTGACGTGGTAGTCTTGTAGACACTTGTATGCTCACATCAACGCGTGCGGTCGTCTCAATTGCTTTCTTCACACTAATGTAATAAGAAGGTACTGAAAATACCAGAAACGATACTTGTATAATTATGGCGTAAAACAATGTTTTCTGCTTACTGGTGTCTGCTAGACTACGACGTCAGTCGCAGAGAGTTAAGTAAAACATTAATATCTTTGGACGTGGCTATAAAAGAGTTTAGTAAAGACTCTGCTACTATAATTGAACTTGAGGGAATTATGTATTAAGTTTTTGTCCAATAATACTGTTGCCAACGATTTAATTAAAAATCTAAGGATTCGATTCAATGAGAGACGAATTCAATTATTTTATAAGTCCATTTAGGAATATTTCCTTCTAGCAACACTGTTTTAAAAGAAACTAAAGAATTCGGAAATAAAAATGCTTGCCCTTATAACAGAAGAAGCTATCGATAGTAATACAAGAAATGTTTTAACAGAATTAACCAAAACAATTAGAAGTCTAAGAACTTGCAAAAAAAATTATAGCAGCACTCTAATGGCATAATGAAAAATTTTATAAATTTAGAGAAATTCAGGAAAAGAACTGAGAAACTAGATATTCTGTATAATGGATCGCTTTCTATTTCTTCAACATCTACGATAAATTAAAGGATTTTTCCAAGTCAAGTTTAACAAAACTAAAGAAGAGAATCTCTTAAATCCCAAGCATTTAAAGCAAATTATGTTTCTGAAAGATTGTTTTAGAAGATCTTCTTCAACTTTTGAAATACATACGAGAGTGAATACATACGAGTATTTATGATTTTTTTTTGCTTGTTTTAGTTCAAGAATTGTTATAATTATGTTATTGTTTTTGTACTAATAAATTCAAAATAATAGATAAGTTATTAATTTTTATTTGTTGAAATTACTTGATTTATGAAAAAAATTATTAATCGGTTAAACGGTTAATACCGAAATTAACCGATTATTAACCGATTAAGCCAAAAACTCGATTAATTAGTCGAGCGATTAGCCGATTAAAGCAGTAACCCTATTAAATGAATACCCTAATACTAACACACGCACTTACATTACACCATATCAAGATGATAACAATGATCATGCAGTAATACTTAAAGATAAAAAAGAGACTTGCATTACATTATAGTTAAAGATAAAAAGAGGCAACTACATTCCAAAGGGTCGGCGAAGTTACCAGAAGGTTTTATAGTTTACTATATAAAGCAGGCTGCCGGACGACAGTTATTCAGTGTATTTTTTAACTTAATTATGTAACAGAACTTGGGCTATACAAGTTTTTCCATACAAATTGACAGTCAAGACCGAAATCCTTTAGTCCTTATTAAAAAAAAAGGAAACTTATTGATGAGTCCAAATTGATTATTACGTTATGGTTCGTAGTGTTATATTCAGAAAGAATCAGGCATTATAAATATGCCAAGGAACAAGGGAAAAATCAACATCAACCTAACTGTTGTATACAGCAGAACATAGCAGCGCTACTTTCGAAAGCAGCTACACTTTCATTATCACTGCTTATGTGCATTTTGGTTATCACCACTTGTCAAGTGGTTCTGTTGTTAAAAACCACTCAGAAGTCGTTTTATCCATTTGCTTGTCTTTGGGGGTCGTAGTGGCCCAGACTGTAAAAAGGACTCTGATGATGGTTCGCGAAAATATCATGATGTTAAGTTCGACCCTTATAAAAGTCCAGAATTTTGTATTTTCAATTATTACATGCTTTGAAAAATCCGTGCGACTCTTTCACACTTCGGTACGGATCATTTTGTTAACTTTCAAGTCTAAAAATTATATTAAAACGACTATGAACTATTTACTTATGTTACAAAGGCTATAACACAATTTATATAACGTAATCATTTTGATAGTTTGTAGAAAAAAAACCTTTGAAAAAATCTCATACTTTTTACATCAGGGTAAAGTTTTAAGAGAAATAAAAATATATGAATACATAAACTATAGCAAAATGTTATAAAGAAAAGCAAAAATTATAACTGACAGCAGCAATAAAGTAGTAGCGAAATTAAATTTAAACTTCAAACGTTGACATTTGAGTAAAAATATGATAGACTACGTACACATATTACATAAATTTTTAAAGTAAAGAAAAAGCTGAGCATTTTTAAATGAAACTTTAAGTCGTTAACATGATAGTTATTAGCATCTAAAAAATTTCCAAGTCTTTTTTAAATTTAAGGCTATTATTGCAGCAAATTAAAAATAAAATTAAAACAACAAATCATTAAATCCGTAATGACGAAACGGTCATTTAAAATCGTAATACATATATTTTTTTTTTGCTCTTCTTATTCTTTGGAAAACGGTTTTTCAAGACAGACAGATTGCAGAAAAAATTAAAGACCATAAAATTTAACATCAAAAAAGTTTTAAATGCTTTTATAAAAGGAACGGATAAAAAATTTAAATTGCATACATCTTTTAATGGTGTATATCCGGTATGTATGTCTATGTGTATGTATGTTTCCTTTTGCGTGTGTTGGCTGTACATTTATGTTTGTATTTAAGTTTTTCTTATTCTTATTATCTTGATAGCATTTCATTTTACACTTTTCTCATTTGCTGATATTATGCTATTTTTATAGTGTTTACACAGAATCTATGTAATTTAAACTGCAGAATTCTTTAATATAAAGTGAGAGCACGAAAAGTATTTCTGCATAGTCGAACTGAAATATGTTGAATATAAATACTATGCAAGAAGAAAAATAACAGAGATAAGTGCTATACTTTTTGATGTGCCAATGGTCATCTACAGAAAAAGCAGTGGAAACCTAAAATTTTACTATAAATATGTTTTTTAAAAGATTTATTTTTAAAATGTTCGATTTTTTGGATTTTTTCCAATTTTGTTATAAAATATAATACAAATTTTATGAATTTTGAGCTTTGATGTCTTAGGCTGAGGCCACACGGGCGTTTTTAAAATGCGGCGTCTCTGCTTTTTATATTAAATTTGAAAGTTTTCAATTTTTTAAAACTTCAAATTTAATATAAAAAGCAGAAACACCGCGTTTTAAAAACGCCGGTGTGGCCACAGCCTTAGGGTTTAATTATTGTAGAAATTTATGAGAAATATTTTTGTATCACATTTTACCCCACTTCATCGGAGAAGCGAAGTTTTTCGCCCTTTTTTCAGAAGGAATCAAAAATACCCTAAGCCAAAGAGTTAGAAGGTTAAAATGTTAGACAAAATTGTGCCTTGTTCTGTTTTACATAAACGTTCTGAACACATCCCATAGATTTTCTATGACGATCTACTCTAACAATATGAAAAAGAGAATTGAGGAGTGAATTTAACTAGGGATGTAACGATACGTCGTTTTTCCGATCCGATACCGATACCGATAATCAAAAAGATATATCGCCGATACCGATGCGCATATTAAAATTGATTTCAAGTCTAGATTAACAAAATTCTAGCCGGGCAATTTTTTATTATACAAAATTACAGTGTAAGAGATTATTAATATTTAAAATTGAATTAACCCAGTATAAAAAATTGGAAGTTATTTTTAAGGAACTACATTATCATTGCTTCAAAAGAATCCATATTAAAAATATGCAGATAATTAGTAGAAAAGCAAGTAAAAGTTTATATAAGTAATATAAAAATTTTTTATTCCTTTATAATTATAAAAAAATACTCGAAATCCTTTTTAAGAAGTCGGGGTTTTAAAGGATATATATCAACTAATATTCTTCTAAATAACTAAATAGCTTAATTATTAAAATTCTTCTAAAAGTTTATATTTATTCCCTTAGGTTTACATGAAAACACAGTTTTGCGTTTAATTTCGCATAAAAAGAAATAAGTTGCAAAAATGGGTAATTTTTCATACTTTTTCCTTGAGGAAAAGTCATTACAGAACACCGAAAAAGTAATTTTTTCTAACATCGCTTCCAATTCGGTGATTGGTAATCGAAAAAGAGAACTTCTTGCAATAACAAGGATATGTAAAACTAATTGGAAGTGATCCAAATTTGCAATACTTCCGGATCGCGAATTCTACATTTTCATGATTTCTTTGGATTGTTTTTTTTTTTTTGGGAATAAGATGAAAAAACAACGAATTGAATTCTAATTCATGATAAAATTAACAAGAAATAAATTATGTGTTTTACAAAATAACAGCGTAAAATATTATTAATATTTAAAGTTGATATTAATAAGATTTAAAAAACAACGAATTAAATTTAATTCATGGTAAACTTAACAAAAATAAATTATTTGCTAAAAAATAAACTCTGAAGAAATATAAAAAGTATCGTCGTATTGACAGTAAAATATCGCCGATACCGATGTATCGGAAAATCTGAAGTATCGCAGATATAGTGGTATCGTTATCGGTTACATCCCTTGCTAAAATGTTAGACAAAAATGTGACTTGTTATGTTTTAAATAAAGGTTCTGGGCACATCCTATAGCTTCAACATAACAATTACAAAATTTTCTATGACGATCAACTCTAACAAAGGATGAGTGAGGAGGGAATTTAAATTCCGCTAACTGAATCCCAGACAGAAACTTTCAAAACGCCTATACGCGTGTATTTTTTATTTTTGTTTGTTCTTTTTGCCAGAATCAGCCATTGAACCTTATCAATTTGAGAAAAATCGTATTTTGTTGAACAGTGTTGTTTGCTCCCTCAAAAATCTACCATTGGATTTTGTATGTGAAAAGGTATATAGCAAGATTAAATTCATTTTTTTTTAATTTTCTATTTTAGACTTGTTGTCTATCTGACTGTCTTCCCGTCTCTCTATGTTGTAGTTGGAATCTTAAAATTCGCAAGTGTTTACTTTGCAATAAGGTTTCTATTTAAAGCCGGAGGCCTTTTCGGAAAGTATGGCATAGTGCAAAGTAGGGATGGACAAAAATATCGATATATCGATATTTTCTAAAAAATTGATCAATTTATATATCATCGATATTTTTTATTGCAATATATCGATATATCGATATTTTTTTCTATATATATCGACAGTACCAATTTCGATATTTTTTAGCTTTGCTTTTGTTCTTCGTTTAGTTATTTAACAAAAAAAAATTCTACACAATCTTTATTAAATAGAATATTCTTCGCTTTTGTGCATTCGAAACATTTTCTTTATTTGTTGAAACAGCTAGGAAGTTAGAAATTGACTCTTTTCGGGTTAATTATTTATAAGAAAAATACTTTTTATGTTTTAAAAAGTTATGTCATTATGTATAAATAATCATGCTTGAAAAATATCGATAAACATATATCGCAATATCGATAATTTTCATTCGATATATATCGATGCCGCTCGATATGTAAAAATATATGGATATCGATATATTTTCTTCACTTGCCCATCCCTAGTGCAAAGTAAGAAAAGTTTTAAATCTATCATAATCAGATTGTCAAACTTATTCTGCTCGCATTCTTTCTAGAAAAAAATCATATAATGTACTCATACATACATTTATTTAAGAAGCTTAAAGGTTGCAGCATTCATTAGATTTCATTCTTATACATTTCTTTGCATTTGTGTACCCGTTATAAGCGCCCTCGTGTGAAAATGTGTATCTTGTGTTTATGTGCACATGTATGAGTATTTCTTAATAGCAAGAGCTGTAAAACTAAACATGAAATGTACAAGGTTAGTATCTTCTTTTCTTTAATTTTATTGGTGTACAAAAGATTTTATTTTATGATATCTTAGGACAAGTTTAATTTTTCTAAGATTCTACGATATGTATATATATGGTGAAATGCAAAAAATAATCTAACTTTATAAAAAAGCATGCTTGCATATGTGCTCTAAAAATTAAGAGTAAAACTTAAATATACATGTGTTTACAGAAAACTCGTTTAAAAATTATTTGCTCTATAAACTTTTTAAATAATAATTCTGGCAAAACAAAACTTTAAAATAAAACTTTTATTAAATCAATATTTTTGCTGTAAAATTGGACGTTTGATTTTCCAACAAAAAAAAATTATTTGCACCAAAGTGCAAGCAAACCTTTGTCCTTTTGGACGGACAAATTGCCCCTCCAGCTTCTAAAATAAAATATTATTGGACCAAACTGCGAAAATGATTTTGAAAGTCCATAAATAGAAGAGGTATGCGATAAGCAATATTTGAAATGCGCAAATTATGGCAAGAAAACATTTTCAACAAGAGAAAAAACGTTAGAATTGGTCCATAAATTAAGGAATCATACGACAATCAATATTTGGGGCAATCAAATTGCTCCTGTAATTTTCAAAAAGAACAAAAAATATTGGACTAAACTGCAAACAACTGTTTCCACAAAATGAAATAGTAATTTTTGAAATTGGTCCATATATAGAGAAGTTATGAGATAAATGATTTTTGGGGCGGGCAAATTGTCCCCACGATTTTTCTAAACAAAACTATAGGAACAAACTGCAAGCACACCTTTTCAAAAAGAAATGAAAATTAAAAATCGGCCAGGCCTATAAATGAACACGAATTGATAACTTCCTCCTTTTCTATAAATGTAACATGTACATATTTTTCTTTGTTTACTTTTATTCTACACTGCCTTAACCATTTTTCCAGATGCAATACGTATTCTTGCAATTTTGTGGATGCTTGTTGTGGGCTTGCGTTTATGCTTAGAAAAGCTATATTAAAAGCAAATGTTGATGTGTGAATGTCATAGTCTGTTGGCATGTTGGAGGTATATATCATGTATAGTACAGGACCCAATATGCTAGCTTGAGGAACCCCGGCTTTAATCACCTGAGGTGTGCTTAGAAGTTTACCTTCCCTGCATGTCATACTTTATCAAAAAGCCTGTGAAACATCAATTAAGAGAGCACAACAATATTTCTTTTTTTCGAATGTTTTTCTAACCACATTGACAAGCCTACGTGTTTGTTCGATAGTGCTATGTTGTCTCCTGAAACCAAACTGGGGTTCAACTTATTCATAAGCAGTTTCTCAAATAGTTTTGATATATTTGGTAATAGGCCTATAATATTTCACTTTAGTTTGGTCTTTTCTGCAGGATAATATTACTCTATTCGTAAAACAGCAATAAAAATGAACAGAATTATAATTTTCGCCTGGAGTAGCTCTATAAGTATTTTGTTGCTGATTTGATCAGCACCTAGGGCTTTTTTCGAATTTAAGACAGCGATAACATTTTCAATTTTTTGGACGTTATATCTCAAAGGAATGAGAGCTTCAGCGACAACTGGTGTCAGCTCAACTATGTCAGAAGATGTGTTTGCAGTGAATACCTTTTTCAAGTGGTTAACAAACAGAGTAAGTTTTTCAGCATCAGCTCTTGCCCAGTCTCCATTCGAACATCGTAATGGAGGTTTACATATTACACAGAAAAAATTATCATAGTTTTTTATTTTAACACGCTTGTGTTTGAATTTGTTTTTAAATTTTATTATATTTTTGTGAGATTTTAAAATATTCCAAAAGATTTTTTTCTTATTAAATATTTTTAAGTATTTACGAATTTTAGTTTTTAATTTTACGAATTTTGTAAAAAAATATTTGAATTTATGAATTTAGTAAAAGAATACGAATTATAGTTTTTTCTGTGTACTGATCTTTTAAGTCCTCTGGCTGCTTGCCATAACCAATAATCCGTTTGTGGTGTTGCGTCGAGTTCGTACAGGAATTTTTGGTCGAGTGGTGTAAGCGTTAAAAGACTCTAGTCTCGAAAAATGTAAGTTCAACTCTCCGTGCTGTCAAATTTTATGCATGTTTCACATTTATCTTTAAATAAAAATATAATTTAATTGAAAAACTAAACTAAAACTGAACTCAAAACTGGACTCAACCCATACAGTTCTACTAAAATTTTTAACTTAATTAATATAAACTATAATGGCAGATATATAAAAATTTATACTGTTCAAACAAACAATAACTCAATTATATCTGTTCGTGGGAGCGTCTACGAAGCGGGTGTTATTTTAATTTCGTATATAAATATCACCAACAGCATAGGATTAGGAAATTCGTTCATTTACGCGAGCTGGCCTGTCATGGAAACTGAATGCTATTAATGTTTTTTTTGTATATTACAAACTAAAATACTAGCAGCCCAAGCACAAATTTAACTGAATAATTTATGACATAAAAAAATTACAAATAAGCTTTTTACTTGTCAATAAATAGTTGTCCTTAAATAATTGATATCAAGGCAAAATTTGTGGAATTTTAAATGACATTTGTTGTCCATATTATTTTAAAATATGACTCTGGGCGAGTTTCGACATTAAAGAGGAACCGTGTATCTTTTACAGATAATATCATACTGTTTTTGTAGCAAAAAGACATGAAATCGTATTGGCTCTTGAAACCGTAATGCCAAAAGCGTTTAAAACATGTATTTTTTTTTACATTGAACTACAACAAATTTTTATTGCTCTTTCCAATCTTTATTGATTTCTTTGAATTACCATAAATTTTGTAACTTTCAGAAAAAATGCCTTATTTTGTTTACAAATGAGGAATAAAAAAAAGAAGGAAAAAATCAAAAGAAAAGAGTCATATTTTGCTTTCAACAGACATTTATTGCCATTATTATTTCTTTCTGCCATATTATTTCCCCTTGCACTATCTGGAAATATTGGCAAATCAATAATGATTTACATAAAGCAAAAGATGATAGTTAAAGATTGTCTTATGGGCCATATAAGTAACTAAATGGGAAAAGTAACCCATATATCTACAATTTTGTAGACATACGGTAAAACCTTTAGGAAAAAATATCTATAATCAATACAAAAAGTAAAAGCAAAATTACAGACAAAAGAAGCCAATATGTAGTTATGCATATATAAAATGTACTCAAAGGGTTTACCACATCAATTTTATTTAAGATAAAAAAATAAAATAAAGTAAATAAATGTGTAAGAGTTAAAAATACATACATACACTTGGCTAGATTTATACTATGACTTTTGTATATGAAATTTGTTGCATGAAGTACTTAAGAAAATTGTCAAAACGGAATCTTATTGATTATACTTGAATGTTTGTGCGTACAGGCAGCCACGTAAACCAAACATGAGAAATATTCTATTTGTATGGGCGTGGCACACCCCGCGTTTTTAGTCATGAAGTTTCACTGTCAAGCAAACTCAGTTGTTCAGTTCATAATCTATTGCAAGTGTTGTAGATCGTAAAAATGTTGTTGATAATTTGTACCTACATATATTTCTAAGCAAATGTCTGTCTACAACACATTCAACGAGTTTTTAATTGGTCAAATATGTCTTCAAAGTTTCGTAGGAATCGTTCACGTAGAAGTAGTTGAATAAAATATTTCTATTGCATGGGCGCGGCACTTCCCACATATTTTATCATATAATTGTATTTTCAATCGGTGTATTATAAGTAGTATTATAAGTAGTTGAAATAATGGGCTTAACGTTGCCCACTTTTCAAATCATGACATTGTATTGTCACAGAAGCGCAACGCATGTTCATTGGACGGACGCCTTGATATTGGTGAAATATTATTAAAAGTATATAAAAAAAATTGCATTCAATAAATTTTATGAAATAAGTCATCATATAAAACTAGCGTAGCAACAAAATATATATATTTTTCCCAGTCGCACATTCATTACACATATACATATTTGTAAATATTTTATATAAACTCACATACAAAATGTAAGTATTTGAAGGATTCCAAATTCTATTGAATCTTAAAAATAAGCATAAGCATAAAGAGACCAATTGAAGGAGTATGTAACTGCTTTATAATGTGTAGTATATTACAAATTTGTTAATAGTGGTCTTAAATTATACTCATTCTTTTTTACCTTATTCTCTTTTGATTTCCTTTATAAAATAACGAAAACAAACTAATAGATTTGATGAAAATTTTTTTTCTTTTGAATTTTTTTGTGAGAAGAATTACTGAAGAGGAAAAATAAGAAAACAAGATATATAAAAGATGTATGTAAAAAATCAAATTATCATACTCAAAATTTTAGTACTTCGTATGTGAATTTTACAAACATAAATTAAGTAAAGTGCGACTTTGACTGGCACATGAAGGGTTCCGTACGAATGCCATATGCATACTTATATGTGTGATCCTCCTTTTAAGTGTACGTTTGGTGTTTTTTTACCAATGTAACTAATAGAATTATGTGAAGTTAAGATTTATATTATAGCTTTCGCCTGATTTAATGGATCCTGAAACCGGAGTATATTTGTCGATTTTTTAAATTTTTTTTGTATTGGGCATTACATTTGCTTTCGTGGTTGTTCTGGTAATTATTTTTGCAAAAAAAAAATGCATAAAAAAATTGAGTAAAGGACTTTAAGGAACGATAGATCTACTCTCCAAAAACCAAAAAAAAAAATAATAGTTACAGGACGAAATTAAAACGTATGACCAATTTTTTAATTTTGACTTGATAGAAAATTATAAAATTTTATCTTTTAATATGGACTGCCAACGTGAAAATTTATGTAAATTTCAAATAATTATTTGTACCAAAATACGACCTACCTAACACATTCTTCGAAAATATAACAACCCACAGTGCGGTAGAAGCAACATTTTTTTTAAAGCAAATCAGAAATTTCTAAGCGAGTAATATTCAATATATCGTTGCGTTAAGGTTTTTTACCGTCCTAAAATTTATAGATAAATTATATTTAAAATCCATAAGTGCACGCCTCATAATCTCATTTAGACCGTGAAATTAAATAGGCTTCTATTTCTAATTATACTGGAGCGTAAGAGAGAAAAAGCACTCGATTAGTGAAGTCATTCGGTCGTTATCGTGACCACATACAGGATCCGTACATACAGACAAACGGACGTCCAAGACAGAACTTTTTGAAACAGTTTTTTAATTAGTTTAAATAATAAAAATGACACTGAAAATGTCATGAGTGTTAAAATAGTATTTTTTTTATTAATATGAGTATGTATATATTTTGTACAAGTACAATATATGATAATAATAGAGCCATTTTAAGTTTTAAAATCAATAGTTTCGCGTGAAGTGAGAATAGTACCCACATCAACGCTTCGATTATGAGGCGTGCAATATGGAAGAGGAAAACACTTAATATATTTTTTTGGACACAAACCACTATTGATTGAGGAAGCGTTTCGCAATATAATACCTACTATTTAACAAAGTTCAAAACACTTCAACATTTTTCATTTTTGGAAAAAAGGGTAATAAATCTGTATCTTAGAAATTTGCGATCCGTTTACAAAACGATGTATGCAAAAATCATAAAAGAGTAGTACATAAGCTTTGAGAATGCTGAAATTTAGACCACCCTGTTCAAACACGTGGTGAGCTAAAGGGTGTTAAAGTGGACTATCTCGTTCATCATAATCATTATTGGCCTCATAAATTTTACATATATTATCCGATTTTAATGAATTTGGTATGTACTAGTGATGTTACGAATATCTATTTTTAATATTCACGAATACGAATACGAATATCTGAAACAATATTTGCCGAATACGAATACGAATATTCAATCTAATAGTGGTTAAGTGGTTTAAGTACCATTTAATATTTCAAATTTAATTGAAAAAAATCTACCCTTTGCGTCAATAACAATAAATTGAGAAAAACTCTCACAATACTATAAATATTTAACATTATTATGATATTCCAATGACGGAAATTGAAATTATTAACTTAGCACCTGAATGCCAGTTTTTTAAATTTTTGGTGGAAAGTAAATAAGGGAAAATACGAGCTTCTTTTACCTATACCCAGACAATATTTAGTGATACCAGCGGCGAGTGTTCCGAGCGAGCCAATGTTTAGTGGTGCGGAGCTTAATTATACACCGCGCAATAGGCTTGATGGAGAAAAGACTTCAAAACTTTTATTTTTGAAGTTCAACATTTCTCTACTTAGCTTTGAGTATTACTTTAACATGATTAATAAATTAATTTAACAGGACTTTACATTTTAAATACCATGTCGCTGTGAAATATATTTTTTACTTTTTTCTTTACCAAAAGAAGATTATTGCTTTGCGTTAGACAAATTTTTTTTAGTAAAAATTAGTATTTTTTGTTTAATTTTCAGTATTTTTTATGTACTATTTTTTGGAACGTATTCACAAAATATTCGTGAAATATTCGCTTGAATTTGGCGAATACGAATATCATGAAAGAGGCGAATATTCGGCGATTCGAATACAAGTATGAATATTCGTAACATCACTAGTATGTACTATCATATTACTCAGCTTCGCCTAAAAAATGGGAAGTTAGCATATTCTTTAATTTTTTTTATTAAAAAATTCGTATAAAATGACCGTTCAATAAATATATCGTTCAAATTTTTGAAACCTAAGAGTATTGCTCTGTTTTTTAATAAATAGTAAAGAAATAAAAGTTAAAAAATAAAGTTTTGTACTATTTTCATGCAGGACTATTTTAAGAACATCTGCTTTCCTGGCCACATTTTTAAACGGTCAGGTAACAATCAAAAGCCAGATTAATTATGTTAAATGTATCTAATGGAATTTGTAAAATTTTGAGAACTCGAAGGGCGTTTTTTTAAGCGTTTAATTTAGAATTTCATAGAAAAATTCACTACATTTGTCCAATGCTGGATGTAACTTGCAATGCGTTAATCAATTTCAAATTTCAACTGCAGTAATTTTTTAAGTCTGTTGTTTTGATATATTGATATAGTTTCAAAAATTTTTTGAAAAAAAACTCCAAATTATTGTCAAAATTTAACCACTTTTGTCCTCATTTCAAAGTGTTGACCTTGATTTTTTTCACGACCACATGAATTGAGATAACTTGAAAATTTCCTCCGCATATTATCAAAGACTTTGATAAAAACATAATATAATTTTTTTTTAATTTTTCTATGCTATTAATGGAGACATTTACGAAATCAGGACAATAGTCACGGCAAAAAATATAAAAAAATTTAAAAATTCAATGTCAAATATCTCTGAAAATGATCGGAATATTTTAATAAAACAAAATAATGTATTTTATGTGTCTTCTAATAATCTTTATAACAAGTCTAAATTCATTAAAACCTGATATAATTTGTAAAAGTTGTGCGGCCAATAAAGTTTATCATTTACGAGATAGTCAATTTTGATATTCTTTAGCCCACCGTGCTTTTCAACAGTATGATCTAAGTTTAATCATTTGTAAAGCTAGGCATCCTCTTTGATTTTTAAATACCTCGTATTGTAATCGGACCGCAAGTGTCCAAGATACAGATTTATCATCATTTTTTTCCAAGTGGAACTACTGTGCGCTGTTATTTGAGTGTATATTGTTAAAGCAATTTCAATACTTACTGCCTGTTTTTTGTAAATAAAATAAAATTTTCCGTTAGGGAATTTATATTGAAATAAAAATGAAAAAAAAATTCAAATTTATTTTATGTTTTTTACAAAAACAGTTAACTGACGCACTAATAAAGCGTACTAAACAAGCGTAAAGCTCAATACAAAAAACTTCAAACAACAACAATTTATTTAAAAAAATATTATTTATTATTTTTCAAACATTTTGTGTGTGAAACAATAAAAACAAATGCAAATATTTTAGAACCGTTATAAAATTAGTCTGGTTTTTGGAAAAATTCATACTTTCTTAATATGGAAAATTAGCAGCATGCATTACGGGCACGTCAATTTGTATGAACAGAGTATAAACAGTATTTTCGTTCTTGGTTTTTAAAACAAAATGGACAGTCTTACACAAAAGAACTCATCTACATTTATTTATAATAAAATAAAGATTTATTTATTGCGGGTTAAGCAATATCTATTTGCATTACATTTGTGCTTTACCAAACCACCAGTAGACTTCAACCATACTTTTGAAAAGATTCAAACCTCTTAAATTATGCACAGACTAGTAAAAAGCATTTGAGAATTTGCAAATAATTTCTTAAAATTCACAATAGAATAAGCGTAGTAGGCTTAGAAAGTTATACAAAACCCAACAAAAACTATATTCGATATGAATCTATTTTACTTTTCTACATCTTTATACAATAAGCCGCCACTTGGGTGACAATAAAAGTATTTATAAAGTAAATGACAAATAAAATCTAAATTAAGCAGTTATTAAATTTAATATTTTATATATTCTCCCAATTTTATTTGAAACAAAATTGTATTTGTTGAGGTTTAAGCAAATTGGTGCTTTACCAAATCATGAGTACACTTCAAGATACAGCTTAATATGAAAAATACATTACCTGATAAAATCCTCCTTATTTTTGTGTTTGTTTGTTCTGTATCATTCGGTATTGTTGCCTTTAAAATGCTTCACTTTTTGTGAAAGTTTCAATAGTTCGCCTCTTATGACTTCCAAGGTACAGCTAATTGTCACAATAACATTAACTGTTAGAATACCCATTAATTCTTATTTTGTTTAAATTTCAGTATTTATTGGTGTAGTCTGTATAATAATATAATAACTTTAAAAATGTCAAGTCTCAAATGTTTCTTTAACTTTAAAACTACTACTTTAAAGCGATAAAGCTTATAAATATTTTGCAATTAAACTGGCTGAAAACTATTGCAAAACTGTAGCTTTGTAGGCATTGATAAGTTTTTTATTTAAAACCATTTACGTCTTCTCATATCCACTGTTCGAGGAAAATATGATTTATTTCGCTAAAATTTAAAAAAAAAATTGTTTTGGAATTATTGAACTGTAACTAATTTAAATTTTGTAAGGTAGTTTTTTCAAAACTATTATTTTAATATTCAGAAAAATATCAAAAGTTTTATTAAAACACATTGAAATTAGTTATGGAGGGATATAGGCAGATCATGAGGGAAACTTTAACCAAAAATCACATACATATTTCTATTACCTCTTACAACTATACATAGAGTTTGAAAAAAGCCAGCCAATATAAATAAAAAAATGTTTTAAATTTAATGTTAATTGTAAACTTCTTGTTATTATAAATATATGTATGTATTTTGAAAAGTTCTGTTAACTTTAATAATACAATTATAATTTCCCTTTAATTCTTCAAATATGCACTTAAAATTAATTTTTAAATTAAAATAGTTTCCCTTCTTTGTGAAAATTTCATTCTCAACATGATTGTATTCAATAATTGTCTTTACACTTAATGAGCTTAAATTATTTCATGATAATATTTTATTATTTTTAATAGTTTTAATATAATTGTGCATTCAACATTGTTTTCAGTATGTTTTCCTGTTGGATTTAACATTTGTATTCACAGCATGGATTCATTTGAAATCATATTTTTAATTATCAGTTTCTTTATAAATATTTTATTTAATGTGCAATTGGCATTTTGTTCATTTGACAGAATAAAATAATCAAGAGGGTGTAACAAATATAAAGTGGAACATATTAAAATCAATAGGCAAATTTAAAATATAATCAAAGGTATTGTTCTTAAATATAAATGCGCATATGCACAACAAAGGCTTAGCATGACTTTAGCGTAAGTAACGAAAATAAATTGAACCTTAACAAGGCATACACAGAAAAACACAAATCAATAAAAATCAATCGCAATGTTAATTGAAAATCATATTAAATTTATGAAAAATAATTTGTTGTTTAAGTGTTTTATTGTTTATATGCTTTGTTCATAGCTACAATGCACTGTTGTGCTCAGTTGTGTGAGTTGTTGTTGTTTGTTTTGATATTCGTGTTGTATAAATATAAATAGTCAAGAAATAGCCCAACAACTTCGCAGTTTCAGCGAAAATTTCCTGCTGTTGACTTGAAACCACCATTGTTTCATATTAATACCTTACCTTAAATCTCTTTGAATTAATATTACTCACTATTAAAACAGCACTGTTTTAAACGTTGCATTGCATTTTAGATCAATATGACTATAAATTTAATTTCAAATAAATTTTATATTACATCATCAATTAAATCATGTTGAATTGAAATGAAATTCATGTTACTTATGACGGTATATATATATATTAGTACATATCTAAAGTAAAATTTGGAGCTGTTGTGGCTGTAGTGTTTAGCGCGTTGGCTTCCACCCAAGTGGTCCGAGCTCAAATCTTGGCTGGTGCAGCCAACTACAACACAAATACTTCTGGCCTATGGTAATGCACATGACGTCAGTAAGATAGTTAATAAAATGGTTACACTAAATTCATGTTATTACAACTTGAAATAACTTTGATTCAACGTGTTGTTTCAATACCAAATTTACGTTGCTTCAACTTTAATTAACTTTGATTGAAAATGATTGTAATGGAACATTAAATCAACATGAAAGATAGTTATTTCAAAAGGAAAATGTTCTTTAAAGGATTTTGTAAAATCATGTGAAATTATCATCAAACACCTATGAAGCAAAATGGTATGAAATTTTTCTGTTTCGACGGGCTTATGAAATTAGACCATAAATCTGTATGAGGTAGACTCTACCTCATACAGATTTATGGAAATGTTCCTTCAACTCAGAAAGCAAAGAGCTTCCTTATTTGAACGAAAGAAATTTATAAATCTGCAAAACAAGTATTAAAAAGGCATTTAACTTAAACCTGGTCTTATTTGATGCTCCGAATCTCCAATGAATTTGAATTGTCACGGAGCGTGTGTCGCTGCACAATAAATCTATGTCAACATCTATCTCGTTATTTATTAAAAAACTTGCTCTCGCAAACAATAACAAAATTTTTTTGTTTTAATTTTTTACCACAATAGCATCAGACATAGGGTATACAGAGAGAGGCCAAGCTGAAACTTCGAAAACCTAAGTCTGCTGTCAAAAACCTATGTAAGTCTAACAATGTATTAGTAGAATATTTTGTATTAGTATTGATTTAATATAAAAATTTCACCACATCACTAAAACCATTGCTAAACATAGATAGCCAGCTCTCACGCTGTCAATAAAATAATGACAACTCTCTTTACATATATAGATATTGTGAATTCAACAAAAATGAGAGGACACCATTTTTGCATTTCTTTTGTGTTTTCAAAAATATTTTCGTTTGTAAACTCTCAAATGGTTTTTGAAAGTCTGTGCATAAGATAGGAGGTTTGTAACTGTTCAAAGTTGTGGTTGAAGTCTACTGACGATTTGGTAAAAGCGCCAATGAAATGCATATATATAGACAATTGCTTAATAACCATCAACAAATAAATTTCATTTAAAATATAATTATGACAATATGTCGAATAATAAATTTCTTATAAATAGTTTAGAATGCTTTTTGTTACAACCAAGTGCGGTTTTAGTGCTGTGGGGAAATTTTTATTTTAAACCAATACTAATACAAAATATTCTACTAATTCATCCTTTGACTTATCTTTTTGACAGCATACTTAGGTTTTTGAAGTTTCTGTTTGGCCTCTATGTACCCTATGACTAAAACCGCGTTTGGTTGTAACAAAAAGTATTCTAAAGTTTATGCAATTATTGTTGTATTAATAATGATAATATGAATTTAGAATGCTTTTCAATACATTCGAGCTAAAAAAATTTTGATTTGCTAAATATTTTTTTGCAAATTTTTTATTTGGTACTAAAAATTTTTATCCGAAATAGAAACGAAACTACAATACTCTTCAAAAGAAAATGGTACAAAACGTTGATAAATTTCAACATATAAATGTCAACAAAATTAAAAAAAAATATATTAAAATTACAAAAACAGGAAACATGATTTATAATAAAACGAATAAAATACCCATACAGCGAAGACTTAAAGGGCTAAAATGTTCCACAAAATTTTTTTCTGTGGTATTTTACATAAAAGAGCTAAACAAATCTTATACAATAGATAAATAAGTAGATTTCCAACTCTCGGCCTGTCAATAAAAATTGACAACTCTCTTCATGTATGGATATTGTATATTCAACAAACTTGAGAGGGGCACACATCAAAGAGGGTAATTTTTGCACATAAAAATGCAATAAAAGTAAATTTTTTGAACACACAAGCACATTTTTTACTTTATTTACTTTTTTATTTGTTTTTTAATAAATTTTTTGTTTCTCCTTTCTGTAATTTTTAAATATTTTTTAATTTTGTTGACACTTGTATGCTGAAATTTATCGATGTTTTGAACCATTTTTTGTTTAATTCAGCAGTATTGCACTTTTGTTAATCCTTGGGATAAAATTGTTTAGTACCAAATAGAAAAATTGGATAAAAATGTAAAGCAAATAAATATTTTTGAGCTCCAATGCAATAAAAAGGATTCTAAAGTCATATTTTCATTACTTAATGCAAAATTAATTGTATATAGCTAATATTTAAAAACTCATGTTTAAAAAATGTGAATTTTTTGAAAACCTTTTTTTAACATTATGTATGGCTTTGATGTGTGGTGAAATTTTTATTTAAACCAATACTAATACATTCTTAGACTTAGGTTTTTTGACAGCCGCCTTATGTTTCTGACATCTACATGCCAACAGTCAGGCTTCTATGTTTTTTATGGCTTTTAGCTTAAGTATAAAACATGCAAAATTTCTTTTACCAATAAATAGTCAAGTTTTTTTAAGTTAAATTGTTTCAATTTCAATTCAACTGAATCCAGTTGAAAACCGTAATAGGGGCAATTATTTATATATTTCGACGTAAGAGTTTTGACATTAAAATATTTACATAAGCCAATCCGAAAACTGTAAAGGATTTTAGAAAGTTCAATAAAGGCCATGACTTAATTTATTCACTTTGTTTTCCCTTAAAGTATACTTTATTTTTTGTATTTATTATTATTTGTTTTACTGTTTCATATTCCCGTTAAATGAAGTTAATACTTAAATGCATTTGTATGTGGTTGTGAGCGTACGTTTGTTTATCCGTTTAACGATATTTATTTGTGTTATCAGTTTTAATGTTCATATTAATGCAATTAACTCTTAACTGTTAAATTGATCTTTTCACTCGAATTCGTTGTTATTTAAACATTATTGTTCATTATGATTTTGTTTCTTTGCAAATAAAAAAAAATTCATTTCATATAACAAAGGATTTTTTGTCACATATAAATTGAAACAAAAAATTTTTTTTTTAAAAAATCCGGTTATACTCAGACCAGTATAGCTGGAAATTTTTTGTTGCTTGAAGTTTTGTTACCCAACTAGAAAGCTTAATATAAAAACGAAATGTACATTAAAGGTGTTCTTATTAGTATGGCAAAATTTTAAAATCTTTCGATTCTAGTCCGCCAGCCTCATTTTGGTGCCTTCATGTTAAGAAATTAAATAAATAAAATTTAAAGCTATCGATTACTCCTAATGGGCCCAGAAATGACTTCAATGTATTTCTATTGAGTAATTTTTGAAAAAATTTCCAAACAAGATCAAGAGTTTATATTTTTAACATATGCGATTTTAATGAAATTCAATACTCTTACATACGCATCACATTGCGCTAGAATTAGTAGTTCGATGCATCTTATCACTCCTATACCTCTTATTATCTAAACTTGGGGATATCGGCCGTTTTAGCAAAAAGCTCGTCACATTCAAGATTGAATAACCTTAGAGTCCGTCATCAAATATTAAGTGTACATTTAACAAATAATGTTTAGAAAGTAGATAGCTTCCATGTTTAATTTTTATGTATTTTCAAAAAGCAAATAGACAGTTTTTAATACATTTTTCTAATAATGTTTTTTTATTGATTTGAATAAACATAACAAAAATCATATCGGAATAGATAATTGGCTTCTATATCTATATTTCTTAAACTTATGAATATAATATTAGATAAGATTTTTGTATGCGATGGAAATGTCTGTAGGTAAGTTTCAATAGCCTGAAACAGCAATTATTTGTCCTCTTCATCATTGGTTAATATTCTTTTAAAGTCTTGAATAAATTTAACGCCTCTGTCAGCAGTACCATTTCTAACAAATATATCCTTACAGAATGTTCAACCTTCCTGAAATTTAAATGATGTTTCCCAAGTTGAAAGATCAAATGGATAAACTAAACCGACTAAAGAAATTGTTCGTTTTACCTGATACATAATCAGATAACACGAACTATACAAAGTCTATTAAATTCGAATAGTAAAGACTACTTTTTAACTTTACAATTGGATCCTTTAATTTACGTTTTTAACCATTTGACGTTTTTCTTCAAAACTTACATTTGAATCGAAAAAGGCTTGAGCTACTGTTTCCCCACAAATATACCATTAATGGTTGCTATTTTTTTAAGAATTACTGCCGAGATTTCTGGGCTAGTTTCCGATACTTTATAGCATCTTGAATAAAAGTCGAATCATGAAGCGGTGCGCGTCTATAGCACTGTTACATTTGAAACAGACTTTAATATAAAGTTTCAGTATAAAAATGCAACTATTGTCTAATCCATTTGATTAATTTTGCGTAAGTGAAAATCGATCACGGAACAGAAAGATTTTCAGAGAATATATGGCTTTTGATATCCAGCGTGCATGCCTTGTTGAATCACGCATTCAAACGTTATTCTGCTCTGCACCAAACAAGATTAAGATCAATTTAAGCAATTTTTTATAGTCTTCCCGATTTTGATATTCAGTCAGTTAATCATAACAAAGCGTTATGCAATTTTAGAGCTCAGCTGGACTTATTTGTGAACAAACGGTTGCTTCTTTAGTGCCACTTCTGAATAAATTTTTGTTAAAACTTGGCTATGATTTGGCAAATTTTTTTAGACACTGAATCTTCTGGTGCAGAGGTTGAATATAATTTTGTTCCAAAAACACTGTGCAATTTTATTTCATACGCATGGTGGTAGCAAGGTAGACAGATAGATTGGACTATGTCCAATCTTTTTTTTCCAAGGCTGCGGCGCGCCTGTATTGATACTGATGTTTGTAGATGTTGTATCATATGACAAGCCATTTACTTGGTCAAAAATATTCCATTTCCACAAGCAACATTTTCCCTCTATAAAACTTTTTTGTGAAACTAGTATTTCGGAAGTTTAAGGCAAGAAAACAAAATTTTATGGTTTTTCCCAAAATTTGAGCAGCCTGCCGCCTCGCCATAAGCCAAATCGATTGACCTGAAAATTTGGCACGATCAGGTGTTTACCAATTGTCACCAAACTGGGGGGTCAGACTGGGAGAAATCGAAAATTTTCAAAATAAGTGACACGCTAATGTTCATATGCGTTCAGTAATTGGTGTAATCAGAATTTTTTTTTGCAAAATGTTAAAGAATATGTATCTTTCGAACTTGCGATCTGATTACAAAACGATGTATGAAAGAATTATAGAAAAAATTTTCAGAAAAATATTTTGTAATTTTGAACACAATCCTTGATAATATGGAGAAAAATTTCTTTAGCTAGCTCAATTTATGTAGTCGTGAAAAGAAATCAAATTGAAGACTTTAAAATGAGAGTGACAAGTAGTTAGATTTCGACAAAAATAGAGATTAGTTGTCCGACATTTTTCGCAAACATTTTTCAGAGTTAAAATGTTTATTTTTAATATTTAAAAAAATATAAATTCAAAAATGACTTGAGTTGAAAATTGAAATCGATTAGAGCATGCACGCTACATCCAGTATTGGACGAAAGTTGTGTCTTTCTCTACAAAACGCTAAATTAATCGCTCAAGAACAAAAAGCTTAGTTCACAAAAATTGCAACAACAACTTTCATTAACAGTAAGTTAACTATTTAAATTTGTTAGATTTACGTACCATTTTATTTTGATTGTATGCATTTACTTCAAATGCATATACTTCAAATGCATTTAATATATTTAAACTCAGTACAGTTGTGGAATAATTTCCATTACAAATGCAATAATGATCATTCTGCTGTGATTGAAATATCTCAATTGTGATGCAGTGTGCTATTATGGCAAAGTCTTCCATCATATATATTATTTAACCTAAAGATGGAACAGAATAAAATCATAATATTAGTAACAGTGAACTTTCATATATACATACATATGTATAAACTTAAATATAAACATAAATAAGCAGTTAAAGACACGCACTTGTACACTGTCTTACACATACATGTATGATTCTTATTTCAAATGCTTTTTTCGTGTCCGTCGAAAGTATAGTAAAATATTTCATTAAAAAACTTGTCCGTAATGCATGATATTCATTTCCCACATTAAGAAACTACGGATTTTTTAAAAACGAGTTTAAATTTATTACGGCTTTACAATTTGCGTTGCGATTTCTTATTACGCTTCTTTACTTAGTTTAATTATTAAAATTGCATGAGCAACATACACTAAAATAACAGCGAGCTTAGGGGCAGACATATGGGTAGTTCACGCAATTAATCAAAAATCAAAAATCTTATTTAAAAGATAAGTTAGCTTTATTTTGGCTTATGTATAAATATTTTTGAAGATATATTTTAAGAGATAAAAATTTTGTATTTTTGCACATGAAACCAAGGTTAAATTGTAAAAGTGTTCATAACTTTTAATTTCGTCATGCGAATATTATATATTTTTGTTTCTAGAGAGTAGATATATAGTGCTTTCAAACTCTCTACTCATTTTTTGTGGAAAAATATTTTTTTCACAAAAATCATTCCCGGAACAAATGCGAAAGCAAATTTAGCGCTCAATACATAAAAATGTTAATAAATCACAAAATAAAATTTTTGTATTACAGGATCCATTGAATGAGCCGAAAACTATTATATATATATATATATATATATATATATATATATATATATATATATATATATATATATATATATATATATATATATATATATATATATATATATATATATATATATATATATATATATATATATATATATATATATATATATATATATATATATATATATATATATATATATATATATATATATATATATATATATATATATATATATATATATATATATATATATATATATATATATATATATATATATATATATATATATATATATATATATATATATATATATATATATATATATATATATGAACTTCTCCCATTTCATTTACTTACATTGGTAAAAAACAACAAAGTGTACGTTTAGAAAGAGAATCAGCCAAATACATATGTACATATCGCACACTAAATCATAAGTAGTCACAACATAAAAAAAACCAAATGTTCAGAAAAGGCATAAAACTGTTTCTAGAAATATGGTTATAATTTTATAATTAAATTAAGTTCCACGGTAAAGAACTTCTTCTTAAAAAAAAGTTTGCGTATTTTTTTAGTTTTGTCTTGTAGTTTTGAAAATAAGGGGTAATTTTGAGTTGTGACTGTATAGTTGACAATGGTCTTTAAAATTATTTCATAAAAACGCTCATAAGCGCAATGTCATAACTAAAAATAGTACTCTTCAGTTGATGATGTACAGCGATGTACAAGCGAAGCAAAAAACATAAAAACAGGGACCGGATTCCGCATACGTGATCGAGTAAGCTTGTTTGAAGATTTTCTCTTTGGAATTACGCTATACGATAACGAGTATGTAATCGAGTATCACCCGACTAGAAATTGTCCCAATACATATATTAGGGCCCACTTGGGAATGCTTATGGCAAACCCAAAAGGTTTAAATCTTTCGGTATCTGGATGAAAACTTATTAGTATAGCCCAACGAAAAATTATTGATCTAACATCGGTTCTTTCCAAGTGAGGCCCTATTGGGAATTTATAAGGAAAATCTAGCATAGAAATAATGAAAATTAGAAACTTTGATAAAACAATCAAGTGTGCATATCAATGTATTTCACTGTAATGAAAAATTAAATTATTTTTTAAATATATTTTTTCCAATTTGATTTCATTAAAAATCTCCGTATTTTCCGTATCTTGGATAGTAAATACATCAGTAGTAGTAATATATTAACCTGCTTCTTTGCTAGTAAAAAGTGAACAAGTCCTGCATTCATGGCCTGAATAATCAGTGGAAATTCGAGTACGAGCTCGTAAGTAGTGGTTATCATTTTTGCAAAATTTCCTTTCCAATTTACGCTTTAAATAATAATCGTTTGAATTTTATTAAATAATAATATTTCAGAAACATACAAAGAGGCTGAAAGAAGATATCAGATCATAGAAAAATGTTTTTATGCCTTCACATCAGACAATTAAGAATTTGAAAATAAGAAAATGAAAATTAAAGAAATAGTGGGAATTATGATGTTGAAAATGAAAAATTCAAGAAACTCTGTTTTTAAAAGAACTGTCTACCATCGCCAGCTGCTTTTTGTTTTGAATAGCCAAGGAAAAGAAGCGTTCGAGAGAAAGAATCGAAATGTATATCGTCATCATTAAGATCACCAGGATATCGCTTTTCTTTTGACAATAAAGCCATTTTAAGGGCGACGACATCAGTATTGCAAGAATGGACATATTATTCTTCGTTTAAAAACAAACAATAGCTTTTAATTTACATATGTACATACATATGTTCATATTTTTATAAATAAAAAATATGTGTGAAAGAATTAATGCTTTCTAAATTTCGATACGTTAGCTACCGAATGCTGAATTTTATTCGATACGAAAGCCTACTCGATAGCGAATGCGGTAATTCGGCCCCAGGCATAACGATATTTTTCCAGTTAAAGAAGACTGTGATACAAAAGAAAATTTCGTTAGATATTTGTTCTGTAAATTGATTTGTGCAATAAAACCGATTTTGAAAAATTTTGAGTTATGACTGTTTGTGATTTAGTGTGCGATATAAAATATATTAGTTTATAGAATGCCTCAGAATAGCACTATATGGCATATTGTAAATTTATCTGTTCATATGCATGTACATGCATATGTATATAACACTGTCTCTACAATTTAAATGCCTACTTCTATTTTTAACCCTTTCAGAGCTTGTTATAAACACCAAACGGATGCTTTGGCTGGTGAAAAATTATTAAGACAAACCTAATTTTGTTTATTAAATTTTACTTAAATTTAACACAGGTGGGAGTGCGAAGGCACCTGCTGTGCGGCAAAGTCTATGTGGTCTTAAAGAGGCCTGCGAAGGACATGTGATCTGCTGTAACACATTTTATTAACTGATATTGATTGAGTTTTATAAATTTGCCTATATAAATTGATATTTTGGTTACAATTTCCTACTTTGTTTTGATTTGATCTCTAACGTCCCCTAAAGTATTAAATCAATAATATTATCGACCGTATATGCATTAGTTATAGCTGCATTTCTAAAATAAACATCTCTTTATCTTATCATAACCTGCTACAAGACTATACACTAAACTATACACTCACACATACAAATATTTATAATTATAATGCATAAGCACGTTCATATCGTCTAAAACAAACCATTTGCACATAAAACAAATAGAAACACTAATCCATAACAACACACACAAATACATTCACATACAAAAATCAAAATATAAACTCACTACCCTGAATGAAATGTGTTGATAGTAAAGCTGTAGTGACCCACTTTGTCGCCAGTACTACTAACTACTGATACGCCGGCTAATGCTCTGTGCTGTAAATATTCAGCATGTCCTTGTCGCTGAGATTCCACTAGTGACCTTAGAACTATTAATTAACTATTGACCAGGCATTTTTTATGGGACTGCATAGAGACATTGCAACCAGATACTCCCTCGTGTATTTTAATAATTCTATACCACACACACATTAAACTTTTGACTAGTTAAGACAATTAAGTTCGATTTTTTATGAAAATTATTATTTTTGCGTGCAGGCGCGCAAGAATTTTCAACATAGCAAAATGAGACAATAAAAATCGTTTTGTATCTGTCAAAAACATCAAACGCAAAATAAAAAGTGTAGACGATTCGTTGAAAATTTCACCAAGAAGTCACCAACCTAATTGATAAAGCAGGTGACTTGGATACACCTGGCCCCAGACTTCCTTCAGGGTAGTAATCCAGCACATACAGGCGTACATATATATATATATATGGATATATACACGCTCATACATGTTCGATGATTGTTCGTAGATGCAAATAAAGCAAACATTTATTAATAAATGTTTAAGCCAATTGATGAGGAACATAAGTAAACATTATATTAAACAGACAGACTTAATATATGAAAATGGTTAAAACGAATACTACTACTAGAACAAACTCTAACGATTAAAGAAAAACATAAGAAATTCAATATGAATTGCAAACATTAGCAAACAGGATCGTACTGTCATAGAAGTATTTCTGTGAAATATATTCCACAAATTGTTATAGCTATCAATTATGTACAGGTAATGATCAAAAATGTATATTTGCAAGCTTTAAATTTTATAAAAGCTTATTTTTAAGCATTAGAGTTTAGCAAATTTTACTGATTTCATTTTCTTTCTTGAAACCGAATTAGAGATCGATAATTTTATTTTTACTTAGTTTCCATCCAAGAATTGAGTCCAACCCCGACGTAGCTGATAGCAAGCATAGCCACAACTATTGGCTACCGATTAACGGTCTAATTTAAAAACAAAAACAGCTATTACTACCCTTCTCCATAGTCTCAGTCGCGCAGCCTTATTCTTATCTGCGCACATTATTTTCAAAGTAACATATGCCAAATTTGAGGACCGTCACTTTTGCAGCTCTCCAGATATAGATCACAAAAAAAAATATATGAAGGTTAAGCTTATTCCCCCTCCTATTCCGCCAATTTGATGCATTCATACCAACATTCTCTTCAAAGTAACATAAATATTCTAAATTTGATGACTCTCACTATTGCAGCTTGCTAGATATGGCATAACTAAAAATTATTTTGTTTGAGGATTACCTTTCTCCCCACTCCTATCCCTCCACTTTTTCGCCTGATTACGCACATTATTTTGAAAGTAGTATACAGCTAATTTAAGGACTCTATTATAGCTCTCCAGATATAGGATAACCAAAATTTCTTTTATACGGGATACCCTTCTCACCGCTCCTATCCCGACAGTTTTCTGCTTGACCAAGCACATTATTTTAAAAGTATCGTACACAAAATTTGAGGATTATGACGATAAAAATTTTTGGCATAAGTTACATTGGTCTACAAAAAAAGCTTCCTTTAAATAAATATGTGTGGAATATAAACCCTCATATTCGTAAAAGATTACTAAAGTTAATGTTTGTTTAATGTACGAATTTCGTATAGCAAAATGGCTGAAAGAGTTTAATGCGCTAAATCAAAATCCCTTTTTAGTTATTTAATATCACGCACATATTTTTAATGGGCATTACCAATTTTCTACTACGTAAATTAATATATTTCACCCTAGAACGGTATGCCCGATTTCTATCAGCAAAAAGTCAAGGGAAGCATGACTAAATGACCTTCACATTTTCTCAATATAGTGTTCCTTTAATTGATCATGATCTCAGAGGTATTCGAATCTTAATTTCGGAAATCAGTTTTTCACGCAAAATTAACCGTAACCGTACTGACAACATTTTTGTACGTAGACTCCTGATAAGGGTACCCGGGTACCCGTGTACGTTAATTTTTCTGCTACGATTTGAATATTAATACAATGGTTTGCATTGTAGTTCGGGGACTCCCAAGATTGTTATTATAATTTAAAATACAAATTTTTTGTGTGTGTACTTCTGCATTCTGCTATTGATGCGTTTGGTTCAGTTGTATAGATTTCGTTTGTTTTTATAATTTTTTAATGCAGCGCAAACGTAACGCACTTGTTATGGAATTAAATGTATCTAAAGCAGAATCTAATGGCGAAGGTTCATCAGCAGGAGCTGCAAAAGTACTGCAGGCTTGGGCCATACGCAAGCTTCCAAAAGCGGAGCAAACATATCACCATCCAAGTCTTTGGATGATTTACCATGGCGTAATGGTTATCTGAGCATCTCTGCGTAAGCTTTGTTGAATATTGTATTATTTGTTTGCTTTTATTGTTTATTTTACGAAATTTGTTTAGATTAACTACAGAAAATATTGATATATTATGTGAAATCGAAGTTAGGGATGATGGCATATCAAATTCCATTGAAGATGAGCGTTTTAGTGATGAGAAATGGCTTTCTGGTGCAGATCAGGCCTCAGATATAGAAATGGAAGGCGTTGTAGTGCCTGACGAGGAAGAAGAAAATGAGGATGTTGAATTGCGTGGCGTAGTATCAGCAGTTGCTTCAAAATATATAGAAAATGACCGAACTGTATGGTATGCCCAGGAGATGCCAAATGCCTAAACTCAATCTTAAAATATTTTGCGCAAAAAATGTGGGTTGTATTATGTACAAACATATGTACATTCATCTGTTATGAACATCAATTTTATTACTTATATAGGTAGACCACATCGCAAATTCACTAAAGTGATGACAGCTAAGGAAACATTTGAAGAGTTTTTTACAGAAAATATAAAAAGTGAAATCCTCAGGCATAGTAACAAAAACGGAAATGAGCTAGCATTAAATTTCAACCAGAAAAATGCAGCAGATATAACAGCTCTAAAAGTGAAATCTCGTAAGTTTCGTTTAATTCCAATGGAAGAGCTAGATGCGTTATTTATTGGTCATGGGTTTAAATGGTAAACTACACCAAATCATATATTGGAAGTTTTTTGGTCCTATATCTTTAGTATTAATTAACGCCGAATATTTAGTTTAACACTAATACTATTTTTTATATCACAGCTATTCTTAACACGGTATTAATTACGGTATAAAATATTGCCGCTACTTATCAATTAGAATTTGGTGCTCATTACCTCGCAGATGGATTTGAGCAGTAATACGTCGCACAGTGGATCAAATCTGAAAAAAGGAATTTAAAGTAGCGACCAATACAAACAATATATAATAAATGTAATTTTTCGAAAAACTAATATTTAACAAAATGTGATATAAAAATTGTCTTTCTTCTTACAATGAAATGAAAACTAACTTGCTCTGGTATTCCAAGGCCGACACTGATATAGTCTTCTCATTTCAAAAGTTCTATTCTATGATAGTTTTTCTATTATACAGTGAAAAAAATCGCATCTATTCATCTGCAGGCTTGCCTGTTGTGAGTGCTTGAACGTAGGCACTTTTTTTGCATATTTTCAACTATTGTTGATTATTATGATTGGTACTGGGATTTGTACTGGCCGTATGATTAATAAATAATCAACTATAAAACATACGCAGCAGTGATTTTAAAGCAGTGTCAACTAGGGATGCCAAACGGGACTGGTTTTTGTAAATTCCGGAATTCGGGATCCTGAAATATCAAGTCCCGGGATTTTTCGGGTTCCGGGATTTTTTCGGGATCCCGGGATTTCGGGATTTTCTGGATTTATAAAGTAAAAAATCTTCATTAATAACAACAAAAAAAATTAAGAAAGAAAAGCTAATTTCAATGTATTTAAAACAAATTTTAATGTTTTACTGAAAATTTGGGAAAGAGGACTTTAAAAAATCAAAAGTTAATTCATTGAACTAGGATCTTAGAAAATAGATGAGCTACAACAATATTTAATCATCGATCGAAATTTCCTTTCCCTCTATTACTGAGTAATCCGTTGACCAAATGACAGCACAAAAATGCTCTGAGTTCCCTGTGGCCACTCTAGCACAAGCTCGGATGATATTTTCCATTAAAAGAGAGATTTAAGAACTGCTGGTCTATCGGAAAAGGTAGCTTTATGTGAGCCCTTGAGACTTTTATTTAAAATAATGACGGCACATCTTACAATTGTCTCAAGTTCCGTCTGAAATACCGTAGGCCATTTGAACATGGTTACATATATTTTAACTTTGGCTCCAAAGACTCACGCAGTAGCACGGGGTTTTGGATCTATCCGCAAATCACAGTACATTTCTAAAATGCACAGGTGATCCAACGTCCTCACACGAATCCTTGAGCGTCCTAAGCTGAAAGCAACATAATATTTTTCCAAGGCTCAGTTCATGGTTTATGTGTCATTTGGCATAGCTTATAGTTCTCTTTAAGATATTGTACACAGTATCGATGAATGCTTTTTGCCAACACAATGAACAGAGTTTCCAAGACCCACTCTGTAAGTAGCCACTGATACAGAGAAACTTATGATGATCTGAAAAGGCATTGGACTAAGTAAGGGCTGAATGGCAAAAGTTGGACATATCCTCATTACACCGGTGGCAAGAATATATGTCAACATCTTGACCTTGCAAAGCTTAGTAGCTTCTACAATCAGCCGAGTTCTCGGCCACCATACAAGCGTGACGTACGTGATAGTTGGTCTGATATTCATGCTTGTTCTATATTCCATGCAGAGTAACAGTGTTCAGAATCGCCATAGCATTGTTTTTACAAATAATAATTTGCAGCAACAATGCTTTGATAATTTCGAACATTTCCTTGCCGCAAGGAATCCACATGATAATTTTAGGGCTCCAGTTGCATACAGCACAACTCTAGAGGCTTTTTGTATAAATAATTCTGCATTTGTATTCCAAGTCAGCCTTCTGCTAAGAAAATCACATAAATACCTGACATCCATAGAATGAGGAATATTGTATCCATTTAACGAAACTATAATAAAATCAAATTTTCTCCTAAGAGTGAAGTAGAGCACAAGCATAATTCATGACGCCTAAGAGAATAGAGCCGAATTTTCCAGTTACCATAATCGGCGTATCCAGTCAGGTCGTGTCCACTTACACTACGAATGTGGAGAGGCTCGTCTATCAACACCGACAAGGGGTGACTCTTCATCAACTACAATACATTTAAATTCATAAATTAGTGTTACAATTGTTACTTTTCATTACGAGTTTTTTGTATTAGAATTTTACTTAAAAAACTTGATTTAAATATTTCGGGACTCCCCGGAATTTTTTTTGACGAGTCCCGGCATTCGGGATTTGTTATTCCCGAATCCCGGGCTTCGATAAAAAATCGTAATGATTCTAACAGTATAAAAAACATTTTTGGAACAAAATGTGACTTGGTGTAGTTTACCTTCAAGCTGACGATATATTTTTAATATAAATAAAACATAAAAACAAAACAATACACAACACGAAAGATTTCAAATTGCCCAGTATTTTATTTCTTTATTTTTCTACAACTTTTTGTAAAACTTTTCTATTAAAATATAGAAAACCTCTTAAATCTTTTAAATACTCGTAAAACAATTTTATTTCAACAATATTATAAATTACACGTTTTTTCTAAATTATAAACAACATCATAAAATTAAACCCATTCTAATTTGTGTTTAACTTTTACCTCAAACCATGTGCTACTTGACAAATTTGCTTAGTAAACGAAAAGAAAAAGGTCAACAAGATATAGAATTTGTATATGAACAATTAACATAAGACCCCTTTATAAACATCAAGCAAAAAGGTTCTTTAGATGAAAAAAAAATTAATTAAAGTAATACCACTTATACTTTAGCTTATAACACTTGCTAGAGATGTTTCATATATTTTATGAATATAAGGCATAACTGATGTTAAAACTCGCAATAAATTGCCATAAACCATAAAATAAAATAGTTGACTTTGCTCGTTAATTGTTTAAATATTTATAATAGTTTTAAGAAAAATTTAAATGAAGGCAATATGCATTTAAGCACATAAAATCCAATCATATTTTATATACGTAAGTTGTATTTTTTTATGCCAAAACTAATAAATGTCCAACCCGGCTGATACTGCTACTAAGAATAATATAACTTGGCATATATAAACTATACATACACATATAGTCAAATGTCTATGTCGTGTTATAAGCCAAGTCATTAGGGTATAAACTTTATATATGTATGAAGCAATACTGAAATTGGCTAGAGTATGAGAAATTTCCAACAAATTTTCCAACAAATGCAAATAAATTTAAATTAGTTTTTGGCACATTTAACATAAGTGAAGGTAAAACTTACCACGTCTTTTTCTAAATATGGTTCAATATAATAATACAAAAGGCAACAAAAAACAAGGTACATAAAAAGCAATTTTAATGAATTTTTCAACATATAAAAAAACACTTTTTGTTTGGCAAAATATTTAAAACTATTCGTATGTTTAGTTTTCAACAACCCCTTTTCATTAAATAAAGAATAGTTGGTGCGTAAATGAAAAGGCTGAAACTTATCTTGAAAACTAAACAAAGTATAAATAATACTCTAGAAATAGTTTTTGAGGCAACTACAACACCACCTCTATTCGTAGTCAAACGTTAATGCCTGTGACACATAGACATACTATTGTAGCATGTGTGTTTTGTTGTAGTAATTGCAAATGTGTTAGTTTCAATATTTTGCATTGTTAGAAATATTCTTCTACAACAGCCTCCAAAATTTACGCATAAATTTTAAGTTTAATTTTGTCATATTACATAGAACGCTAGGACGCCTATTTTAAGTAATTAAATATAAGGGAAACTTTTATGAGTAATGTAACCAACTAATTTTGCTTGAAATTATTGTACGGGTAAAATTCGTTTAAGATCATTTAAAAATGAAAATAATTGGTATAAAAACTTTGATATTTTAAAATGGAAATTATTGTACGGGTAAAATTCGTTTAAGATCATTTAAAAAGGAAAAAAAATTGGTATAATAACTTTGATATTTTAAAATTCTAAAAGATATAATGAATTAGCAACTGTCTTTAGGTTGTGAAAACATAACAGAACTCCTTTTTTTATTTTTTTATTTACCAATCTAACTAACAAAAATATTAGCAGGTAGGATTCATATTATAGTTTTCGTCGCATGCAGTGGATCCTGAAACAAAATTATATTTTTCGATTTTTTAACATTTTTGTGTATTGAACCTTACATTTGCTTTCGTGGTTGTTCTAGGAATGATTTTTGCAAACAAATATACCACAAAAAGTAGTTACTAGGTTTGAAAGCACTAGACATCTATTATCTAAAAAAAAGTTATAATAATCGCAGGACGAAATTAAAAGTTATGAAAGTGGTTATTTTGACTTGGAATCGCATGGAGAAATAAAAAATTAGTAGCTTTTAAAATAGTTCTTTATACTGAGTTATGCAGGCTAAGCCATCTTTCAAATAAGACCAGTATTATTAATATCGGCTGACAATTTTAGAAGTTATTTCAATTTCTAATAATTTTCCGTACAAAAATACGATCTAACGAAAACATTCTTTGAAAACATAATAACCCACTTTGCGGTACAAGCAAAATTTTTTCAAAGCATATTAGAAATTTATAAACAGATAATGTTCTCTGTATCTGTTTTTACTCTTCAGCTACTGTATACTTAAAAAAATTTTAACGTAACGCTCAATACATTTTCTTACGGATTTAATTTTTTTCCGAGCACATACTTCATTTTGAATTTAACACAATTCAGATGTATAATCTTCAATGAGCTTATAAACTCTTTATTTACACAGTAAAAAATTTCAATTAAATGATAAAATATGGATAACACTCCGTACAATTTTTGGGTACAAATAACGATTGATTGATGCAACGATAAAAACCAGAGTATGCACAAAATCGACATTTTACTGGATCTAAAGTCATGTTCACAATACACAGTGGGGCTGTATCAAAATATTTTGGAAATAAATCAGTAATTTCTAAACGGATATTCTGATCAGTATAAAATTTCACATGGAAATAGCAAAAGGGTATTTCTATTACAACTAAGAAGAGAGCTCAGTAGCAGAGCTATTAAGACCAAAACTTTTTTGCGTTCCTTGAGGGAAAAGAGCCTCTCAGAAGACAGACACGCCACGTGACTGGTTGCCAACGACTGGCAACCGACTTGAAAACAGGAAATTTAACAAAAATGTAATCAAGTTGTTATATTATGCAAACCATAATGTACAATGAGTCAAGATTTTGCATTAATGGTAGTTATGCCAGAAGTATCATTCGTACAAAATTTTATCAAAATCAAAAAGTGTAAGGACTACAATTTTACTTATATTGTGAAAAATTTGAATTTTGATGTCTCTCGGGTGGATTAAGGTTTTCTTAGAATTATTTGAAGATTTCGTTTTTGCTGGACGCCTTTCGCTTCTTTTCTCACCGAACAATTTGCTTACCATAATATATATATATATATATATATATATATATATATATATATATATATATATATATATATATATATATATATATATATATATATATATATATATATATATATATATATATATATATAACGAGTGATTTTTTTGCTATTATCTTTTTGGCAACACTAGTTTTGACAGCTCACGCACGTTTTGTATCTTGTGTCACTGTCAAACATCTTCAGTTTGGTCTATAATTTAATCATGAATCGTCTTACAAACGAACAACGCTTGCAAATTATTGAATTTTATTACCAAAATGCGTGCTCTGTTAAGAAAGTTCATCGCGCGCGAAGAATTGTGTTCAGCGACGAGGCTCATTTCTGGTTGAATGGATACGTGAACAAGCAAAACTGCCGTATTTGGAGTGAAGAGCAGCCAGAAGCATTGCAAGAGCTACCAATGCATCCACAAAAAACAACCGTTTGGTGCGGATTATGGGCTGGCGGCATCATTGGGCCGTATTTGTTCAAAGATGATGCGAATCACAACGTTACTGTGAATGGTGAGCGCTACCGTGCGATGATAACATACTTTTTTCTGCCCAAAATGGAAGAGCTTGACTTGCATGACATGTGGTTTCAACAAGACGGTGCCACATGCCACACAGCACGCGAAACAATGGACCAATTGAGAGGCGAGTTCGGTGAACAGTTTATTTCACGCTTGGGACCAGTCAATTGGCCGCCCAGATCGTACGATTTAACGCCTCTAGACTATTTTTTGTGGGGCTATGTTAAGGCCAATGTCTATAGCGACAAGCCCGCTTCGATTGACGCACTGGAAGCCAACATTGCCAACATTATTCGTGAGATACCGGCCGAAATGTTGGAAAGAGTATGCCAAAATTGGACTAAGCGGATGGACCATTTGAGGCGCAGCCGCGGCCAACATTTGCATGAAATAATCTTCAAACATTAAATTATATCGACCCAACTATCGATCCAAATAAATATTTCATGCATTTTTCTGAATTTTATGTGTTTTTTTCTTTTTTACTTTCCAATAGTTCTTATAAAATCACCCATTATATATATATATATATATATATATATATATATATACATATATATATATATATATATATATATATATATATATATATATATATATATATATATATATATATATATATATATATATATATATATATATATATATATATATATATATATATATATATATATATATATATATATATATATATATATATATATATATATATATATATATATATATATATATATATATATATATATATATATATATATATATATATATATATATATATATATATATATATATATATATATATATATATATATTTAATCATATATGGCTATTTTTAACCATATATATCCTTGTTTTTAATCATATATATGGCTATTTTGAACCATATATAGTTATTTAAGCCATATGAATGGTTATTGTGTTATGTTTCTCTTCGATTAGGGTTACCTCAACCATGTTTTTATCTTTAGATAAATTGTACTGAAGATTTACTAAAAAACGTTACAGATGGGTGGGGTCGGGTGTATAAAAACTCGGAAAATAGTGTGAAGTAATATGTGAGTGGCCTCCTACACAACCACACGAAATACAAATTTTGTCCCCTTTTCAAAAATGCATTCCAGTTTTTCATATATCTAAGTATATTAAAACAAACTACATCAGTGGTTTTTTCCATCACGTCAAACATTTTTTTATGAGCCTACCTAATATTTTTACGAGGTATACCCATGTAATTCACCATAACTAGAAGGATTTATGTCCGACGTCGACCAATAAAACACCATCGGGTAACTAACAAAATTTGCTTAATATCATCTTAAAGTGGTAAACTTAAAAAATCAATGTTTTCTTAGTTGTTTTTTTTAAGTTCTTACCAAAAATTTAATTTTTCAATTTTATTTTGCGAGTAACTATGAAACCATTGATTTCTTTTGCTTACCATATTAATATGATTTGAAGCAAATTTCTTTAGTTACCCGATGGTGTTTTTTTGCTCGACGTCGGACATACTGCCTGCGAGTTATGGTGAATTGTACTGGTATACCTCGTGAAAATGTTAGGTTGGCTAGTAAAAACAAAAATCTGACGTGATGGAATTGTATTAACATTCTTTCTGAAGCTTAGTATCTAATACCTATCTGAATTGCTTACTAATTATTTAAGGGGGCAACCATTGTGGGGTTGTATTATCTAGATATTATTCACCCTACGGCCAATAACCGGGTACTCGGGTAACTTTTTCCATTTAAAAATGCTCCAATTCTATAATAATGAAGATATGGCGATGGAAAAAGTAAAAGTCAATAATATTAAGCTGATCTATGTTTAAAATGATTTGAAAGTTGACACCTACGCGAGTCAATGACCGCGTATGCCGGTACCCTAAGACAATTTCTATTTATTTTGCACTATAGTTTAACTGTTCTGCCATCGCTTATTAACTAAAACATATTCTCTAACTATTGTTTATTCCTTAATAGGCTTTTTATCTTCATTTTTTAATGTTGACAGTTTTGTTCATTATAATTACTTACGCACAGTTCGGTACGTTGATAATCAAATGTCTCTAGAAGTGTTCAAGATATCTTAGTAAATCAAAGTGAATATTCTTTGTTTGTTTTTAAACTGATAATATTTGCAAAAGTTATGAGCCCAATAATGATTTTGATGCCAGAGGTGTGTTTCAACAGAGTGATTCAAGTCGTGTTCTTAAAGCCTAGGGCCTCTTTTATAATTTTTACATACATCGTTTTGTAATCGGATCGCAATTTTCTAAGATACAGATATATTACCCTGTTTTCTCATTTGAACCACTCTGTGACGTTAAAACGTATCAATGACCAGAATCTGTTAATGTCCATGAAACCACTTTTTTACCTACGTGCGGTCTATATACCAACGGTAGTTGGAGCGAAATAAATATACATATCTAAACAATATGATTTCAACAAACATTAAACGCAAACATTTGATTTTCAATTGAAAAAACGGAGAACAAGTACTTAAGGGCACTAACGTATATATTTTTGATTAATGAACGTAGTTTTAATAATAAAGTCCTTAAAAGTCGGAAAGACATACTTGTTGATATGAACATAAAACGACTAGAACTGTTCGTTTTCGAATATTTTATTTTAAAAGGTATTTGAAAAACTCTTTTTGTTAAAAAGTCCCATAGCTCTTTATATGACTTTGTCAAGAGTTATTGACTTCATCTTATTTTAGAATTTTCAAAACTTTAATATACATCTTGTAAGTGTACATAGGTTTAGTATATTCGGCAATGTAATATAGAAAAATTCATCAATATAATATAGTATATTGTGATGCAAAATATATTGAAATTTAAATAACACTGTTGGTAGCATTCTAAATTGTTATAATAAGCATGCGAAATAATTTTCTTATCCTTTTAACTATAACCAAATTATGTGTTTTGTTTTTCTAATGCCACAATTTTTCTCAAGATCTAGCAAATGTAATTTAACACTTCTATTTTGTAAACGTTACCTTCCTTCTGAGTTTTTTTTTTGTTCTTTTCACAAAGTTTCTACATCATAGAATAACTTGACATTTAAACCTGTTATACACTTCACTATCGTAGCTACAGCTACAAAATAATAAATAAAAAAACATAAGAAAAACTTTTCAAGAGTTTTCTCCTTTTTAACAGTCATAACGTCTTCGTATTCGGCATTATTGTCGAGGTTTATAGAGGTATAAACAGTTAAACCAGGTTCTATTCTATTTGCATATGTATATTTATATTCGCTTCCTCGTGTATTTTAATCCCTGTTTGCTTATTGTTGTTCTTGTAATTTTCTCATATTGTTATATGTTTTCATTTTGTATCATTATACACTTCAAAAAAAATTGTTAGAACACATAAATAACACCCTATTTAAAATTGTGTGTGTATTTTTATAAATGCTAAAACGTGTAAATTTTGTTAAGTACAAGAAATAAAATGTGTTTTTCTGTTGCTGGTGTTTGTTTGTGAATTTAGTTGATACTCGTTCTTAAGATGGTTAAGAAAATTTCGAAAGGAAAAAGGGGAGAACAAATTTGGTGCTTTGGCGTGTTAAAATGTACGAGCTGGGGTTAGCCATATACGAGTATGTGGAGTAGGAGAATATTTGTTTACATGTGCTGGTCTCGCAATTTCTAAAGAAATCTTTTAAGCAAATTCATTACACAAGTTAGAATGTTTTTCTTCTAACACATTTCTAATCTTACCCTTTTTTTGAAACTACTCGTATAAGTGATGTTTCAAAATAACAACATCAATACGCTAGCACTGCCATAAACTTTTTTTTTGCTTAAAAAAGAGGAAAACATCAACAATAAAACCAGAAACAACAACAACAGCAAGTCTTTTATAATCTCTTATCAAAGAATATTCATCTACTAACAACACACGCACACATATTTAAAAAAATACGCGTAGCAATACAAATAGTTTCCTGTTTTATGTATTATATGTATTATTGTGTATAAGTGTGTATGTAAATTAATGTTGAAATTTGTGTGTGTTTATGTATTGGTGCGTGTGAAGATTGAATTGTAATAAGTTGACATAACAACTACTTACACATGTTCTAAAGTTAATGATATTTTTCATGCTAATGATGTCATTGTATATCACGTATTTATTGGTTAAGAGCAAAAATTATTTCGAATAGAAATTTAAAATCGAAGTACCTTTTGGGTGTATTCACTTAATTACTAATAAAATCTACATTTGCCCATCGATTTGCTTAAAAGTTTTACAAAGTTTTTAGAAAGAAAACATTTGTTAATTCAGCATGATAAAGAAGTTTTGTCAATACTAATTGTGAATAACTCCGAAAGCTTCGATAAAATAAAAAATATAACGTTTGAAGTCAATTGCGTTAGACATCTTGTGTAGTTTTGTTGATTGGTCATGCCGTTCTCGATATAGGGTGAAATAAAAAGAAATATTTAGACGGTAGGATAACTCTGAGGATTAAGTATTTTTCAGGGCATTAAGCCGCTTAAAAATTTTGCAGTTTTATTAAAATTAATTTCATTGTTGGCCTGTATTAGCATTCTTATAAATGGGTTTCGCTAACATTTATTTTATATTGAAATGTGAAGGCATATGCTTCCCTGCTCATTGCCACATAAGCCTGAACATTTAAAAACAAAGTAGGCTACCATTTTAGTTTTCTCTAAACAAGATCAGATCCTAAGTAATTCTATTATCTTCCAGGATCTTCTTGAGCAATATTAAAGCCTGTACAAGTAGTTTTCTCTTGACAACTTTAAGGTTCTAAGCCATGAAACTTTGGAGTAGACTCCTCTTTATGAAGCCCATATGTTTTCTGGTTTCCTTTTTCAATAGCAACATAAAAGTTGTCTGTTAAGCTACACACCATCTGTTTTTATTATTATATAGGTGAACTGATCTCTCCATTTGCAGGCATGAGCTCTTTTCCGTCAATCTATCATGATGAGCTGACATGTTATCATCAGGCAGCTCTCGTATACATTTTACAGAGTCTTGAACACTTTTTTCGTACGTCGCATCAGCTGTTATGTCAACTTTTCACATTTACAAGTTTCTTATTTGTCTCGTGACGTCTTGGCAAATTATTCATTTAAGTTGTCCTCCAAGCTGTATACTAAGGCAAGTCAAAAAAAAAGTTGCACCAGTCACCCCCAGAATGAAAGATATCTCAATGACATTTCCATAAAAATGAATCTTTTGCCACGCCCCAAAATACAGCACTTTTAGTTTTTTATTTATAGCGCCGCCATTTAAAGTACGATCTCATGATATCGCATGTCCTTCTTTATGGCTTGACTGTGGCTCAGTCCTCGGCTCTCTTCTTAGTCCGACAGCTAATTCTGGGAGCCACTTATGCCATTTCGGATCCTTCCTTTCTAATGTTCACGTTTATGAACACGGCCAGAAAGCCCTTTAATATACTCACTTTAATACTGGCCTTTAATATACTCACTTTTATGTCACGCCTAAAAATTACACCCCATTATTCATTTTCACATACAAATTCCTTTAGGTTGGTTAGATCCCAATACAAAACAGAAAAATTTGCACCTGTCACCCCCTAGAAGAAAAGGTATATTAGAGACTATTCTAAAACTGTAAGAAAATTATTTTTGCCACGCCCCAAAATGCACCACTTTTAATATCTTATGTATTGCGCCGCCATTTAAAGTCCGACCTCATTATATCGCATATCGTTGCTTATGCCTTAAGAGTAGCTTACTTTTTGCTTCCGGTGAATTTTGAATCCGACATCAAATTCTGGGCGCCACTAATGCCATTTTGGATCCTTCCCTCCTAATGTCAATTTTTTTGCACGTGGCAAAAAAGCCCTTCTATAACTTTATATGTCGTGCAAAAAATTGGATATTAGGAGGGAAGGATCCGAAATGGCATAAGTGGCTCCCAATATTTGATGTCGGATTCAAAAGTCACCAAAAGCAAAAATTAAGCTATATTTAAGCCATGAACAGCGATACGCAATATGATCAGATCATACTTTAAATGGCGATGTTATATATAAAAAATTAAAAAGTGCTATATTTTAGAGCATGTAAAAAAATTTGTTTACAGTTCTAGAAACTTCATTGATATATCTTTTATTATAGGATATGATTGGTGGATTTGTTATTGTTTTTAATTGAGATTTGTATAAAGTAATTTGTGTGTGAAAAAGAAAATAGAGGCGTAATTTTGGGACGTGGCATAAAAGTGAGTATATGAAAGCTAGAGATGCTAAGTCTTAAATCGATTTCCTTTCCATGGCATAAGTAGTGCCCAGAATTTGACGTCGGATTCAAAAGTCGCCAGAAGGAAAAATGAAGCTATATTCAAGCCATGAACAATGATATGTGATATAATGGGATCGGACTTTCAATAGTTTCGCTAAAAAACAAAAAGTGCTGTATTTTGGGGCGTCCTTTATCGGTTTAGAAACTTTATTGACACATCTTTCATTCAAAGGGTGACCGACACAACTTTTATTTTATGTATGGAGGTCGACCCACTTTACTGTATAGCTTTAGAGATTGAGCTGAGTACGACTCTTCAGAGCTGTGAAACTGAAACGTCATAAGTGGTCCTTCATTTTTCTGAGTCGAAATGATTTCATATTTTCAAAAGTCCTAATCATTCTCCACGTGATATACATATACGCCAAGTCTTGACCGTCGTCTTAAGAGACACGTTGGGTTGGCTGCAAGTTATCATATTTAACTAACTCGGTCATCAAAAACATCAACAAGCGACTAACATTATACTCAGTGCGATATGTACATAAATTTTCATAACTTTTAAACTTATGGGTAGCTCATTTCAAAACTTTTACTGTATATTCAGCCGTGTCACAGATTCTATTTTGATTCCGTAGTTGTCATTCCGAAAAAGATCAGTTTTGTTGCCTTAGATTCCTTTTATTTTGTATTTCGATTTTACAATGATAAGTTATTATACCTTTAGGAGTTTGTTTACTCTTGTTTTTTGAAGCTAATCTCACATGAAGCTTTTTATTAACATGGAAGGCTTATCACCAAATAGTTGACCAAATATTTGACGCTACTAAAGCGACCCACCCACTTGCAATATAATTAAGCAATTTCTTGTGTTGTACAATAATATCGCCAATGTGTATATTATATTCGAAGGTGGCACAATATATTGGGAAAAATTAAAAGACTTCTAATTTTTATTGTACAATAATGAAAATTCTGTAATGTGGGGGGGTTTTTAGATCTCTTCGTAAAAACCTATTTCATTAATTTTTTCTACAGGTGCGTTGAATAGCAATAAAAATTAAACACGTATATATTATTTCACTTTTTAACTTCTGGCTGACACTGTTTATTTAATACATAATATTGACTTCCCTCTTGTACTGGAACCACTATTTATAATTCTCTACATGCGATCTTGATCAGTCCAGTAAGTTCTCGTTACTCTTTCCAGAAGCTTCCGGAAATTTCCGTTGCCGTTATTTTGAATTTAGTCAGCTGTTGTTTATCGTAATGTCTGGCAGCGCGGTGATTTTGACAACCTTAGCCAGTGCTGTATTTTAGTGTTAATGAATACAGCTTATAATTAGAGCTGTCAGTTTATGTCGTTAAATTTTAATGCAAATTTTTCTTATCGTAAAAATATTATTAGCCATATTAAACAAATAAAAAAACTTTGTTGAAGTTAGAATTTTTTTATTGAAATAGTAATTTCCGGTTTCACAGTGCGACACGCATGCACAGTTATCTTTTAAAATAGTGCATATCACACGTCGAAAAATTTTTAGTATGTTTTAGGCTAACTTGGAATTTAAAAAAAAATAAAAAAAATTTTAATGCAAAATAGTCACTTCTGGTTTTGCGTCAAACTTATATGCAGCCCATTTCAAAACTTTTACAGTAGAATAAGGAAACCTTATGTTAATTTCGGATAAAATAAAAAAAAATAACAAATATATCGGTCCAAGTTATAATTTTTTTTTATTGAAATGGTCATTTCCGATTTCGCAGTGTGACAAGAATGCACAGTTATATACGTATCTTTTAAAATAATACATATCCCACTTCAAAACGTTTACAGTTTATCAGTATATTTTATGCTTATATAGATTTTTTTAATATTTTTTTGCATAAGTTGCAAAATTTGGATTTCGAAATGGTAGAGTGTTAAAATTGTTCCACAGAAAATTTTCCTCCTAATATTTTACATAAAAGTGGTAAGAAAATCTTATGCGTTAAACGTTAGGATTACAATGGTGGGAATACGCGTCAACTAAGTAAAAAATACATGGAAGACAAAAACCCAGATCCGAAAAAAATATCAAAAATTTTTTTTGTTTATCATACGAAATTTATTGGTTTTAAAAGAGAGAGATAGGCGTTAAAACTCTTACGTTTATTTGACTTTAGAAATGTATAGAAAACAAAAACAGTTTTTGATTTTGTTTTTGTTATCATGACAATCTTAAAAAAGAAGGAGGCAAAATAAAGCCCAAAAGTGAACTTTTACGACCCCGATACATTATTTTGGTGCCCTCTACCAGAAGCAGTAGTTAAAACCTTGCAATTTTTTTCGTGGTGTACAGTTTAATTAATTTTCATTCAAAGTGTAAAACTAATAATAATTCTATATTTTAACAGATCATTTCTCCAGCTAGTTAAATATACATATCGTCACCTTAAATGCAACCGGACGTAATTACACTTTTGTTCTATTTTTTTACAGGAGAAGCAAATAAGTAAAATTTTAAGGTTATTAGAATTTTGTGAATGAAAATTAAAAAATACGAAAAACAACAAATTTAAAGCACTATTAACACCGCTGTCCACAAGTTCACAGAATATATGTGTTTGTACGAGGGCGGATCAATAAGTCCCCGACTTTTTGAAAGAAACACATTTTTTTTGCAAAACAAAAATTTATTTTTCAATAATTGGAGATACGTTGTACTTAGTGTATTGAGTTACTTAGTACAACGTTTCTCCAATCTTTGTATCCCTTCAAAAAAATAAGATTTTTCGAGGCATTTGTTTTGTCAATAATTTCATCGTTGTAGCTAAATCTCTTTCCATCGAGCCATTTCTTTAGGTTTGGAAATAGTCACTAGGTGCTAAGTCCGGAGAATATAGCGGATGATGTACCAATTCGTAGCCTAATTCATAGAGTTTTTCCATTGAGAATGCACTCGTTTTACGTTTACGTTTATGGTCAGGTCAATTGAGAGCAAACGCGGCACCCATCTTGCAGACAACTTTTTTAAACCCAGTTGATCACTTAAAATCGAAACCACACTGTCATATGAAATGCCTATTGCATCAAAAATCTCACGCACTTTTACTCTTCGATCGGCCAACACCACCATATCGTGGATTTTTTCAACATTTTCGGCTCTACTGACCTCAATCGGCAGTCCAGAACGTGCAGCGTCAATTGTACTTGTGCAACCACAACGAAAGTCAGTAAACCACTTTTTTACCATTGAAATCGATGGTGAAGAGTCCTAATAGCATTTATCGAGTTTTTTCTTAGTTTGATTGAAGGTTTTTTTGCAAAAAATAAATATTTAATAAGCACTCGAAATTAACTTTTTTCCATTTTTAGAAAAATACACGAGGTTGAATGTTTTTAACAGCTGTTAAACGTAAAGTAAATGACGACACTTGCTCAAAATTTGACAGTAGTCAATTAATAGGTAGTACTTGACGGGAATAGTGTTGCATTTCATATAACTACGAGGAAAGTTCGAAAAGTCACGGACTTATTGATCCGCCCTAGTATGTTCGTCGTACGCCTTTTTGCTTTAAAAACATACATGCACTTGCAGTTACGCCCATTTAAATTTCTTTAATAAAGTCGCCGTTTTTGATGGCAGGAGTCTGAAATTTAACGTGAAATTGAAGTTTGATAAAACGAACCATAATCAACCAAAAACTCGATTTCGAATTTTTGTGTAGTTACACTTACGTTTGATTTTAAGGTGACGATATGTATGTATGTAAGTAATCGACAACTTACATATGTATATATTTAAAGAACTTTCTATCAGATTGTTTAATTTATTAGTTTAATAAATGCAAAAAGGTTAAGTTGTCAGCATCTTGCCAAAACAAATTTATACAAGGGGTTGTAAGTGCTTAAGGTTGGTTCCTTTAATAAAATTTTTGTTATATCCACCAAAGTTTTAAATAGTTATTTGAAAATATTTCTACACTTCCATGTGTTAAAGGAAGTGTGGTTTTTGTTATACAACTAATTTGTGAATGTTTGCCATGTGATTAATGTAGTGAAAATTTAAGTTTATTTATTGTATTGAAATATTTTATGACATATATTTTATGTAGATGATGCTGCTAAAGTCTTGGCTTTGTAAAGTCAAAATTAAGAGTAAGAAATTATCATACACCAAAATTTTACATTTAAAATATTGTAACTAAAAGAAAATTTTTTTTAATAAATTACATTTGTGTGTATGGTAAACAGTTTTCTTTTAACTTTTAAACATCAACTTTAACATATTAATAAATACAAATAAATAAAAATATATCAATGTATGTGCATGGCTTTTAAATGTTTACCGATAAGTTAAAAGGTAAATGTCAATGTTACATGTAATATTTGTTTGAATCTTTTCCACATGCATTTTGTATCTTATTTTTATATATGTATATAAACAATTACACTGCGACTCATATTAATAGGAAAATAATGGCTTACAAATACTTATGAGATAGTAAGGGCTTTATTCAGAAGGAAAAAAACTGTACAGGGGAGAACAACACATGAAAATATTCTATCCAATTAACTGTTTAACTAGAAACAATATTCATTTTTAATTAATGACACAGACTTACAGATTGGTAGTTTTTCTTTCCGTTTTGAACAAAACTAAAAATTTTCTACTCACTGTGATGCGCTAAGAAGTGTTAGATCTTCAGCTTTTTTCGATTACTTACAAGTTTACTTTTTTAAGGGCGTATCTAATATTTCTACTAGGTACACCAGTATATTTCACGTTGACTCGAGAACAGTACGTCCGATTTCGACCAACAAAACATTAATAATATATGTTTACATTACGTCATGTTCCACCGTTACCGACAACATATGTTATGCAGATTTTAAATATATATTTTTTTTATCAGCTCTAGTTTTCGAGATATACCTTTATCTTAAAGATGACGGCACTTGCAGAACATATATGAGCACAACTTGAGAAGGCCATACTCTATTCAGTTAAATAAAATATTCAAAATGCAACAATAAAATAATCTTTAAGCCGTAAAAGCATTATTTCTAAATCTGCATAGTAGTTTTGGCTATATCGCAAAAGTTTGAGCAAAAAAATATTTGTTTATAAAATTAGTTTACATTCCTGTTTTTAAAACTTTATAACAAAATAAAGAGACAACAACCGGCCAGTTTTTTATCCAGTAGCATGTAGCTAAATATATTCTAAGATAGTTAAGCTCTTTTTCATTGAAATTTGTGTACAACTTTTGATTTTATTCACAATTTAGCGACAAAACTGATAAAATATTAATTTCCATACAACAGTAGCAAACACAAACACGAAGTCAGAAATAGCTGTTATATGAGAATTTATATTTTATCAATTCGGTTCTCTCACTGAATTATGAACAAAATCAAAAGTTGTGCACCAATTTCAATATAATAAAGTCTCAGTTCTTTTGAAACACATTTAGCTGCAAGCCACTAAATCAAAAATAAGCTCGTTGTAGTATTTCCAAGTTTATTTAATTAGTTTGGCTTAAGTTCGTTTTCAATTTAATCTTTCGATTAAAATATTTTTATTTTAGAAAGAAATTCTAAGGCATGTAAATATTGAACAATCAAAGAAAAATTTGCCTGTACAGAAGGTTGAACTGACATCGGATGTTTCGAGACCACCATGTCTTCTGATCAGAGCTCTTTCCATCTAGACGACACTGCTAGCGAAGACTGTGGTGGTCTCGAAACATCGGATGTCAATTCAACCTTCCGTATATCCAAAATTTTTCTTTCTTAAGTCCAACTTAAGCCAAACTAATTAAATAACTTTGGATAAAATAATAAATTTAATAAATATAACAAAATTTTATTCATTAAAAAATAAAGAAAAACTGTAACCTCTAGCTATTGCAGTTGGTGTATTTATATTTAATTTTGTAAAAACATGAGAAAATATCAAATAGAATAACAACTATAGTACTTGGTATATTGATTTTGTATTTAAGGTTTCTTCCTTATTTTGTAAGTGGCCGCTTGACATATCCTTGTATAGGAAGAATGTATACAAGTATTGTTGTTGTTAGAAGTGCTGCTGCTGCTCCTGTTGTTTTATTTGCTCACTGCGGGCCAAAATAATATATAAATGTGTTGGAAAAGATACACAATATACACAAACATTTAATTAGGTTTAAGAAAAGAGAAGGAAAACAGATCAACAAATAAATATGTGTGTATATAAACTCTAAGGAATGGGTCAAGCCCATACGAAGCAAATACCATTGCCTTTTCATCTAACGATCCCTATGAAATTTTGCACACATAATAAGCTTCTCTTTCAATACTACATCATGATTAAAAATGTTGGCAATGCCACGCCCATGCTAAGTAAATATTATTTTTCAACAACTTCTACTAAACCGATTCTTTCGAAACTTTGCATACACATTTGGTTATTGCTCTGTTATTATTCTGGTCAGAAAAGTGGAGTCCATGGAAAATAAATATTCATGTAAGCTACTTCTAATTCATCGATTCTTATGAAACTTCACACATTATTAGTTCTCGTGAAAGTACAGTATTATGAAAAAAATTTTGGACAATGCCTATTTTGTAGATGGTTTTTTTGCACGAATTATTTAATTTCAAGAGTTCGCCTGCAAAAATGTCTGAAAAAATTACTATATTGGTGGACTTAATTTTTGCAAATCGAGCGTTTGTAAATCGAATCGATTTACAGAACAGGTAGGTACAAAATTACATTAAATGACAGAATATTCTTTAATTTTTATTGTTTTAAATATCAGTGTTAATTAATTGGTTTGGACTGCATAATAAATAGTACACTAACTTTGAAAATTGCAAGTGTCTACATATAAGTGTCTGTATATTACATTAGTATTTCAACATGCTTCTTTGCTCGCTTTATAACACCCTTTTTTTAACTGTCATATATTTGTTGTTTAGGCGGCAGAGTTTTGTATACTTTGTAAAAATTTTAGGTCCGTAGCTATTACGGCTCTCCAGAAAACAGTCTGTTACAGGCAGACAGACAGATAGACAGACAAACAGACAGAGAAACAGATAGACATAGCGAAAACAATAGGCTTCCTTTAAAGTTTTTCTAAAAAGGAATTGATGGGCACGGTAGTGCGCCAGGCCAAGTTCCAGCCAAGCAGTGTGCATTATAACACCAAACCAATCGAGCTGTTGTTAACCCTCTCATAACTTTGGCTTTATATTTAACCCTCTCATAACTTATACCTATTAACTGACTCATTCACTGACTGACTCATCAATATTACTTGGCACTTCCACTATAGCTAGGAAGCTGAAGTTTGGTACACAGGTAGGTTTTGGTGAGCAATTAACTACAAAAATATGAAAATGTGCACTTTTCACCCTGCGAGGGAGTAGGGTGCCCCTTCTTTGTATGGGACACTTCCAGAGCAGCTAAAAAGCTGAAATTTAATACACAGATAGGTCTTGACGGGCAATTAACAAAAAAAAAATAATAATGTGAGTCCGATTACAGGGGAGATGTGTAAATATCTAGTAATGAAACATTTCACCTTCTACCGAAATATTCTTCTCATCATTCACCCGTTTCAACTTCGGCGAACCGGGCTTCATCCGCTTCTTTTTCATCCTCGTACCTTCCTCCACACCCGCCAAATCACTCAAACCGATAAGCTTCGCATCAGACACCTCTGACTCACTTCCACCAGCATATCGCCCTTCCGCTTCCCCGCAGACATAAATAATAGTATTATTTATCCACCAGCAAAAAATAATATACTCGTACAAAATAGTTGGAATCACTGCAGTTAAACAGCAAAATAACCAACAGTCAATGACAAACGCAGTCAATAAACCGTCAGCCAAATATCGCACCAAGTTCAGCAACAAATTCGGTAAAACCGAAAAACCGGTTTTTTTCAAAAAACCCGGGCTTAAAAATTGAGGCAAACCGGGTCTGAATCCCGAAAAACTGGATACAAAATCCCCTAAATCCCAGAAGCCCCCGGCAAAAATCAAAAATGGCAACGCCGAAATACTCACTCAATTCAAAAACACGGCAACACAGCACCAACCAACATACATACGTACGACCTTACTGCAGGAGTTTGACCTTGAGACTCTCTTTGCCAGTGTTAGTGTATTTCTATGCAGCTGTTAAGTTTCTCTGTACTTCTTGTTGTCCGTATGATTACACTAATACACTCATACACAGCTCACACCGCGTTATTACAATCTTACTCAAGTTAGATTAAGCTTAAGCAAGGCATACATTACTCCAGTATACTGGCACAAGCAAGTGATATTGAATCGTGCTCGAAGCACATACCATTCAAGCATACTGGTGCAATATTCATTTTCTTAAAAATCCTGTACTGATGAATTGTTGTACCTAGTGCCCACCGCATTTATTACTGATATTATTTTAAAAATAGAAATTAAGTAAAATTCATGTCTTTTTATTTAAAAAAATTTTTAGAAATGACTTGTTTTATTTCAGAAAGACTTTACAGAATATATTTTGTTCCTTTTTTTATTGTAATTTATGAGTAATTTATTCAAGTAAATGTGTTTTATCCCGATGTTTACTCTTTGACAACTTCTCTCAACTGAGCTAAATCTACCATACACAATACCACAAACTGGTACCATCAGCAAAATATTAAACTTTATTTGACATTACTACACAAATCGTACAATCACACCAAATGCCCATACACGACCCAACCACTGCCGCCAACACGTGATTGCGCGTGCATACTGGTGTAGTGTATAGGGCCCTTTACTTAAAATTTGTGACTGTATTGTGAAAAAGATTTTTACCACCTAGCGTATAGATGTTTACACATCAAAAACTTTAAAACGGTGACATTTCATAAGGGCGGGGGGAGGGGCAGGAGTAGGTTGTCCCTTCTTCATATGGGGCACTTCCAGTAAAACTAGAAAGCAGAAATTTGGTACACAGATAGGTTCTGACGGGCAATTAACGAAAAATATTTCAAAACGAGCACTTTTCAAATGTGGGGGACTAGAATGCCCCTTCTTGACGGGCCATTTCCATTATAGCTAGAAATCTGAAATTTAGCACACAGGTAGGTCTTGATGGCCAAGTACAGGGCAGGTGGAGGATGGGCTGCTAGGGTGCCCCTTATTTGTATGGAGCACTTATTGTACCAAATAAGAGCTCAGAAAAAAGAACTGAGATCCGCACAAAAACATAAATGTGAAAATAAGCCAAGTTCTTATCCAGGCCGTTCCAGGCCGTAAAACGTACTGAGATCAAAATAATGATGAAGTTCCTGATAGGTACAACGCCATCTCATTTCTAGTAAGCTGGGCATCATTTTGCCACCTATTTCTTTCCCATATTAGAAAGGCTAAAAAGACATTGCCAACCCAACAGGTTGCCTAGAAATGAGATGGTATTGTATCTATCAAGAACTTGGTCCTTATTTTGATCTCAGTACTTTTTACGGCCGAAATTTTTGCAAAGAACTTGGCCTCATTTTCATATGTATGTTTTTGCTCGGATAAATATATTACATGATGACATACAGGCTTGCAAAATATTATTATTGAGAAACTACACTACACTTTATATCAGAATCTGCTCTCATGTTGCATAGATCAGAAAAATTATTTATTAATTTTACTAAATTTTAAAGTCTTTTGTTTAAGGTTCTTAAAACGTAAAACAGTTTATGTATACATATGACTCCTTCTTGCCTTGTATGCTATTTTTTATTGCAAAATTGCTACTCCAATATTTACAGTTGTTGTTTGTAAATACAACATTTAACTCTTCTTGACGTTGTAGCATGACCTTTTATCATAAGGATAAATAAACAAGCATTTATTTAGTAAAAAAATGTAAATAAATAAAAATAGCAAGACAAATATAAATTAATATAAAACAATAGAAAGTTTTTAATTAAAACACAAACAACAAAAACAAATGAATTTACTAAATAATGATAACAGAGACGTATGATTAATGGTAGATTGTATATCAAATACTTACCAAGAAGGCAGAAAATATAAAATAATTAACCTAGTATAAAGAGATAATTATTTATAAGGATTCATTTGTAAAATGAAACGATAACCGATAAGTCATTAACAGTGAATGTGCTGAAATTTGGCTTGATCATTTGATTTGTGATAATGAAACCTTTGGTTTTAATTTTTATCACAATCACTTTATTATTGTAGAATATTCTTACATGTTGGATAAATGCCTACCTAACATATGCTAATATATTTAAAATATTTAATGAATTACTTAAATAAATTTCAAATTCAAATAAATTTAAATATTTAAATAAATTTTAAATTAAATAAATTTATTAAATTTATAACCAAACTAAACACACTTTTACATTGGTACATATCAGAACACAGAGTATAAAATCAAAATTTATACAAAAACTGTTGCAAAAGTTTTCATCGTTACAAGTATGCGTATAAGATATTTATTTATTTTTTTCTTTTCTTCCTTCATTAAATATCTTCCATGAACTTTTATGCCATGTTGAAACAGAAATATAAACACAGCTTGCTTATGAGCATTAGCACAAGAAAATGCAAAAAGAATTTCTAAAAGTAATTTACTTCAATTAAAATTTTGCTAAAGAATTTGCTTTAACTTCTTTTGCCAAAATTAAGCAAATAGTAGAAATTTTTGTACCTGAAGAAATCTTTGGCTCCTGTTGTGCTATGAAAATGACAGACTGACAGATTTTCTATTATATTTTCTCTGCCATACTTGAGAAAATTAATAGTAAGTAAAAGAAATATATGCTAAAAATGAATAACACTAAAAATATAAAATGATTTTGCGCTAAGAACTTGTTACATACACTGTGCACCAAAATTAACAACAAACGTTCTAATTGAAATGAGCAAAAATAGTGTGTCCGTGGTTTTGAAAATTAGCACAAAAAAATTGGCAATAGTTTTTGAGGTAGTAAACAAATTAAACTAGCATCATTTAATGGTTTTTTGTAGAATGTTGCGGTTTAGTGGAATAGGGTCGATTTTAATGAATTAAAATTTTTTATATATCTTTGATACCATAAAAGTTATTTTGTTTTAAATTTTGAAATTTCTGTTTTCGACCATAACTTCATTTGGAATATCATAAATATCTCCAGTAATAAATAGCATTGCTAAAATTCTTAAAAAAATATTTCACGATGTGTAATAGAATTCATGATTATAAATGTATTTTTATATATTTAAATTTTGTGTGAACCACATAAGAGATTGTATTGCAAAAATCTAAGAAATTGGCTACTCGTTTTTCTTCACATATTTGTTTTTAATTAAAAATCCATAAAAATATGCGTTTGATATATCGTTAAAATTAATTATAATACTTTACACGACCTTTTTATCTGATTTTTATTTGTATGAGAGTGAAATATTATGGGCTTTCAATCTCTTTATTATATTTTAATGTAAATAAAAAACTATTATTACATTATTTTATCAAACTTTTCGCTGGTATTTTCCAGCTTCTTCCAGCTTCTTAAATATAGTTTTTAATCCGTTCTCACATTAAATAATGTCATTAGTAAAAAAAACACCACAACACAAAATATACAGGGTGGGCCAAAAGTCACGCCTGCGTGTAAAAATTTAATAACTATTTTTGTTTGTTATACTTTTTCGTTTGTATTTTCAAATTTTATTCCTCCATTCTTGTTACATCAAGGTGCAAAATTGCGCTAACGAACAACGGACCGAAGGATAGAATTTTTACTTTTTCAATGGGCATTCAATTTTACCGATGAAACGATAATATCGAAAATAAAACTTCACACTAAACACCATAACGTATACTTGATTGAGTGCAATTTGCGCTGGTGAACATCTCTGAGCTTTACAGTACCTAAAAATTGCATATTTTGATTATTCACATATCCACTAAGATGGAAATGTGCTCTCGCAGCAGCGTATTAACCAAACAAGTTGTTGCTGGTGATCAACTGATAAAAGTTATTGGGTAGATCAAACCTTATGTGGATGCAAATGCCGAGATAAAATCTTCAGAGAAGATATTCTAGACATGCCCAGTTGTCTGGAACATCTTCGCGTTAATGTTTCTTTCTTTCTGCACTATTCTCGGCCTTCCTGTTCGTGGCAAGTCTGATACTAAACCTTGGTTTTTAACGATTAATTACAGTTTGGATAATTCGATTTGAAATAATTTCGATAGACTCGTTGCATCGATAAATGGAATGCCTATTGAAAAATTAAAATTCTACCACTTTGGCCCGTTGCTCATTCTTGAAATTTCGCTTGTTGGTGTAACAAATAATAAACAAGAAAGTAATTAAACTTTTAAACGCATTTGTGACTTTTGGCCCACCCAGTATAAATAATTGCAAAAAATAATTAAAATAAAATTAAAATATCACAGTAGAAACTAGTATCACAGTTGAAGCAACAAATATCGTTAACATTCTTTAACTTAAAAGATTGTTATGTTTTCGAGTAAATAGCAAAGAAATAAAACATAGTACATGTAGTACAATTTCGATGCAATTCTGAAAATTTTATTATTTTGAGAAAATCTGTTACCTTGGACGGGTAACATTTAAAGGCCAAATCAATTACGAGTATATTAAATGTATCAAATATAATTTGTAAGGGAATTTGAAAAACTCGATGCGTTTTTATTTTTGTTAAGCGATTAATTTTGAATTTCGTAAATAATTCAATATTTTCGACGAATGCTTGATTTCATGTGCATCCTTGAATCGATCTAAAATTTCATCACCGTTTTTTTTTAACTCTATTCTTTAATATATTTAAAAGTACAAATTTTAATATTGAAAATTTTTTGTGAAGAACGTCGAAAAATTAACAAGTGTTTTTTAAACCCAGGCTTAAAATTACTTTTTGATTTTTTGAACAAAGTTCCCTATGCCGCCTTATCCTTATGGTTATCCTTATCAATGTTTTTATGCTGATAATGAAAATACAAAACAATGGCAACAGGCGGTAGGCCGATGGTGGCTGGCCGAAGTCAAATGACCGAAAGTGGCTGGCATAAGCTGTGTTCATTTACTCGAAATTCTTACTTTTTGTACTGTATCCAGCTGTAGTAAAAATAGTAAATTGTAGTAAGTAAACGAACAGACATATAGGGAGGCAGGCTAGCCGATCGAAGCTGCTGGAAACCGATAGACTGGAGGTGGCCGGTTGAATATGGCCACCGAAGTCGGCGGGCTGCATGTAGGAGTTTTAGTCCATGATATGTGACTAAATAGCCAAGAAAATTGAGTTATTGCGAATAGGACCTGCAGAAGGAAACAGACCGAAGCCGAAAGTTGGTCGGACGAATGCGGCGTCCGAAGCTGATATGCTAAAGGTGGCTTATGTAGCCAAGAGGCTGAAGCTGACCAACCGAAGGTTGAATTTAATTAAACTCTGTGACATGGCTGATTATGCAATCTTTTACACTTAAAGCTGACGTTGCTAATTTAAACAATAATATAAAGAATTAATCTGAGAATGTATTAGCTTTTCTATACAGCCAATCAACAAAATTAAAAAACATATCACAAAAATTAGAAAAAAAAACTATTGAGCTAGGCTCAATAATATTTATAATATCAAATTGCGCAAAAGTGCGATCGATATTTTAATTTTGCTATATTTTTGCGACTCGTTTTTTTCTTTAACAAGTGATTAGTAAGTTAAAATACAATCCAAAAATTTTCAAATGGCAAGCTTTACAAATCACGAAAATTTATTAACTATATCGAATGAGAACTTGCCGTTGGATGTTAGTGTAAGTATATATTAAAAAAGTTGAAGATGGACATAAGAAGGAAAGCTCAGATAATGTAGAATCCTTAAAAATCAGTGTTCTGTTTGTAAAGTACATATCGCAGGATCCCATAGACCCCTTCGTCTTTTTTTTATTAAAAGGTGGATTTTTAAAAAATTTTACCGCCATATTGGATCCGCTATTTTGCATTTTTAAAATAAAATTTCAGACTCATAATACGTAACTCTAAGAACTTACATATGACTGGGCTCTAACCTCCGTGTCTCATAGTCTCAAAATAAAAACTCTAAAAATAGTGTTACCTAATATTTGAATAGCCCCTAGACGCTTTTTTAAAGCAACTTTAACTGACACCAGTGATGGAAAATACAGATTTTGAAATGGTACTGAACCTTAACTTGATAAGTACTTTTTTCACCTTAATGGTGCTTTTTCAAGAATTGAAAATGTAATACTTCAGGGATTCTTATTTATCACACAAAGGAACCCTTTTTGACATATTAATATATTTTTTTACTATTTCCGTTGTTTTTTCTAGATGTATGTAATTGGAGCTCTTAAATATATTCGGATTAATGTTCACTGTAAATATGGAACTTCCGGTGTATTGTTGGTTATTAAATTTTGAAAATTTAGGTATCTTGAACTAGCGACAACTATTCCTATGTTAAGGCAGAAAATATTAAATAAAGTTCAGCCAGTGGCTAGACAAAAATTTAGTTTCATGCACAGAAAAAGCTAAAATACGATTTCAATTGCTAACCACCATATTCATAAATGATTAGTAAAGTTAATGTTTGGAGTAAAACCGGTTTTCGCATACGAAATTCGTACAGTAAACCAACATTAACTTCAATAGATTTTTATGAATATGGGGGTAAAACTGCAGATTCATTTAGCTTTTGAAGCTCAATCTATGATGAAAATATATATATACTGAGGACTTACAATTTGATTTGGGTATAATCTCAAAGTGCAACTAATATAGTCTACTACATGTAACAATGAATTTTATACCAGTTATAAATAGTTCTCTAATATCTTCTGTTTGCACAGATTTTATTTCTTCAAATAAAGATATCAAGAGTTTTCGAACAAGTTTTTGAATAAAATGGGTTGAATATTAATAAATATTAATAAACAAATTTAATTTTTTTTCACGTTACAGATTGGAAAAAGTACTTTTTATGTCGTGAGGGTGCTGAGGTATTTTGAGAATGAAAAAGTACTAAAAATAGTACACAAGTGCTAAATTTTCCATCACTGACTGACACTGCTTTAGAATCACAACTGCGTATGTTTTATAGTTGCGTATTTATTAATCATACGACCCCGTACCAATAATAATGATCAACAATACTTGAAAATATAAAAAAGTGCATACTTTCAAGCGCTCATAACATGTCTTATAGTTGCGTATTTATTAATCATACGACCCCGTACCAATCATAATGATCAACAATACTTGAAAATATAAAAAAGTGCATACCTTCAAGCGCTGCTAAATTATCCATCACTGACTGACACTGCTTTAGAGTCACAACTGCGTATGTTTTATAGTTGCGTATTTATTAATCATACGACCCCGTACCAATCATAATGACCAACAATACTTGAAAATATAAAAAAGTGCATACTTTCAAGCGCTCATAACATGTCTTATAGTTGCGTATTTATTAATCATACGACCCAGTACCAATCATAATGATCAACAATACTTGAAAATATAAAAAAGTGCATACTTTCAAGCGCTCATAACATGCAAGCTTGCAGCTACATCGATGAGAATTCTTCACTCTATGATATCTAAAAAGTAGGGTATTCATTCGATTAATCGTTAAACGGTTAGCCAGTTAATTACGAGCCGATTAACTGATCGGTTAATTTAAAATTGGCTATTTTCTATTAACAGTTAAACCGTTTCAGTAAACTTCAGTCGATTACGCGATTAACCGATGTGACAAAATTTTTAAAACTCTCTCTGCTTAATTATTTGTTTCGTCTCATATACAAAAGGTATGTGTTTGGAAATTAGTTTTCATACAAACAAAGAAGTGTGTTTAGTGATCTTGACTTACGTAAAACTTTAAAACCTTTGGACGTGCATATAAGAGAGCTTAATAAAGACTCTGTCTGCTACAATAATTCAACTTGAGGGAACTATTAACTTTTTGATTAGTACTTTAAGAAAATACTGCTATTGCCAACTATTTAATTCAATATCTAAGGATTAGGTTTCATGAGAGACTAATTCAAGTTTTAAACACACTTATTTTGTATCTCCACTCAGCAATATTTCCTTCTAGTAACAGTGTTTTAACATACAGTACAAAAACGGAAACTAAGAAATTCGCAAATAAACTTTTCTGCAGAATGTTCAATGCTGTGCTTTCCAGGATAAGTCAGACGATGACCTGACAATAGAAGAAAATATCGGTATACAAGCAATATTTTAATCTAATGGCATAATGGAATATTTTATATGTTTAGAGATATACAGGAAAAGAATTGAGAAATTATATATTTTGTATTATGGATTGCTTAAGCTTTCTTCAAGATATACGATAAGTGAAAAATAAAAGAATCGCTTAAATCCGAAACATTTAAACCAAATTATTTTCCTATACCGATATTTTCTCACCTTAACTATTGAAATAACTAGCAAATTATCGCACAAATCTGATTATTTTTTAATTAAAACATGTCACTGAAATCTCTTTTTTTTTGGTAATTAATTTGTAAATCGTAGTGTGAGAAAAGTCGAGGCAGCTTAGACATTGGATGGGTTGTGCAAGTTTCTTAGAGTCTTCCACAGTAATTTTCTGGTACGAAAAATATCTCAATTCATAAATTAGATACATTTTATTATTTTAAAAATCATATTGTTAGGCTCCAATTACACTCAAAATAAAAAAGAAAAAATAGAATACGTGTGACAACATTTATTTATTTTTATTAATTTGTTTATCCTTTTTACAGAAATTCAATTAGATTAAAGTGAAGTGAAATATATGGATCCTAATATCTGAAAGCATAAATTTTAACAAAGAAATCGAAAGAAAAAACTACACGACCACTTTTGCTACTTTAATGAAGATCCTAAAAATATATTTTATATGAAGCCTTGCCTTCAAAAGCTCAATGCATTTGCTCTTTTAATATCAAATAATGTATCACACAAATAGCAATTTTATTTATAAATTTTCCATTTCACCCTCTTTTTAACAGCAAATGCAATTTAAATAATTTCTAAAAAAAACAGACAATGTAATGTTTGTTGTCTAGCATTCCTTTATTGCATTTTTGATTAGCCTTTTATTTCAAAGTCAAAAATAAGCATCATTTGTTACTTTCTTAAAGAAAGCAGAGGAGAAAATATTTGTTAAGAAGTTAAAGCAATTAAAGCTTGACTTTACAGACAATGCCTCACGTACTTTATGCAGACATCCTTGTTAAAATTCTCATCTCATATTCCATTTTAATATGTCTACTTATCACATTTTTAGACAAAGTAATGCAAACAATAGAACAGAATTCTTTCCCCATTTATAATTTTCTTGATTGTAAAGTGTAGGGTATTTAAATAATTTATATAAGTGTTGTGTACGTCTAATGAATGTGCTAAAATGTGTATCTAAGACAAACAATTCATTTAGGTTGGCAAACATTAAAACAATGTAATTGTTAAGCAAAACCAAAACGAAAAAAATATATTTATGCAACAAAAATATCCCTTGTTTCATAGGGTGAACGACAGACATATAAAACAGGGTGTCTTTATTTTATTTTAACCAGAAAATATTAAAGGAATCAAAAAAAGTTTAAAAATTGCATAACAAAAACTGTACGACCATTTCTTGAGCAATTCAAACGTAAAAGATCAAATTCAAATTGTAATAACATCTTAAAATGCAAGAAATACCTTCAAGTTTTAGAATATTCTATACTTTTGCGTTCATTTGTTAGTATTAGTCTTATACATTCATGCCCGGCTACCGGCTGGTTGTCCTTTACATTTAAAAAAGAGGGAAAAGAATACAAAATATATTAAGAGCAAGAATAACAGAAAAAAAATTGCACTAAGTTAAGGTAAACTTAAGCTTGATTAATAATTTATCTTAAAAGAAAAGCATGCACACAAAAAAACTGTTTTTCTTACTATACAAGACACTGCAATTTCATTCGAATAAGAACACCTAAATCCACTATCAGGAATTTATTATTTGGAAACACATTTTGAAATGCACTATTTGAAATAAACTGTTCTAAGAATATTCTTTATTTTTTCTTCAAACAAAAAAAAACTCTTCAGCTAAAGTCTTAGACGTTTGTGTAATGAGTTACATTAAGAATCTACTTACTTCCTAATGACGAAAGTTGGTTTTTGCTGATGAAGTATCTTCTTTTTGCATCTATATGTTGAAACTACTATCTTCTTTTATTTGGTGTCATCAATGTAGGTGAAATGTTATGTTATTTTTAAAATTAACGGAATTCTTTAAACGACTTCAAAAAAAAGGAGAAAGGTTATCAATTCGGCATGTATTGATGTTCCCTCAAAACTCCGCCATTTACAAACCGATTTCGGATTTTTTCTTTATTTAATATGATCTTCTTCTAGATTGCCCCTGTTAAGAAGTGGACGGGGTCACGCCCACACGAAGTAAATACACATACCTTTTCATCTACTTATAGTCAACCGATGCCTATAAAACTTTTCTCACACTTAAAGCTTCTCTTTGAATACTATATCATGATTATAAAAGTGGGCAGAGCCACGTCCATGCAAAGTCCCTTCTCCGCAACTTCTATTAAATTATTTATAGTTGACCGATACGTATGAAACTTTTACACAATTAGTTCTCGTGAAAGTACAGCATTATGATAAAAATAATGGGTAGTGAAATGCTTATTTTGTAGTCGGTTTTATTTTACAAGAATTATATTGTTTGTATTTTTCCTGAAGCTTTAAAAATAAAAATTTTATATCCAAAGAAATTAAATTATTTTGGCTTGCGTTCGGTTTTAATTTAATTTTTCAATTAAATTATATTTTTATGTAGAGATAAATTTTTTATAAAAAAAAGCTTTTGGGTTTTAATATAAATTTTATAGATATGTGGATTCAACAGAAGTTTTTGACCTCCGATTGGTTATCGATTCTCTAAGGGAACATAAACTGTAATTAGCTTAGAGCAATAAAGATGGACAGTGCAAAATACAATAAGCCAAATTTCATGTAAATTTTCTTACTTGGATAACAATTTAATTAGTTTTTTTTTTACTTTATGACGGCAAAACCAAAACTAAATTGACATGACAAATCCTACATTAAGTGCTTAGAGTGTATAAAATAAAGTTTATTTTAGCTAGAGGAATGTAAAAATTCTCACAAATTGTAAGGACTTAACTCTTAACCAAATGCACATACACTTAAATAAAACAATAAAATTTTATCTAAAGATACATCATGTTCCCCAATGTAGAAAGTATAGTAAATAAAAAGGGAAAGGCAGGTAGATAAGCAGAGAGACAGACATATCAACATTCACTTTAAGCTTTGCTCACAGCTGCTAAAGTGATAAAAATTTTCTGAAATAAAAGAACCCTCTTTCATTTTAACACAACACTAACAATTCTATTAAGTTGCATCCATACATATATTAACACAAATACATCTTAAATATATTCAGCAACATTCACGCCCCTACACAATTCTTACCACATTTTCTTTTTAAGTTGCCGATTTCTATTTTAAAAGTTGTGAGTTGCTCCTTGCTGCCATTAATGCAACCATTTCATAACAAAGGAAACCAATTAAGAAAAACCATTGTTGCACTTGGCAATTTAACAAAAAATTTTAACATTAAAATTACCAGCAATAGTGCCAGTGGAAAGGAATACTTATTACACGAGTACATACATATGTATACGTGTGACTGTGTTAGAGATATTCTTGTTGATACAAGCTGCTAGTCCTTGGTACTTGCTTCCTATTTGCAATAGCAATAGTAGTATTAATTCGTAAAAGAAAAATTTTACGAGAATTACGTTAAAGGGTATTTTCTATGTATTCAGCAATATTGTTGCTATGCTTGTAGTGTCCTAGTACATAAAATAGTATTTCGTTTTAATTATATCATTTGCTCATTTGCATTTATATGGACATTATTTAATAGTTTTAATATTTAGAGTGAATGATTTGAAGGAAAAGTTTTGGACTTTTTGCAAATGAAGATGGTTTAAGACTACGTTTAATATCTTACTCCAGGTGGGGCTCTTTTTTAAATTTTTAGGGATGCCCTATCTAGAGTAATAAAATACACATACAATCGACTTTTGATAATTTGAAACTCGTTAATTTGAATCTCTCGATAACACTATGGAACAAGTAAAATGCCAAGGAGTGCCAATATATATTTTTTGATGTGTTATGCTCCCCTAACTACAAAAACATTCGAAATTTTAAATTCTATCTATATATAATTTCATTATTTGTGTGTTCCTCTTTTTTTTTTTTTTTGTCTATCCAGAAATTTTAAAAGCCCACTGATAAGCTAGAAAGCTAAAAATTTGCATGCATATAGTAAAGCACCTAGGCTAAATTCTAACATAGTCGGATTTTTTATTTTTGACCTGTGGGCGGAGAATTAAGAGGAAAATAGCTGTGGCACAAATCAATTTTTTAACATTTTAGGTTATATTAAAGCCGCTAATGACAAGCAGATTTTTTGTTTCTTCCTGCCTGACACACAGAAAAAAATAGACAAGAATTATATTCAATAAAACCTTGTTATTAAAAAAAATATGAATTTCAATAACATTTATCTTTAACATAATAAAATATTTCGTTGTAAGTATTTCTTTTCCATCCCGGTTATTTCTTTTCTTTTTATACATAAGTACTTAAGACAAGTTGTATCCCATAAAAAAATAAATGGGATATGGCTCAGCTATAGAGTGTAGTCTTTACGTCCGGAAAGCCCGGGTTCGTATTTCAGCCATGTCAACATTTTTTTAATTTATATATATATTTTTATTTTGAAATAATTTTGTTATCAATATAGGGGAATTCTTTATCACAGGAAATTTGAAAAAAAAATTATTGAATACCGGGATTTTTGTTATGAAAAACGAAACGGACAAGCTTAATAGCTAGTAGATATATATAGTTTTAATTTTGTTTCTAAAATTTGGTATTTGTGAAGACGCCGATCCATTGATTTTATCATAACTTCGAAAGGGATTGTCCAATTTTATTTTATTGAAATAAAATGATCTTTAAACTGTTTTGCAATTATTTTTTATTTACTAAATGGTTTCGTAAATATTCACACCGCAATATATGCTTAAAGTGAAAACTTCTATAAGCACGTTAGGTAATTTATTTTTTTGAATAAAATAGTTTGTTTTCTCCATGGGTAAATTGGTGTCCAATATCTAGAGAGCTGCAATATTTAAAATCCTAAAATTTGCTGTAGGTTACATTTTAAATAATGTGCGTAGTCCAGCAGAAAACTGACGGGATCGATACCACTCATACAAAAAATTTTAGTTATTCTATATCTGAAAATCTGCAATAGTTCGAGTGCTCAAATTTGCTGTAGGTTACTTTAAAAATAATGTGTGTAGGCAGAAAACTGGTGGGACAGGAGCGAGAAGAAAGGTGCCCCTCATACGAAAAAAAAATTTTGTTATTTCATATCTGGAGACCTGCAATAATAAGAGTCCTCAAATTAAGTTTATGTTACTTTCGAAAAAATTTTACTATTTTGGCTTGAGTTCGGTTTTAACCCTTTCGCTATATTGTATCCATATGGATACACGTAAATTGATAAGCGTCTAACAAGAACCGCATTAATTTTACCTTTGGATTGCTAACGGATTATAGAATTTCCAGGTCTTATTTCTTAATTTAAGTCACTTTTGGAAAATGTTTTGGTTTTATTTTCTTAAAAAAATACGTATTTAAGAAAGCATGTTTTAAATATTTTATTTTTGGTCAAAACAGAGTTTTTTATTTTACTTATAAAACAAACATATTGACTTTTTTTGAATAAAATTAACTGAAATAAGTTAAAAAGACTTTAATTTAATATTCTGCATAACATTTTTTTTGTTTAAACAATTAAAAAAGCACCGACGATTTTTTTTAATTATGCATGTATCCATATGGATACAAACCTATGATGTGGTAAAGTTTTTATTGTAACTCTCTATACACCACTAGATCAAAGTCATTTTAATTTTCATGCTTTACCGATTCATATTTGAAAATAAAACTGTCAATTGGCCCTAGAAACAATAATCAGTAATTTGTTCTACAAAATTTTCACCCTAAGTGCGTTTTCACTTTTCTAAAAAATGGACTATCTTTCAAAGAGGCAAAATTTCCCACAATTTGAAAATTTTGGGGTTACTAGTTCCAAATAAAATATAACTATAGATAATAGTAAGAGATCGCCCTGTTTAAAAAATGCAATTCCTCGTATTTCCCCCTTCTTGGGTCGTTCCATAAAATAATGGACTCATCCCTCAGAGAATTCCTCTTTTGATCAACTTGGAAAGTTGGAAAATGGCTCGTTTCAACTCAGACCGTTAATTAAGCCCACCATAGATAAAAATATAGGACCACCTCATCTTCCAATTCCATTTAGTTTTGTTCGCCCATGTGTTTTTTATACTCCATTGAGTACAAATGTATCCATATGGCATCATTCTAAAAAACCACTTTGGAGTCAACTTTTTGGAAAAAATAAAAAAATTTAAATTTATTAAAAATATTTAAGCCCGAATAGTAACAAAATTGGATTTTTAATGCCTGAATTGGAAAACTTGTACCGAAAGGGTTAATTTAATTTTTCAATTAAACTATATTTTTATTTAGAGATAAATATGAGTAGGGATGCCAGATCCACATTCGCAAAAAGCTGGACAGTGCAGTTTAAGAAGCTGGGCAAACCAACAAAAAGCTGGATATCAAGTAATTACTAGAAATCATTAATATTTTATTATTTTTTTTTTTGTTTAAACAAACTCTATTAAAAACTATATATGTTTATGCATTGTTATCAACATACGTCTGTACGTATAATAATATAATTCTTGCAAAAGAAAATACCAACAACAAAATACGCGTGGCTCTCAAAATTTTTTATATATACTCTCGTATTGTCGCAGGAGCTTAATATATGTAAAGTTACTTAAATCGGTTAAGTACAAATAGTTGAAAAATTATATTTTTACTAGTACTAAATATGGGTGCGAGTTTCAATAAAATCGGTTTAGAAGACGTATGTAGTTGAGATATAATAATTACTTTGCTTGGCACTGCCCTCTTTTCTAATCATGACCGCTCTACACTCTATATAGAGACAGACGGACTATAATGTACTTTGGCATACCTTTCTCAATCGAGATTCAGGAGAGTGACGACTGGAAGGGAAATTACACAGCACGATATAGTGGAAGGGAAATTACACAGCGCTCCAAAATATACACTGGTTCTAGATTACGGACTATAATCTACAGAGATTGACTTCGGGTATTGCTTACAACTCAACCATCTAACCCCAAATGCATTCAAAAGTACGTACTTTATCATTCAACATTTCGACCGCTTTTTGAAGGATAATAGGTTGTTATTTTTAGCCTTATTATTAAGTTTCATTGTATCCTGGCCTCGTCAATTAGAGGGAAAACAGAATTATTTTTCTTGGAAAACTATTTCGCGATAAATTTCGGAAAATTATATATTAAAAATTTGTAATAACAGAACACAAACTAATTTTTTATTTAATTTAATTTTTTTTTGCTTTTAAGAAAATTTATGACTTTATACCAACTATTTAGTATATATATGCCTGATGATAGTAAGTATATGTTCGTAAAAAGTATAAAAAAATAAATGCAAAGCATAAAAGAAAAAAAATTAAATGGAATAAATTTCAAATTTACGATGTAATACTGCCACTGACCCGCACCTCAATAAAACAATCTTCAATTCGTCGAGTTCTGCAGCAGTTTTTTTTAGCACGCACACACCCAGTTGCACATAAAGATCTTCTTTTAATATTTTCGTTGTTTAGACCAGTCCTGCCAGTTTTAAAGACAGTTATGGTGCAGAATTTCAATCATTTAAAAGACATTTTCTTTTTTTATATTCTTTGTTATTCATTCTAGCCGTTTTTTTTTTTTTTTGGCTCGTTGAATGAAAAGAAATCTGCAAATTTATAATTCTTAAATGTTTAAGGCAATAACAAGAAGAAACAGTGACAAAATTGAGGATGGCATTGCCGGAAATGGAAAACAAGAAAACAAGTCATAGGGAGATAACGACAGAGATTAATAGTGGCACAGAATTAAATGTATGCTTTCTTGTATCTCTTTTAATTGGAAATTTTAGTATGAAAGCGAATAGAAATTTATTAAAAAACTTGTAGATATCCCCTGAAGGAGTTGATGTTGCATTAATTAAGATTAAGAAAGTATACATGCTTATTATTCGGTTTATTTTGAAGTTACTTGAATTTTTTGTAGCAGACTATCTGCAAATTAAAATTTGTAAGGAAGAACATGTTTTGAAAAACTCTTGAAAAATCAAACACAACATACGTACATACATTGCACACTTATCTTATACAAATAAATTTGTGTATATTCTAAATAAAACAAGCTAACTTCATTTTCGATTTCTGTATTTGAACTTGATCTATATATTTATTTTTTTTTTTTATTGTGCGAATGAAAAGTGTTTCATATCATTAATCATAATGCAAAATATAAAAGATGTGTTTGAAAAAAATTTCATAAAAGTTTATGTAATGAATGTTTCATTACTTAATGCAATGTTTTATGCCATCAATGACATTTTTCATTGTATTAATATAAGGGATCTACGTAATGGTTTCATTTCCTTTACGAAGTGTTTTCCTTTCAGTGTATAATAAATAGGCGGCGTAACATAATTGTTAGTTTTATAAAGGGTGCTTAAATTTTAAGGGCCCATGTTAAATGTGCACCACACCTAAACGTCAAGCTTTTTTCTGCATTACATTTGACATTTCTCAATTTCAGACTAATTCAATTAGAACCATGTAAAGATAAAGTTATTCAGTCTTATTATGAAAATGGGCGTTAAAATCAAAATGCATATCGTGCACTTCGTGATTTTTTAGGTCAATTTAATCGTCCAAATTTGCGTATAATCGAAAAAAATCGTGCAAAAATTTTAGTAAACCGGGTCTGTAGGAGATGTGAAAATGCCAGTGCATGCTCGTACAGATGGTTTGATGCGGTTTATGGGCTGGCAGCATCATCGGGCCGTATTTTTTCCAAAATGAGGCCGGTCAGGCAGTTACTGTGAAAGGTGTTCGCTATCTTGAGATGATAACGAACTTTTTATGGCCCGAGTTGGAAAATATGGATGTGGATGATATGTGGTTTCAACAGGACGGTGCCACTGGATACACAATTGGCCGCCAAGATCATGTGATTTGACATCGTTGGACTTCTTTCTTTGGGGTTATTTGAAAGAAACGGTGTACGTCGATAAGACAGCAACAATTCAAGAGCTAAAGGATGAGATAATTCGGCACATTAACGGCATAGAACCTCAATTATGCCTCAGCGTCATCGAAAATTTGGACCATCGGATGGAGGTGTGCAGCCGAGGTCGCGCCGGCCAGTTGGTCGATATTTTGTTCCATACATAACTGAACCATACCAAATTATCATAATAAAAAGAAATGACAATAATTTCCTAAATAATTTGTATTTTATTCACAATCAACATCAGCCCTTAAAATTTAAAAATGGATTATATTCTTCGCAAATTTATAATCCTAAAACTATTTCTTCAACTTTATTGAATAAAAACTATTAAAATCGTTATTATGAGCAATACACTTTTCGTATTTTTATTTTTGTTGGCTACAAAATGATATGTCACTCTCTTTTCATACAAATTTTTCTGTTTATGCTTTATGATGAAGCTTATTCACAAAACAAAAAATAAAAGCAAAAAATACATAACCGCTAATAAAAGCAACTTTATGAATCTCGTTTCTCATTCAAAATTGCATAAACAAGTTCTCGATTTTTATTTTAAAGGTATGTCTACAAATTGTTTGTCATTCGTGACTTTTTTTTTAATATTATATATTATTATCAAATAAATCAATAAAATGGTGAATCGTATGAACTAATTAAAACTTTATGAGAACAAATGTAAATAAAAAAAGTTATTAACAACATGTGAAACTGAAATGATTATTGAAAAATTTTTACCATGAACTTCATGAATTTGCTAAAAATACATTTTTCGTAACTTGAATAAAACAAAATTTTTTCGAAAAACACTTTTTCTTTCAATCATAATAATTAGAGATATAAATAATTTAATTATATTTGACCATTTGCTTAAAATTTCATTGTGAAGAAAAATAAACATATAAAAACGCTGTAATTCGTGACTTGTCTAATTGTATTGATTTTGTTGTAGTAGTTTCTAAGATTTCATCTTAGTGTTTTTGTTATTGTTTTTGGTTTTAAAGGAGAAAACTAAATTCACAAAAGCAGAGATCCAAACATCTTACGAAAACAAATAATACTTGAAAGGTAAATGGAATTAATTTTAAAACAACTTATTTTATTTACTAATCCTTTTGCTTTGAGTTAAAGGAGTTATAAGTAATTAAAACGAGATAAAACGAGATAAAATACTGTAAAACGCGCGTTTTTAAATCATGCGATTTACCAAAACGAAAAACCGTATTCTGTTAATCCGACGGTTTAGTGCATTCGAAGTTAAGTTCGTATGAAACATCTTAAAAATCTGAAAGATTAAAACCAATTAAAAAGCTGCAATAAGTCAGCTTTTGAGTTAAAGTTTTTCATGGAAACTAGGCGATTTCAAAACGTGCGTTTTACGGCACACCCCCGATAGTCTTAAACTGAGTGAGGTAACGAATGACAAAAATATTATTGTAAAACTAAAAAAAAAACATAAAATGCACTTTTTTTAAATGATACTATTATGTTTCTACAATCTGCGAACAATAGCTGATTCATTACTATTTTAAAATAATAAAGCTTTTATATAACTTTTTTTCCCCGTTTTGCACGATGTTATTTATATCAAAAATTAGAGAATGCCATTGTCACTCGTATCAAAACTGACTTTAAAAAATGCACAAAAACCAAAAAATTTTTTATTCTTTACAAAAGAAACGTTCGTAAATAAAACAGCTTAACGAGAAATTAATATTTAATGCAAGTTGCAAAACTTCTAAATCTATTAGAATCTTTCGCAAGAAGAAAAACTTAAAAACAGGCAAATCTGGCAATGTTCAGCTTAAAATAATGATTTGAAAGACAAATGTCTCCAAAGGGCAGTTTAACAATTGTTTGCTTCATGCTCACTATGCTATTTGCACAACTTTAAAAAAAAAAATAAAGAATAAATCATCTAGCGATGCTGTCACTATTAGGCAGAGAATATAAAAGACATATTAAGGATAATGTTGTTTAATAAAAATATAAAAAAAGAACTTTTGGTCCTATTTGAATTATATTTTTCCCCCTTGTATGTTCATTTTTTATATAATGTTTTTTTTTCTTCTATCCATTAAATATTTTCCGTTTGTATTATAAACACCAACTGAATTTTTATGAGTTAATTTAATTTATAGTTTCATTATTATGTTGTGAACATAATATTAATGACGTAACAAAAATATTGTGAAGTAGGAAACTCAAGTGAAGGCAATAACAATGGCGGTGGTTATGACACTGGAGAAAGATAAATAAAAGCAACAAATTGCTTAAATTGAAGTTATAATAGCAGGGGCTATAGAAAGATGGAAGGTTACTTTTAAAAAATCATGCACACACATACATAAATATATATCTAATATATTTTTTACAAGCGAAATAAAAAATTATATATAAAAAAATATTGTCACTGCACTGAGTTAAGCGAACGTTTCAATTTTTACTATAATTTCATTAACCTAATTTTGTCTCTATCTCCAAGTCTTTTGAATTTGTTTTATTTATTTAAAAAATATTTGCATTTGCTTTTTAAAAGAGCTCTTAAAAGGTTATGCACGTATTAAAGTCTGACGCCTGCAAACAATACGCTGACGCATTTATAACATTTCTGGCCTTGAAATACACATAAAATTTATACTCTGGCATACAGAGACTGTTGCAATGCTTAGAAAATTTTAAAGTTTATAAGAAAATTTATTTTGCTTTCAACAGGCTAAATACAAAACTGCCATGTACATAAGAGATGATAAAGGAAAATGCAAAATGTTGCATTGAAGATGTTAAATGAAGAACCTTGTTAGATATTAAATTAAAATAAAATGCAAGGTTATTTCACCGTTGCACTTAGATTTTGTCTAAACTAGTTTTTTAATCTACATGAGACTTAATGAATTATTAAAGGAGCTCTTATAAAACTTATATACATTAACATTAGGGGCTTTTCATATATTACGTAGCGCTATTTTTGGAGTTTTTATCAAAAATCTTGCTGGCTTTCTGGTTTTAGCACGAGAGGAGTTACAGTGGACCAAATTTGACTACAGGGGACTCAAAAAAACTTCTGAGGCTGGTAACTTTTTAAATGTTGTCCGATTTTAAAAATTTAAAGTGCGTTGAGTTAAGCTAAAAAATGCAAAGAAATAATATCTTAACATCCCAGCAAAACAATATCATGTTTCGGAATAAAATAAAATGTTTGTTGGTCTTCCGAAGATGCTCAAAAAGCAGGCAAAGATCTCTTAGTCTGCATAGTGTTTAAATTAAGAAGTTAGTCGGAATTTTACATTTATTCAACACGAACTTCAAGGTTAACCAAATCTTATTCAGTAGTATTGTAGCTTTCAACAAAATAAGTTGTAAAGAATTGTCGCTCGCATTGTTTCAAATAAACACTAATAGATTTAAAAATACAAAACACATTTCTCACCTATTTTATGGAGGAGAGAGATTTTTACAAAACACGATTTGTTTTGTATATAGTATAACGATGAAGTGCTGTTTAAATTCAAAAACAGAGCTCCAAAGAGGGACATCGCGAACAAAAATCATGCATGTTCGAAGCGCTTTTCGAAACAGGAGAAACAACAACAACCATCTTCTCCCGCTTACAAACTTGCCGAAGCAGTAGCTTTGGCTGGGATGTATTTCCGTATATCTCACGAAAAAGCAAAACGAAAAAATTGCCAAAATGAAAGAGGGCAAAAATGAAAAGGGATATACATATGTGTATTCGTACTGAACCCTTCGTGTGCGAGCTAAAGTCACCCTTTCGTTAATTTATTTAATATTTATTTCTTTACTATTTATTAAAACTTTCTCTATCTTTCTCTCTCTCTCTCTCTCTCTCTTATATATAAGAAATTTTAACAATATATTAAATGGGCATTTTTTAAAGAATTTTTAATTCCAAATTAAAATAAGTGAAGAAAATGTTTAGATGCACTATTTTTAGTGATATTTTTATTGATATGAGTGATATGATGGTACCATACATATTATTCATACGTAAATTTGTTGATGCTTCATTTTATATATTTTTAGAATCTTGATGCAGCGGCAGATGGCCAAAAATAGGTGCCAATGTTTTTTTTTCGTTATTTTTCCCAGGAGTTCCAATAAAACGCAATGTATAGTGCTATTCAATATTGAAAAATCGAAAAAAAGTTCTGACGCCCAACCTTACCGCAGGTATTGGTGGGATAACGGGTACCACCATACAAAGTAATTATTAATTTTCCTATTTTTGCTCACCGGTTTGGACAAGTTTTAAATATATATCTTTTATATTAAAAAAAAACTGTAATCTATCACAAGAAATTCATGTATGGAACTCAGGCCTAATACCTATGGTTATTAGCTATAGCCGCTTAAGTCGCTCTAAATTTTTTTCGGGAGAGCAGTTTAAAGCCTTAAAGACTTGCTTCCAATAAGACGTTGGTTTATTTTCTTTAACATTTTCACAGATAATAGCTGTCGTAGAAAAGTTGCAAACAAAAAAATAGTTGATAGCAAGTACATTCCTACATGTATGAATCGATCACCAAACTCAACTTAAGCGGTTAAGACTACAAGTATACTAATGTATAATATTTACGGGCGATTGTTAGTTTTATCATTTAGGTGATTCTTTAAGAACATTTTGTATGAATTGAATAACAAAAACATGTTGTGCTCTATGCTCTTGGGCGATTGTTCGTGCAGTGCAGTGTAGAAATTGCAAACGGAAAGATAGAGTTATATTTGCATATTATGTATGCCAGAGAACATTTATACATAAATGCTTTCGATTTTTTTGAATTGTTTTAAATTGAATTGAATTATTAGTTATTGAATTAATTTTTTGAATTTTTATTGAATTGTTTCAATTCTGTTACCGGAACTTTTAATTTAGAAAATACTTAAATATTTAAACATAAAAGAGACAATTTATTTAAATAGATATAAACATAAACACTTTACATTTCTAGTTTTTAGCCTCTTTCAAGCACGTGCAAAAATATATTTTTAATGTCCTTTTTAGCTAGTGGTTAATTTTAAGCAAAAAATTCTAAAATGTAGGAAATATTTTTTCACAAGCTTAAATATCTATTTTATAAAATACTTGTTATCTCTCTTCATGAGCTGCTTGTAATCCACAAAAGCGATATCTTTTTTTCTCTTGTTTAATTTGCCAAGAACAAAAGAACGTACCGAAATAATAACGAAACAAAAAGGAACATTTTTTTCTCATTTTCATTTGCTTTCATTTCATGTTATCTTTCTACTCGTATCTAACCATCTATTAAGTAAATGAAATTAAATTTGAAGGTACCTGCAGTAGAGAAATGAACACATAAATTACCGTAAATTCTATTTATTTATTATGTTTGCTAATAGACAACTGAATAGAAAAAGCAACAGTAATAACAAATATCTTGTACTTTCTCTAAGCCAACCTTCCTTTTGTATTACTACCTCTTCATTTACTTTAGCTATATATTTATTCACCTTTTTCAAAATACCTTTAAGGAAGCTCTGGGAATGGGGGGAGGGGTATTAATGGTAATAAAGAAATATGCCTGAGGATAATCACTTTACTTAGTTGTTTAAAAGCGCAAATGTGTGAATAAGCGTGTGGTTGGAGATTTGTGTGTGTTTTTATGTGTGAGTTGGATAAATAAGTTAGTAAATGCTGCTTTGTATGTGGCTGTTTGTATGGATTATGTGTGTTACTTAAGTCTTTTAGTATTCACTTTAAGGCATCTTCCAAAATGTACTTTCTTATTTTCATTGCTTACTTCTTTTTGCCTTAACGAGTGAAAGATGATTAGTTTTTTTATGTATTTCAGTTCGAACAAATTATTTTATGGGCTGGCTGAAGCTGTTTAAACACAGCTCACTCCCGATATCATGAATGATATTGAACATTATAAAAAAGAAAAACGTTTTTGGGCATTTAGAAATTTAAGTTTTGAGTTTTTTTATCTAGGGCTATCTAGAAAAGGGATACCCTTAAAAGCAAGCTCGATAGTAATTAATTTCCAAGTTAATATATCATCTACTCATATCTGCGTCACCGAATCACCATACTATAGCTCTTAACCCAAATTTTTCGGGCGCACCCATATGGTAACGCAAAAGACCGTTACAATAGAAGCTTTACACCAATCCAAATGCAAAAAATTTTTACATAAAATCACCTGTTAACATTAACAAACTATTTCTAGATCAGTTGTGTTTTGTGCCTCAAAGTTAGTGCGTTTTGCTTCAAAAGCTTTTAAAAAGAAGTTGGCAAACAGTGAAAAATGGGTTATATGAAAAAATAAGTTATCCTTTCCTTTTACCAGTATTGTGCTTACGAAAAATATTTTATTATAAATATACAACCGGATAGTCATATTGAGTTTTGATATAAATCAACATACTACAAAATATATATCGCACTCAATTTTGACGCCTTACATTGTTCCGTTACCATATGGGTGCATCAGGCGCTATATGGAAATTTTTCGTGTAAAACTTTAGTTTGTAGATATTCTGTAGAAAATATTTATTATTGATATGGAATGCTCTTTGTTTGCAAAACTCACCTTAGTAAAGCCACATGGCGTAGATGAGCCCTTCTGGGGATGGATAAGCCCCCTTTCCTTCAAGAAGATCAAAATATTAGAGTAATTTCGGTAATATAAGTACATTGAAGGTTAATTTTGGTTTTAGCCCCCCCAAGAAATTATTCAAGCAACGCCTTTGAGCTTGATAGCAAAAATGATAAAAATATCTTAAAGGAAGTTTAATTGCAACATTTCCTGAAGTGAATTATATAGACTGCAGTAGTCTTCCGCCATATGAATAGTTTGAAATATATTTTTTGTGATGTCTTGGTCCAATATATCATTTTTAATTCAAATAAAGATGCTGTTTTACGCGGAAAAACACTAACAACGAAAGTAGATATAAGGGTATAATAAGAAAACTTACTCGTAACGGAATATAATCGGTCATCAATATATCGATCTGCTGATGGCGATTTATTTAATATAAAAAATATATGTACTTACGTATATATAGTAGATTTTGTAATCGTTTTGCAATAAAAACTCATATTTATTGAGAAAGAGTGTTCTTTGAACAAAAAAAGCCTATGTAGTGCCGGACGTGACCATATGGTAACGGCCTATTATGCCCGACTCAGAGACCGTATACAAATTTTTGTTACTAAGTTAACGTTCTTAGATCCTACAGGTATAGATCTAATAAATTTTATTTAAATTTAAAACAAAACTTATTTCCCGGTTAATTATAATGGTCTAGTAAATTTATAAAAAAAATCTGTTCACATAAACTAATCTTAACTTTATATGAATTATCGAGAGTTTCCTGTACTAAGCTAATTATTTGTACTTATTACATTTTTACAATAATTACTTTAAACATTTATTGAGTAAATAAATTTAGATGTACAATTTGGAAATAAAAATTATAAGGTGCCAAATTAACACCGTCTTACTTCATCATTGCTAAAGCAAATACTTCTGCGTATAATAAAATTTCAAAATATTTTATTTATTTTGCCATAATTGAAATATTTATTAAAGAGCATTTGTAAGCAAATATTTGCTTTAATATTCTGAGCCAAATGTTTATGATGATCAAGTATTAACAAGCCTACTGTTTAGCATTGGAATAATGCAAGTAAAGTGAAAAATTTGTTAAATAAAAAGTATTTACTTAATTAACTAACACTAATATCGCAGTAAAACTGGGAACTTACATATAAGCAGGTTTGTAAGGGAGAGAAGTAATAATTTTGCTTACAAATATGCTTACAAGAGGCATGAGCCTTATATGGAGAATTACCATTTGGAAGCAATATAGCTTGACAAATAAATATTTTGTTAGTGATTCGAAAGTATTTTCAATACCCTATACTTTCCTGTAAGCGAAATGTGTGAGCACAAAAATCAAGAAAGGTCTTTCACAAGCGCATCCGTTTGTCACATGCTACAAAAAACCTAATAGGCGAAGTTGGTTATTATGTAAGCTTTGAAGAGCAAATTTGAAGCAAGGACATTTTATTGTATGATGCATTTCATATGTAGCTGATAATGGCGAGCAAACTCCATCTTAGCGCACGAACTATTCTTCTTTTTGATGTATACATGTAGGATACCGTTCGTTTCTACCAAGTCCTTCTTGGCCAGAATAATGTCAGTGCGATGTCTATTAAGAGGTTCATAAAAACTTCCACCAATATCTTATAAGAGATTGAGGACTTAACTGCTGCCAGCCTATCTGATATCAAATACATTCGAATACCCTTAAATTTTGTCCATTTTACCAAGGGGAATGGTCCTTCTAATTAAGGCAGAATAGTCCGGCCACCGTATCTCCATTCTCATATATAACTTTTATGTCAGCAGCAGAAATATTATACCTACGTCAACAGTAGCATACCCGGCTATACATACATTTTGTACTATTGATTTTAAGTGGTGACATCGCTGATGCAGTAAAGGTGTTGGCCAACAAACATGGGATCAGGAGTTCAATACTAACAATTACGAATATGTTTATAGGAACTTAAATCAAAGTAAGTAAATTTCAAGTATTAAAATATTAAATTAAGACTCTGGCATGATTAAATAAATATTAAAAGCCGCCTGGTGGCGCTTGATTTTATATACTTATGTATGTGAACGAAAAAGTTTCATCTTTATTATGACATTTTTGTAATTAATGAATCGATTTTCATACCACTGCTTGCACAGTGGTTCCAATTGGAAAGAAAATGGTAATAAATCTATACATTTGAAATTTGAGATCCGATTACAAAAGGACGTATGCAAGAATTATAGAGCATGAGCTAAGTTTTAAGACTCATTAAACTAAGATCACCCTGTGGAAACATATAGTCAACTACAGGGTGTCAAAATTTACTATCTTGGGCATGATAAACGTTTTTTGCCTCATAACTTTTACAAATATTTTCCTATTTTAATGAGTTTAAACTTATTGTAAAGCTTATTAATAGGCTAAGAAAATATCTCTTGTTTTATTAAGATACCTTTAACATTTTCAGAGATATTTGGCTTTTAATTTTTAAATTTTGGTTTTTGGTCCTGATTTTGTTCCTGATTTCGTAAATATCTCCGTTAATAGCAGAGCCAAAATTTAAAAAAAAAATTATGATTTTAAACAAATTACTTGATAATATGCAGAAGTAATGTTTAAGTTAATTTAAATCATGTAGCCGTGAAAAAATATTACAATCAAGACCTTTAAATGAGAGTGAAAAGTGGGCTAATTTCATACTTATTATAGGCTGCCTTCTCTGGGTTTGTCGAATATATATCGTGCACTATTAAAACTTGGCTTCTCTATATACTGAGAGAAAAAAATCCTTAAGCCCGGCCGAAGGCCGTCTACGAAGAGAATCTTTAGTAATAATAATAAAATTTCTTAAAATTTGTAATTATAATGGAAAAACTAATAAAATGTGGCTTTTAATTTATACCAATATTGACTTGGTACAATCAGATTATTATTCCTTGTGAAGTATCATGATGCCATGCAAATTAAATATTTGAAAGTGCAATAAAGTCAATTGACTTTATATCGTTTTCGAAAACGAAATAAAGTTAAGTGACTTCATTTCCCTTTATGGTGGGAAATAAAGTCAATTGACATTATTTCCATTGACATTATTATCTGTCACCCATATTATACTTTAAACGTAAGGCTTTCAAGAATTTTTATGCCGGATCCAGTATAACTATGTGCCAAATGGGAGGGCCTAAAATTTATCCCAGAGTAAACTCTCAAAACGCCGATATACACGTATATTTTTTTGTGCATTCTACCAGAATCAGTCGGTAGTTAGTACTTTATTCCAAAAAAAATTTGTTTTTGCTATATATCCTCTTTCAGTATGTCTGTCACGTTGTCCTTTTGGATTCTCTATACCGCATGTGCTTTATTCTAAATAGTGCAGTTTTTTAACTAGCCTAGTTACTTGTGTTTTTGGCTCTATTGAATAAATTTTTTGTAATACTATACATGCAGAAAAAAATAGTAATGTAAAATCAACATGTCGCAATGTTGGTGGGAAATCATATTAAATGTATGGGTAATAATTTGTTTTTTAATTTTGTTGGCGTTTATTTGCTTTGTTTATAGTTACAATGCACTGTTGTGCTCAGTTGTGTGACTCTTTGTTGTTTAATTTGATGTTCGTGTTGTGTAAATATAAATAGCCGACAAGTAGTGGACAAACTTCGCATTACCAGCGAAAACATCTTGTTGATGACTTAAAATTACCATTGTTTTACATTAATTTTAAACGAAAAATTATTAATCAAAACTTAAATTTATTTGATTGATTATTTTTCAGTGTTAAAACAATATTGTGGTCAATGTTACATTTCATTTTAGATCAACATGACTATAAATTTCATTTCGTATAAATTTTATGCTAAATAATCAACAAAATGTCATATTCAATTAAAATGAAATTCATGTTACTATTGATAATATTTAATTAGTTTATATCTAGAGGATTATTTGAGGCAATTGTGGCTACAGTGGTTAGCGCGTTGGCTACCAAGCAAGTGGCACAAGTCCTAGTCAGGACAGCCAACTACAATACAAATTTTCTGATGCCTCTGCTAATACACATCACACAAGTAAAATAATTCTTAAAATGGCTACATTAAATTCATTTTGTACAAATTGCAATATCTTTGCATCAACATGATTCTTCGTGTTGTTTCAATATCAAATCCATGTTATTTCAACTTGAAATGACTTTGATTTAACATGATGCGTCAAGTTACTTCATTTTATTTATTTCAAAAAACTTTGATTTAACATGATTCCTCGTATTATTTCAGTATCAACTTATGTCATAATTTGCATTCTGATTTTCAGTTTTAAATTAGACAGTTTAAATTAGAAAGTTTTAAACGATCGATTTCGTCGTTTCTAATATGCAATTTTTCTGTGTGCATGGAAGTGAATTTTTTACGCAAAATACTAAAATTTATTTCATTTTTAAGGAGAGATTTTTGTATAACTGGATTTTTATAATTACAATTGATACAGAAATAAGTTTAATTAAATAAGTTATTTTAATAAAAGTATTAATTCTAGTTAAGCACAAATTTATTAATGTCACTATTTATCAAGTTTAATTTGGTTGCTTATCCATTCAGTTTTTCAATTAACTGGGACAGATTTCCACGAATAAGAATATATCAATAGCTTCATTTCATAAATAGCTATTTTGATTGTCTTTAAAATATTTCTTATGAACATGAAAATATCCACCAAACTATACATATATATTTATATATCGTCACAGAAAATGTAAAAAGCCCTATCTAATATTTTAAAATTTTAAAAGGAGAAACATGAAAATTGTTTACATGAAAAAATATATTGACGATATCTGCAAAATTTCACAATAAATGTATAAATTTATAAGTCCTTTTTTAATTGTATTATATCATTTTACACTAATTATCAATATAGTTTTCATTTAAACATACTTCTCCTGTAAAACTTTTAAAATGTTAGATAAATCTTTTTGAATTTTCTGTGACGATATGTAAGTATGTATCTATTTGGCATATACAAACACAAATCACAGTTGCATATACATAAGATTACAATGAAAACATGAGTTTGTTTTATTAACAAAATAAAAATATAGTTACATATCTATATGGGTGATTCTCATTCTAAATGTATATTGTGTATTGATTTGTTTTTTACCAATGTAACTAATCGAAATATAAGACGGTAGGATTAATATTATAGCTTTCGGCTCATTGTACGGACTCTGAACAAAATATATATGTACATATTTCGACTTTTTAACATGTTTGTGTATTGAACTTTACATTTGTTTCGCGGTTGTTCGGAGAATAATTTTTGCAAAATAATACACCACAAAAAGTGAGTATAGGGTTTGAAAACACTACACATCTGTCTAAAAAAAAATTATAATAATCGCAGGATGAAACTAAAAGTTATGACCATTTTTTTAATTTTGACTTGGAATCACATGAAGAAATAAAAAAATAGTATCTTTTAAAATAGTTCTTTATAAAGATTTGTACATGACCAAAACTCAAGCTAAGCCTTCTTTCAAATAAGACTAATTTTAATAAAATCGATCAACAATGTTAAAAGTTGTGTCAATATGAAATAACTATTCGTACCTAAATACGAACTACCTAAAACATTCTGCGAAAATATTACAACTCACAGTGCGGTAGAAGCAAAATTTTCTGAATGCAAATCAGAAATATCTAAACGCATAACGTTCTCTATATCGTTTCTACCCTTCCGTTGATGCTAAATTTCTTAGCGTCCTAAAATTTATAGAAAAATTGTATCTAAAAATATTTGTGTATTTTTTCAACACTGTATTTTGAATTTAAGCCAATTCGACAGATGTTTAATCTTCGATGAGTTTTAACATAAACTCCAAAAAATTACTCAAAAATAAACACACAAAAATTTCAATTAAATTAAAAAATATGGATAACACTCAATACATTTTTTTTGTAAACAAACCATGATTGATTGATGAAACGTTTTAAAATATAATACTATTATTTAACAAAGTTCACAAAACGTTTTAAATATTTAGAAGTGCAAACCTACGCTGCTATTTATTAGTGTAAGTTGTTAATGCATTTTCAATAATTAAACGGAAAAAGAGTAATGCTCAAGACTGCGTACAAAAACAATTAAAAAAATATTTTATAATATTTAATATTTTTAAAAAACTTGATGTGTGAAAAAGGAGAACATGATGCAAATATTCTAAAACCGTTAACAAATTAATCTCGTTTTTGGAAAAATTCATAGTTTCTTAATGTGGAAAAGCAACAGCATACATTAAGACAGTATAAACACCATCTTCGTTTTTCATTTTTAGCTCATAATCAACAGTCTTAAACCAAAAAAAAACTTATATACATTTATTTATAATATAGTTGTTAAATCATTCTAAAGCATTTTTCGTTTTCTTTTTATGCGTATATTTTCTGAAATATTTTTCTATATTTTAACGGACACGAAAAAAGCCTTTGAAATAAGAATCACCCATAGAGTATAAGAATATGTGCATTTTTGGTTTAGAGATTCATATTCGGAAATTATAATGGAGTTTCATTACTGATGCAATTGTTAAGTTCGCGTAAAAGCTCATTACGAATTCCATAAAAATGAAACAAGAAAAAAATAAAATCCGAAAAAACAGAAACCAAAATAAAACTAAAACTAAAAGAAAAACAAAGCAATAACAAAGAGGAATGTTAAATAAACAAACTTTAAAATAAGCAAACTTCATGAATAGTATAGCATACAAATACAATTTGCTTACTTGTTGTTCTTTCATCATTTACAAAATAAATACATAGACAGAAATACTCACATAGTCATATACATATCCTGTACCATCGCTGCAGATAACACGAATAGTCCTTACGCGCATGTAAATTATAATTCAAAGAGGGCTAGAAGTTGCCCAAAGGTAACCCAAATGTATGGAGAAAATATGGTTGATTAAACAATACGATGTCCTAGGGCTGGACCTTCGTATAACCCAGCTTTGAATGGCATCGGAGTATTCTCACACACAGTTGATGGAACACTCAAGTGATTGCGTTTCAACGAATGCACTGGTTAAGACACTTGCGCTAGTCGCTTAACTACAAGCTCTTGTATGCAAATGTCATGGTCCCTGACTGCATTACATAGGACCATGTTGTTACTAGTCTATTTCAGCTAAAATGGATCCGTAGTCCAATATTGTCTGCAGGGATTTATCTAATAATATAAATGTATAGAAGTGGGTGTTTAAATTGTAGTTTTTGCTAAAACTGCTACACTGGTAGCGTGTTTGTATGTTGATGCTGTCATGCTAGCATGTATGTATGATTGCGGTTATGTTTTTAGTTTAAACTGCATTAGTTTTTCCTAAGCAAGTTTATGATGATGGGTTTTTGTGTATAAATTCATGGTTTATAGTAAAAGTTGTAAAATTTCATTTGTATTTGTTACATTTTGAATAGATGTTAGCTCAACTCTGTTGTAAACATAATATGACCAATATTATATGAAACGTATGGAACATTTTGTGTTAATTATTGCAAAGGTATACCTATATAACATTGTACGTATAAAATTCTTTGATATAGCACTCTAATTTTTTTTTTCAGTACTTCCCTGAACTAATGGTTGTCAATTTAGAGTTTTAGCCTCGGGTATTGTAAAACTACAGATATCAATGTTATGATCTGAGATAATTGTCTTGAAAGTCTACTGGTTGGTCCTCTTTTGCCAACTTAACAAAATTGAAGCTTCTTTAAAGATGACTAAATTGTAATTGTTGTTGTTTGAGTATGAACATATTCTCGTACACCCAGCTACATCAATACATATGAATGTTGAAAAGATACAAATATGTCTTTTACGTAAGAAGCAGAAGAGTTATTTGAATTTCTTGTGCATAAATATTTTGTTTCTTTATATTTCGCCTTCAATTTTGTATCTTTAAGATATACAACAAATAGAACACGTTAATAGAGTTTGTGGTTATGCTTACATTATGCAAAAGAGCTTCCTTTTAGTTTTCTATTCATCTTGAAGTTTTCAATTGTATTAGTGTGTAATTGCGTTCATATTGTAGCAGCTGTACACGTTTGCATTTTAACTCTTTTCTTTAAAGGATTTCATTAATTTAAATTAAACCTCTTTTTCATTTTCATTTCTGTATATAAATAAACATTATTAAATTTGTTATTTTACTGAAATAAAAAATCTATTTACTGACACAAAAATTGTGTTGGAAAACAAACGAAAAACTGTATTAATAAGTTGGTTATTTTTCGTTAACAATTTTGTCCATCATTTGCTCACAATGAAATTTTTTTATTGCAACATCTGTAGCTCAATATATTTTGGCCCGATCAATACGAAATATATCTTGACTTAAAGAGCAGATCAATCAATGGATTTAAGACAACGCAAAATTTGTAGCCGATCTGTGAATATTTGCAATAATGAATAAAATTACAAAAAAAAGGTTTTCGCGAAAACGGTTTCACGTCATAAAAAAAAGTTTTTATGTTCGTGTTTAGCTTACTCACCAACAAATGTTCAAATAAAAGTTTGTCTAAAAATAAATTTAATTTTCAGTAAATGTTCTTTATATAATCAATGAATTGTTTGTTTGAGTCTTATTTCGGACTCAAAACTAAAAACAAAAACTGTGCCGTAAAGAACAACCCCGATGTCGATATATACATAAATAATAATAACATTAATAATAGCAAAATGAATGCAATTGTACCAAGTTTGTTTACTGAAGATTTTTGAGTAAATCAATTCGTTAATGTCGTTGCGTTAGTTCCCATTCATTTTTTTAGATTCTGTAGATAAACATTCAGACTTGAACACATTTAACAAAGTAAAATTTCATAAATACTTAATGGATGATGATGATCCATATATGATATAAAGGGTGGTTAAATTTTAAGGCCCCCTGTTGAATGTGAACCACACCTAAACGTCAAGTTTTTTTCTGCATTTCATTTGACATTTCTCAATTTCAGACTAATTCAATTTGAACCATGAAAAGATACGCAATCGAGCAACGCGTTAAAGTTATTCGGGCTTATTATGAAAATGGGCGCTCAAATCAAAATGCATATCGTGCACTTCGAAGAAAATCATCTCCAGCGCTGCGGCACATTTTGACCTCAGTGGATTCGTCAATAAGCAGAATTGCCGCATTTGGGCGAATGATAATCCAAGAGTGATTGTCGCAAAACCAATACACCCACAAAGAGCGATTGTTTGGTGCGGCTTATGGGCTGGCGGCATCATCGGGCCGTATTTTTTCCAAAATCACGACGGTCAGGCAGTTACAGTGAATGGTGTTCGCTACCTTGAGATGATAACGAACTTTTTATGGCCCGAATTGGAAGATATGAATGTGGACGATATGTGGTTTCAACACGACGGTGCCAATTGCCACACAGCTAACGAAACAATGGCTCTTTTGCGCGAAAAATTCAATGGCCGTGTTATCTCACGTGGTGGCGATATCAATTGGCCGCCAAGATCATGTTATTTGACACCGTTGGACTTCTTTCTTTGCGGTTATTTGAAAGAAAATGTGTACGTCGATAAGCCAGCAACAATTCAAGAGCTAAAGGCTGAGATAATTCGGCACATTAACGGCATAGAACTTCAATTATGCCTCAGCATGGTCGCGGCGGCCATTTGGCCGATATTTTGTTCCATACATAATTGAACTATACCATATTATCATAATAAAAAGAAATGACAATAGTTTCCTAAATAACGTGTGTTTTATTCAAAATCAACATCGGCCCTTAAAATTTAACCACCGTTATTACAAAAAATTCAAAAAATATTTATGTTTGATTAAGTAAACTATTTTCTTTAATATTTGTTAGTATTTTTGGACTAATTGTTTTATAAATTCAGACAAAAATATTGTTTGTTATTTTTCAGAAAATTCAGTAAATTTTTTTGTTTGATATGTAAATCACTGAAAAAACACGTTTTTTTCAATGAAATTGTTGAGATATTTTTGTTTATATTTACAAATTTGTTTGTAGGTCCAATCATAGACAAAATATTTACTATTTCATTGAACTCCTTTACAGAAAATGGAATATAGCCTTTTCTGTGTATTAAAGCTCCATAAAATCTGACTTTTACAGAGCAAAAGCTAATATTACTCACATATTGTGCACCTCTCGAGCAATCTGGCGGGCCCTTGCGACTGATGAAACAGTCTGGCATTTGTTGTTTGCAACTTCTAAACGAATTTGCCAAACCATAAAAAATCAACCTTTTCAACATTTTTTGCATACTGAAGTGCATCTGGTACAATGAAGTGACTGTCGTATACCTACTTGACTGTGGTTACCTTGCCTAAAATGATTTTCACTAGCTCTTGGAGTATATTGATAAATGATTATAATGGTTTAGTTATTGATGTTTAACTTTTTTAAAAAAAAATTAACGTATCTGTTGGGGGAAGGTAAATTACACCAAGTCCAGTTTTTTTAAACTTCGTTCTTTATACTGTTGGAATCAGCATTTTTCCTGCTATCCAGAGATGATATCCAGTAAGTCCTTGGTTCGAGAGGTAAGGAACAAAAAAGTGCTCTTTAATAAGTATCGGTAATATTATATAACGTAATTTTATTAAGGAATTTAGGACATACAAATAATAATATTAGAGTTATATAAAATATTTTGGGGTAAGTCATATTGTTAAGCCCACAGAGATAAAACCACTTGTGATTTTAGGCATGCTTTAGCGGTCTCCTGTAAAATTTCCAAAAATGAGACTTGGTGCAGTTTACTTCTCACCTACAGATATAATTTCATGAAACAATACTTCACTTAAAAATCTCAATTAAATCGATTGTGAACAATGCATTTTTTAACTAAATCTTGCATAACACAATTCTAGCTATAACAAATTATTTTTCTTAAACAATTTTAATTTAAAAAATCTACGATATATACTCTTTACCATATTAAACACACAAAAAGCAAAAATAATTGCTTTCACGTAATATTTTATTCAAACCATGTTAAATTTTATAATTTTACTTAATCTTCTTAACGATGTACGCGTTTCAAAATTTTCAACCATAAATAACTTCTACTATATAAAACTAAATGATACCTCATCATCATCATTATGTAGAGGGGTATCAAAACACAATATCAAGATTAAGTAGGATAAATCATAATAATACAAAAATAAAATAACAACATCAACAACCGCAATACAACATTAACAATTTAAACTTACAACTCCATGCAAACAAACGTGGGAGTATTCATAAAATATATTCTCATTTTCATCAATTGTATGTGCGTTCATTTTAAAGAATTAACCCTTTCGACCCGACATTCGAATAGCAATGTTGAAATAAAATTTTTGATGACAGTAGGTTATATAGGTAAGGTGTAAGTTATCGGTGAAAGAAAATCTAAAAAACATTGAAGGGGAACTCGGGGTGGTGGTACACCCTTGTACCATTCGGGATGTTATGTGGTACAAATAAGTACCAGCAGTCCAGTAAAATAAACAATATCAAACAAAAATCAAATAACCACTTCACTTTGCCTACGTTGTAACACATAAAAAAGACCAATATACAATACAAACAACAACAAAATATGACGAAGCATATTAGAATGAATTCAGGAGAATTTAAAGACGATAAGGTACATTTTACAACTTACCAACATTGAATTTGAAGATTTTAGGGATGTTTAAACTTTAGGTGGTACACATATGTACCATCCGGGTCGAAAGGGTTAAACAACAAATAAATAAACAAAACCTCATACTTTGACACTAATTTATAAACAAATAAATACACAGATACATATATATTAAATCGCAGGCAATTTTTCATTGTTATTATAATCTGCAATTTTTGATGGCAATAATTTCATTGCCGTCAAGGAACTCGAGATTCGATATAAGAGAAATATCATACTAATAAGCTTTAAGTTTAATAAGTTCTTTTTTATGATACAGTTAATAAATTGTATAATATTATTTAGGTCATGATGAACTGAAATAAACTCTTCGAAGTTTTCAACAAGTAACTCACGTGTAAACAGAAATAACTAAATTTAATTTTCTGTAAAGGAATTCAATGAAATTAGTAAATATTTTGTCTAGGAATGGACCTACAAACAAATTTGTAAATATAAACAAAAATATCTCAACAATTTCATTGAAAAAAAACGTGTTTTATTTATTGTGAACAAATTGTTTAAATCTATAAAAAAAAATTTCTAAAAATATTTACAAATTGTAAACAAAACAATTTACCAAATCAAACAAAAAGTTTTACTGGATTTTCTGAAAATGTCAAACAATATTTTTGTCTCATTTTATAAAAGAATAAGTCTAAAAATACTCACAAATATTAAAGAAAATAGTTTACAAAATTAAACAAAAATATTTACTGGATTTTTTATAATATATTAAACAAAATTTTTGTCCGAGTCATTTACCATCATCTTTATCCATTAAGCATTTATGAAATTTCACTTTGTCAAATGCGTTCAAGTGTGAATGTTTATCTGAAGACTCTTAAAAAATGAATGGCAATTAACGACATTAACGAATTGATTCAGTCTAAACTCTTCAGTAAACAAACTTGGTACAATCGCATTCCTTTGATGTCATTGTTGTTGCTGTTATTTGTGTGTATATGTCGTCATCGTGGCTATTTTTTACGAGACAGTTTTTCTTGTTGTTTTAGGTGTTTGAGTCAAACAAACAATTCATTGATTATGTAAAGAACTTTTACTGAAAATGAAATTTATTTTTAGACAATCTTTTGTTTGAAAATTTGTTGATGATAATTTTTTTATTTTTTTTTTTTTTTGTGTAGTCTGGTAGTGAATTTTACGAAAAAAATTATCTGCAAAAAGTGAGAACGGGATTTGAGAGCACTATATAGCTACCCTCTAATATAAACAAATAAAAGTAGTCGTAAGAGGATATTAAGAACTATGATCATTATTATTTATTTTTACTGGGATTCCCGTGAAAAACTCAAACCTAAGTAGCTTTTAAATAATTTTTTACAAAGATTATGACATGGTTAAAGAGCAGGCAGGCTAATTTTGCTTTTAAATAAAACAATTCTAATCAAATCTACCAACAATGTTAAAATTTATGTCAATATCAGATATTATTCGTGATAAAATGCGACCTAACTAATTATTCCGAAATATAACAACATATATTGAAAAAAAAAACACTTTTCATTTTGGAAGTAAATCAGCCATTTCAGAATGGATTGCCCTGCCCTATCAAAATAAAATTTTACATGGACATAGCAGAGAGGTTTTCTATTTAGCTTAAGAAGATGAGGCTTTATTTAGTTTAAGCATTTTTTGAATTATTTTTGTTTTGCGCCCAATTTCAAGCCGTTATAAGATTCTTAAAAAATCATGTTTGGCTAAGCATTTGCCTTTTACAGTTAGTGAGGTATTATCATTGAAAACTCAAAATTTCTAAATTTTACAAAACCTTGGTCCACAGTATTTTTGAGATATCAGACCCAAAGCTGAACCGCTTCGCACAATTATTTATTCATTAGTTAAACAAGAAAATTAAAAATTTAATCCAAAGTGATTATTCAGAAAGAATTGGACATGATTAACACTCCAATGAACAAGGGAGGCATTAACTTGATTTTTCAACGTACATAGCAGAACAGAGTAGCGCCACTTCCATCGTCAGTGCTCACGTGTATTTGGCTTATCACACCACTTGTCAGTTGATTCTGTTGAATGTAATTTAAGTTCTTATATCTACAATACTTCTGAATATATCTTTCGACGCAGCTATATATATGTGATGTTATGTTACGTAATTTTATTAAGAATATCTTCGCTATTAAAAAATAACATTAGAGTTATATAAAATATTCGGGCTATGTCAAATTGTTAATACTATAGAGATAGAATCATTTGTGATTTTCAATAATATTTTTTTACTATCGCTTTTGCTTTTATTTTACTCATTAACTACTGTTGTTTTTAGGTCACTTTATATTATTGTATAATTTTAATATTACAAGAGTTCTTAAAAAAGGCAACTGACAGAATTCCCTTTTTTCCACTTTTTTTGCTGTTGCTTTCTTTCATATGTGTAGATTTCTTTTCTTTAAATGTGCAACATATTTGTAGGTGATACACATCCATGCAAACACAAACTTATATACAGTATATAAAAATGTCTCAAGTGGCAATCAAGACACTTTCAATGAAATATACGTCACAACAAATTACCACTCATTTGTCAACCCAACGAGTCTGTAGAAGAGTGATAGAAATGCCATTATATATTCTTTTATTATTTGAATATACTATACATATTCAACGCCCAAAAATAAAACTACACAGTGGTAAATTTCAGGAGTAAAGAGGTCTTCTAGAAGGACTGTTTAAAAGACATAAGGCCTGCCAGTCCGCATTCCATACTCATTTAATTTCTATTCATGCTTAATGTGACCAATCGTACACTATTATAGTGAACAGTACACTATTTTAGCCTCTTGTCCACTGTTTTTTTTTTTTTTGTGTACGCTATTTGTAAATTTTTTTAATACAAATGTTCACTTTTGTTCACTTTTTTTATTACTTCCAACACATTTAGCAAACAATTTGAAATCAGCTTAAATTACATAAAAACTATAGCTGGAAACTCAAAGCGGTTGATATTCACCCTATCGTGAATAATTTTTCCATCGAAATGAAGAGTGTGTTGAGTTTCCCCTTTACCTTCTTTTGCTATCGTGAATAAAAATTCAAAAAATTACCCTTACCATGAATGATTCTTTTCACGTGAATTTTTTCTCTTTTCCCCAGTTTTTGTTCACTTTATTTGAGCAAGCGAACAGGATAAATACATCATATAATTGCTAGTTTATCCTTGCAATTATATATTATAACTTGTAAATATTCATTTTTAGGACAAAATCAGTAAGTAGTCTTAATTTATCTTAATACTAACACCTTTATATTAATATTAATTCCTTGCAACACTGTTCTGACACACATGAACAGGGTCGGTGGATGGAATACCAAATGATTTTCCGCGTCTGTAGGGAGTCATTCATCATGTCCAAAATATATAAAAAAGCACTTTTATTCACTGTTGAGAAAATTTATTTTAGCACCAAAACCTATTTGATTAAATTAGGCAGGCTGGTTACAATTTATCGGTTAGTCCAAGGGATTGGATGCATCTAGCAAACCTGGACGAACAATTCGATTTTTTTAAATTCCTCATGGAATGAAAAGATAATTCCAATTCTTAGCACTGTACTTTTTTAATTAAAAAAAATCCTTGCTTTTTAATTTATTTTATTGGGATTCTTTCCTATTTTACATTCACTGAGAACTGATAACGGGAAAAAATGTTCACGGGAACTTCACGATAGGAATTTTCCCTCGAAGCGAAATGAAAATTTAATGGGAACATAAATTTCACTTGTTGTTCGCGATTATTTAACAGAACCACCTGACAAGTGGTGATAAATACACGTGAGCACAGAAGATGGAAGAGTAGCGGCTTCGAAAGTGGCGCTACTCAGTTCTGCTGGGTACGTTGAAAAATTAAGTTGATGTTAAATTTTTCCCTTGTTCCTTGGAATATTAAGCAGCCCAATTTTTTTTTAACATAACGTTACTAGCCTCAGCCTAATAATAAATTAGTTTTGTTATGTTTTTTAATCCATAAAATGTGTACACTATTTTTCCATGGAATTAATGGTCACCGTACCCATGCTGTCATTGCGTCGCAGGACTTCCAAGCCTCTTCACAATTAAGGGATTCTTAGAAGCCTCTTCTGGCATGCTATTTTGAAGGCATGCTATTTTGAAGCCTCTTCTGGCATGCTATTTTGAAGGTCTGTTAAAAAGCAAATGGGGGTGCACATTTTTTTATATTTCCATATTTTCATATCGGCTTCTTTCGATTTGATTAATGTGTATTTGTTTTTTTTTTATCTCGAACCATTTCTTTTCATCCAAAGTAGTTTGTTATACATTAGATTGGATATGATGTAGTTCTGGCGGAATAATATAAATTTCAGTCTTATATGCAAATTACATTTGACAAAAGAGTACGAGAATGTTTGTTATATCCAAACCACTTTTTAATTTAAAAATTCAATAATCCTTCCATCTTCCCTGGAAAGGGAATGTGGAATGTCTATCGAACGAAAAATAAAAAAAATAAAGTACAACTTCCACCTTCCCGTCTAAAAAAGGGCAGTTTGCATGTGTATCGGTCTTTCAGGCCTCCAAGAAGGCCCGAAATTTGCAGGCCTGTTGCATTTTATCGCTGGGTAGAGGCAGCGCATACGTAGGTACATGTTTTCTATATCACTTTCAAGCAAACTTATATAAAAAATGGCATTTATTTGCACACTGTTTCTAGCAAATGCTACTTGTCTTCGTATAAGTGCTTAAATGTGTCTATGCGTTAGTATTTATGTATAGCACCGTTTTTGCTTAAGAAAGTTTGTAAACATGTTCCCACTTCAAATTGTATGCAGAAAACGAAATTTGTAAATAAAAATTATATGTTACCTTTCTCTTAACTTTTCTACTCTTTCATATATTTTGCTTTCTTTAATTAAAGAGTGTAAACATTTTATATTTTTTAACATATTTAGCTTAAAATGTTCAAAGATTTTGTTATAATTTTCATTAAGCAAGAACAAAAATGGAACGAACTTAACTTATTTCTTTGAAGATTATAAATATTTAGACGAAACATAATTTCATCCCAAATATCACTCTTGTTATATCAAAATAAATTTCAGAAAAAGTCAATGCTTGGGGTCTACTCACATATTACGTAACGCTATTTTTGAAGTTTTCAAAATAAAAAAAGCTTTAATATTTTACTGAAAAAGTAAAATATTACCCGACTAGAAATTTTCCCAATATTCATATTGGGACCCGATTTGGAATTCATGTGTCACACCCAAAATGGTTATCCCATTTGTGATTTGATCGGGAACTTGTTGGGATAGCCCATCTACAAATTAGTGGCTTATCATAAGTTCTTCCCAAGTGGGAAACTATTGGGAACTTGTTGGGAAAATCTAGCACAGATTTTTAATCGTATATTTTTCTCATATTCAACAGAGGTGAATATTACATACTTTTGTGCTTTGGATAGCTTTAGCAATTTTAGATCAATATTAGAGTTTGATATTTTCCCGATTTGAGTAAATTATTTCAAGGAAACAAATCGGGTCCCAAATACGTTTCTGCATTGCATCGGAATTGGGATCCCACTTAGATCCAAAATGTGTTTAAATGAAAATTTCTAAAATCATTATAAATAAATTGAGGCGCTGAGTATCAGCGCCTTGCAGCTGAAGTATTATTTTTGCTTACTAAGCAATGCAAAAATACAGTCCTCGATCAGCGTTACCGTTGTGCGACTAAAGTAGCATTTTGCCCCTTTTTTGACTGCCTTGTCACTTTTTGTGCCTTTTTGTTTTAAGTCCCCTTTTTGTATCATTTTGTATTATTTTGTGTCCCTTTTGCACTTTTTTGAGCAAACTGAATTTTTGTTTTTATTGTTGCAATAAATGTACGCACATGCCCAAGCTTCTATATATGTGTCATGACGCTGGGCTAGAAATATATACTCAAGTGGAAATATTATACTTATTAAGACCCTATTATTACTTTTTTTTTACCAAAAGTTGTGTAGTGAATTTCTATCTTTAATTAATAGTAGCGAAAAAATACTGGGTATTTAGATCCGGTATATATCAAATTAACGTTACTAAGAAACGAATAATCAAATAGAGTAAAAATAGCCACTTGTCAGTCCATACTATCCCCTTGAAATTTGTTCCAAACTGACTTGAAAGATTGGATTCCAAGTAACAAGCATACTGAAAAAAACAGAAATACAATTAAAAAACAGGTATTAAATAAAAATTAAAATTCAAAGGTAGAAATTTACTGATTCGAACACGTTTTGCGCTCATGCGAATCTATTCGGACTATGCTTGGCATTATGTCCGTATGGATATATGTATGTATTAGGGATGCCAAGCCGGACTAGGGATATGGAATTTTTGATTTTAAGAAATGGGATCCCAGAACCGATCGGGATTTTTCGGGATTTTTATGCCATTAAAAGATCTAATAAATTCATTTACGATTTGCGCACCTTTATTAGTAGAACCAACGATATCTTAAGAAAACTTAGTATCTCTTAATCTATTTCCTATGACTTTTTACGTAGTTCAGTTGAAGTAATAAGTAAAGAAAAAGGCCAACTATCTAATGCTGCCAATCTAACAATTACAGCCATTGAAAATTGAAGTTAAGTAAATTTTTAACGATCTCTTAGAGATTTTGGCCATGTTTGGGCACATTTTTACTTGTAACTTATTCGGACCATATGGAAATTGTAGCCAAGGATCCACATTGTTCGAGCATATAAGTCTCATTTTTCAATTGTATTTGTGAATTTTTTTACAAAACTTTGAAAATTGAATTAAGTAAAATTTTTACAATCTATAAGAGATTTTGGGCATGTTATCGAATATTTAAAACATATTTTTACATATTTATCGAACGCATTATACTTACATAAATATGTGGCAAAAAACCGTTATTAGAACTCCCTGAAGTTATTTAGAAGCTTTTTGCATAAGCTGCATTTTGAGTACGATGACTTTATTGTGTGACTTTTTTGAATTCTCTTTCGTCATTTAACTCCAGAAAACCATGCAACAAAGTTAACGTGTAAATGCCGTTATCATTCAATTTCAAATATTTTAATATTTGAATTTTAACAGGGTAACTCATGCTCATGTATTCAATATAAAAAATAATCACCATATTTTTGCTATAACCAAAATCCCGGGACTTTCGCGTAAAAATCCCGGTAATCGGAACTTAATAATCCCGGGTTTTCGGTATTCGGGCTTTCGGAACTGGCATCCTTAGTATGTATGTGTGTGTGTGTGTGTGTGTGTGTGCGTGTGTTTTGTACATTTGTAAACCTCTCATAACTTAAGGGTGGCTTAACCGATCGGAACCAAATTTACGTCATTGAAAAGACACTGACCTCACTTAGGTTTCGATAGAAAAAAGCGCATTATTTTAACAACTCTAAAAGTTTTTTCAAATTGATTTTAGGCTGCATTTACTTTTTTGAACTTGGAAAACTGCGCCAAATACATCTTAATCGGATAAGTGGCTCGAGAGATATCGCATGATTTTTCAGTGCTTTGAGATTGAACTTAGCGCAAAGTTCTAGGGATGGCCTGTAAGGTCAACCGTATCCCACAGTTTTTAATTTAATAATGTAAACAAAATTTACGCAATGCTCTTGTACCTTATTCACCTTTTCAGAAACGATTGCTGAAATGTTTGCCAAAGCTCTAAATAGTTTTTCCCTAAAGTAAACAAAAAATACAATATATGAGTCATGTGCCAAAAGTAATAATAAAAAATAAATTTTAAAAATCAAGAAACCCGACTGCGTAAAAAACTAAAAATAAAAAAAAAATCGCGACTTTTGCTGCCGAGAGCCGTTATTAAGAAGATTTGAATATTAGATTTTTAATGTTTCCGGACTGTAAAAGTCACTACGTTCTGCACTACTGGACTTCTTTTTTTATTTTGATATTTTTTACGCAATAGGGTCTTTTGATTTTTCGATATAATACTTTTGATTTCTTCCTGTTTTTAAGGTCGCCCCTTTTTTCCTTGAGATCCTGTTTTTATAGCCCTTTTATTTTGCAGATCACCTTTTTGTGCCCCTTTTTGAACATTTTCAACTGTAACGCTCTTCTCGATCTTGCTCTTGTTATGAAAAATGCCGTAAGAAAAACATATTTATATATAAACATGGGTTTTTCTCGATTAAAACACAAGTTTGGTGTTTTTATTTTGCTTATACCTAAGCACAGGATAAGAATAATGAAATTGAAATATTAACATTTATTTATAATTTTTCCTTTTTATCTCAAAATTCTCTCTTATCTTATAAACATAAATTTGATGATTATGTGATTAATCAATCTTGTGGTGGTAATATGAACTCAACTGTTTCTTAATAAATGAACCAGGACTGCCTCAGCTACATAACCAAGAAAAATAGCCAATGATAATGACAAAAGACATGACGCACAAAGGCAAAAATAAGTTATTTGCTAGAAATAAAAAACACAGTGGAGTGAAAAGGACTAAATCCTGTTGCATAAGGATATATTAAAAATTGCCTAAAAACGGTTCTGCAACTCATATCAAAAATTATATACGTTCCAAATTTTCCATTTAGCCAAAAAACATCTACGATTCAGCATATCAAACACAGCAGTCTGATTTGTTTATATATTTCTCCTTCTTTGTAAGCTAATATCAAATTTCACATTGCCGAAATCTTTACTGATACACTGATAATATGCAAACACAAAAAAGATATATATGGTTAAACAAGGAAACAAAGACGACAACAAAAAGCCAGAAACGTAAAGTGTTGGTGTTGAAATCTGATGTAATTTAAATTAGTGTTGACAACTTTAATTACAGTATTTATAACATGATTATGATACCATCACATAATAAAAGCAACAGCTTTGAAAAAATAGCAAAAGCAAGAAAATACATATCAACATGCTCATCATAATCACATCGGAATTATTACAGCTTTAATGTTTCCACTAATGATCATCATTCCATTTGAGTGATTTTGTATTATATATTTTTTTCAACATTTTTAAACAAATTAAATATGTAATTAAAGTAGTTTAAATACAGCTTAAGATATAATTTAATTATGTACATTAAATTGAAATAAATATATTAAATAAATGGTATTATTAACAAATGTGTGTATGTATGTAAATTCAATTAATTTTTACAGAATTTATTTACGTTTACTGGTACTAGATTGATTATATGCAAAACATATCTGTATTTCACATTTGATCCAAATTTAATTATTGCTATGATATCGGTATAAATAATCTCGAAGATATATTATTTAAATTTTGTTTATAAATTTTTATTAACTTTTTGATGTACTTTAAGAGCACTAATAAAATGTTTTCCTAAAATGTTACAGGCATGCAAGCTTTATCCTTGAATCTCCTGTTAATTTTAAATCGCTTTTAGTAGATTCATTTGTAATAAAATAAACAATCTATTCTTCTTTTTTAACGGTGTGAGGAGAAGGTACATCACTTTTTCCACAAAACGTTAAACGTTTTCAAGAGAGGCACAGGAGTATTCTTTCTTTAATTGTTTGATGGCGAATGCCATAATTTCAAACTAAGAAATCTCTATCGAATCAGCTCGCTGTCTAAACCAGTGTTGTCAGCTTTTTTCCGACCTATTTCGCCAAATTGGCTTTAAAAATCGCCAAAAGTCACCAAAATCAATTTTATGTACTTTTTCTTAATATATTTGATAATAAATTTGTTTTTATATTATACTTTTTTTAATATAAAGTTTTATAAAATGATCGTATAAAAATTTAGCTAAAAATCGCCAAAAGTAGAAATAAAATCGCCAAAAATGTATTTCTTACAAACTTTTCTCATACAAATTCAAAACTCATTAATGACTATAATTAATATAAGAAAAACCAATAAAATCACGTTGTTTTAATTTCTTGCAGGCTAGTTTTGGTGGGATTTATTTTTGAAAATATTCTTTAAACAAAGTAATTTTCCTGAATTATAAAAATTTTTAACTTCAATTTTGTTAATAAGTAGCCACAAAAATCGCCAACAAATTTATTTATCGCCAGAAAAATCGCCATGTTGCCAAATCAAAAATTTAGACGCCAAACAAGTTAAAAAATCGCCATGTTTGGCGAAAAATCGCCATATCTGACAACCCTGGTCCAAACGACGATTAGACGCCAGCTTTTTTTCTACATGTTTCTAAACTAAACTACAGACTTACAAGCTTATGTCGAAGATTATGAATACAAAAGCAACGGGGAAGATTAAAAGAGATCATGATTTTAAGAGAAACATGCTCTTCATATTACATTAATTAGCTTCCCAGGAAAAACTTTTGTTATTTTTGTAATCGGTAGTACTTTATTAATGGGTTACAAAGTAAAGTAATGAGTGGTACTTATTTATCATATTACTATGATTCAAATTAGAACTACTGCTTAATTTTTAATAAAACTATTACGTATTTTTCTCATTATCTTAAAGTAGTTTCAATTTGGTGATATGTATTAATAATATAACTAGACAACCACTTTTTAAGTAAACATATGTTTGTATATGAAAACTAATTTTTAATTTAATAAATATAAATATAAATAAAATAAATATAAATAAAATATAATGTGTTTAATTCTTTTTTTCATTTTAATTTGTTTATGTGACCACTTATTTTTTAGCTTCAAATAAGACAAATAATAACTAGTTATTTGTTGTAAGAATGTAAGTACATTTGTAAGGGGTACCCCTTATTTTTTGGACTTCTCAAACAAAAATAAGTAGAAATCGAATAAAATTGTAAGTACCCTGCGGAAAATTTGGTGGCAAATGATCCAAAAGTACTTGTGCTATGACTTGAGAAAATGAGACTGGTACCAAAAATAAGGAGTAGTGAATGGTGAAAAAAGATATATTGTGTAAATGGTCACATATTAACCATTTTCAGTCAATTTAGTTAGTACTCCGGCTAGTATTGTAGTAAACGGCACTGAACAAATTTTATGCACCTAGATCTAAGGCCTATCACATAGTGTCTATATAATATTAATTGAATCACTTCAATGAGACCGCCATGCCACTCAGGAACCTGTTCCGTAGCTATATTCAGATATTAACTTCAGCTTAACTGGTATTTATATCATTGAAATATAAGTTCCAATGTGGTCGAGTGGGTAGTGTACTAGCTTGTCATGCCGGAGGTTATCGGTTCGAATCCTATCAAAGACACCGCTTAAAAATAAAATACAATTTCTACTTGGATTTGTAACAATAAAAAAATAAATTAGTCGATTAAATTAGTCGAATTACATCTGAATTTGGAATAATATTTATATATATAATCTATATTATTCTACACTGACTAGGACTCCATAAGATAGTTCCGAGAAAAGTTACAAGGTGCATACAAAGTATCAATCAACCCCATCCTAGGCCATCCATCCCCATGTAAAAGTGGCTGGACCGCTTCATATGAAGTGTTAGAACCCGGACTGGTCCCTACCACCTGGGGACCGGTTACGTGACTTATTTTGTGTCAGTTCCATTTACCGTAGGGTAGTTACGACTTAAAGCCTCATATACTTTTTTGCCTACCAGTGAGCAAAGTCTTTGCTGGGTTAATGTAGTTTTTTTATTATAAATTTAATTTTTGATTTAATCTTTTATAGTTTTTTTATTATAATTTTTATTTATTCAATAAAAAAAAGTATACATATAACACGTATTAAATTAAAGTTTGATATCGTTGCTGCTGCTTTGTTTACTTATTTATTTATTTTTTACAATGATTTATATGCCATATTTAACATAAATAATAAATGTAAAACATAAAAATAACAAATTTGAAATTTATAGTAGTTAATTTTTACTATGCAATCTATACGTTTATAATGTTTTGTAGCGAAAAAATTATTTCGTACAGTGTGCAATATAATATTTGCTACTAAAAACTTAATGACAAATAATATTTATATATTTGATTTTAATAAATGCATGACTTTCTTTTATAGAAAAAGTTCTTAAGTCATATTTTTTAAATGTTCAAATCGATTTGTAAGAATTTTTTCGTATTGCTGTTAAACTTGGCCATTTGTTCTTTTATTCTTTTTATTCAAGAATACATACCTCTACCTTTTACTACAGCATTTTTAGTTTAAATTAAACTTCTTTCCAATTAAACGAAACTTTTTTCAAATTAAATGAAAACTTTCTTAAATTAAACCAAACCCTTCTCTAATTAAACGAAACCTTTTTCAAATTAAACGAAACCTTTTTCAAATTAAACGAAACTACCTTATAAGCAACTCAGTCAACTTTTAACACGCTTTTAAGTGATTGATGCATAGATTACTTTCAATAGAGTCTGCCATTATTCCTCATGAGATTATAAGTTGAAGAAAAATAAGCAAGTTTCTTGAAAAATTGTATAAAGGTTAGAATTACTTTCAAATATGGAGAGTACAAGGGTGTTATTAATTCAAAATTAGCTTATGTCGATTTAGCCACTTATTAAATAATTGCAACACATATATTTAAACTATTATAATAAAATTTAATATATGTCACATATTCAATTTAAGTACCGTGTTGTTATTGCAAACAAACATTTATGCACTTAATACATTATGTTTTATGTACAGAAAAATAAATAAAATTTATTTGCATAAATTACAGATAAGTGCCGTACTTCGCACCGCAATGTTGTCAACTATAATTTTTAAACATTGGAATATATATTTCAAACATATAGAACTGCTGTAGCAGAGCTTCGAAAAGTTTGCGTAAATTTTTGTAGTTTTGTCAATTACATTAGTTCACGAATTTTCAACTTTTGCGAACGCTGAACACGAAAATGACATTCATTTATTTTTTAAGAGGCGTTTTCGAGATATTCGCGAGAAACTTGATTTTCTGCAGTTGGTTGAGCTAATTTAAAAAATTTCGAGAACTGTTTATTTGAATTGTAAAAAAATTACACTAGTGGATAGACATGTCTTTTTCCTTTTACACAATATAAAGACTGTGTTGATCGTACTAAAATTTATAGAGTTACCCGTCTAAGAAAGAAAGTCACAAGCACAAACTTCCGAAATTAAAATAAGGGCAGATTCGGAACCGTGAATGTATATCTGATTTTTTTGATTTCGTTTAAAAGACCATTAGAAAAATGGTCACATCTATCACTTCTAACGTGTTTCCTAGTCAAAAAAAGGTCCTATCTGCCACTTACTATCATGAAAAGTCACATTGACCAAAATTGTAGACTTTTAATTCTTCTTATATCCGCAATGTCTGCATTTTTTCAAAGTTTTCGGTATTTCTTACAGTTTTAGCAGCTTTTATTCCTTTTTAAAGCTATTTGATATTGTAATTTTTCGCGAATTTTCGCTGTTTTCGCGATAAAAGCATTTTTTTGCAAATTTATGAGCTTTACACCGTTTGAGCTGTGTTAACTCAATATTAGGCTTCGGTATCCTCACGATATTAGCAAGTTCTTGCAAATTTTCGTTTTTGCAAGTTTTAACTCTTTGTAATCAATCAATTTTAACTGTTTGTTTTTCATATTTAAATTGTTCGCGAGTTTTCTCTATTTTCACGGCAAAAGCAGTTTTGTACAAGTTGAATATGTTGAACAAATTTAACTCTTTTTTTCTTGTGAACAAATTCAAGGAAAATTTTAATTTATTTGTACAGTTTGGTTGTCGTCAGATTTTTTTTGTACCTATACTACGCAAAAAAGTCATAAGCCCATTTTCTCTACTTTATCATCAAAATTTCCCCTCTTTGTTACGATAATAAAATTTGATAAAATAATATATGTTTAAATCCTTTTTGCAAATTTGCAAAAATATTTAATTTTAAGGCGCTAAAGATAAAAAACTTAAAAGCTAAATATCTTAAAACTACTACAATGGATATGTGACTTTCTTTCTTAGGAAGGCAGTACTGGTCTTAAGATTTGAAAAAAAATTTATTTTTAACAATAAGATAAAACGACAACTTAAAAATAAAAATTCGTCATATTAATTCAATAACATTCAATTCAAAAGAAAAACTTTATTGAAATACATTAAATCAATCATTTTCAATTTTGAATATATGTCGTTCAATATTGAAATACAATTTTTCAACATGACTAGACTTTCGATAATATTTCTTATATAACTAATATGGGTTTTATTGATTTTTGTTCTCTGGGTGTATGCTTTTTAAGGATTTTATAAGGTCTATAAGGCCACAAGAACTTTCTAATGGGGCGAGCAACAAAAAAATTACATGCGTTGAAAAATGTATCATTCCCAAAGTGCAGTACTTTGCAATTCATTCATTTGTCCTAAGCAATATTAGACGATCACCGTCCTCTGCTATCTCCATGTGAAATTTTATACTGATCGAATAATCGGGTTAGATATGGTTGATATATTTCCAAAATATTTTGATTCTGCCCCACTGGCATTCTTCATACTCCTCATACTTCATACAAAAAATTTTATTAAAATTCAAAATGAGATGTTTTCACCACATATATTGTAACTTTCGCATTTTTTGCCCGATGCTAAAATACCTATAATACGTTAAGAACAAAATTTTCTTTAAGATATGGTAAAAAAAATTTTGATCTCTTACTACCTCAACCTGTGATTTAAAATTGTGAATTTAAAAATATGTAAAACATAAAATTTTTTAAGTCTTAGTGCCTGTAACTCAATGAATTTCGAACCGATCATTGCAATATATATAGTAGCTGCAAGAAGAAAAATGTGTCTATGCAACTGTGCAAAATGTATGTAATATTAATGACATACCATTAGGCTGCTGTCTCAAGATTTTTGGAAATAGCTTAAAATATTGCAAAAATACGTTTTTCGCAAATATCTCAAAAAGAAATATAAATGAAAGAAATATAAATGAATTTCATATTCGTGTCCGCTTTTTGGCGTTAATATTATTTTGTTGCATAGTGTTATCAAGGTGGCATGTAATAACTTCCATGGACATACCCAGAGAAGAAAATACTTAAGTCCGTCCGAAGGAGAGCTATGCAAACAATCTTCACTGTGAAATACTATTTCCGTTGACTTTTTTCCATTTTTAGTGGACATTACTTCATTTTCAAAATAAAAATAATTTCCATGGACATTACTTCTTTTTCAGAGACTGGAAATAACATCCATTGACATTACTTCCATTATAACTACAGCTATAAATAGTTCATAATAACAGTTAGTGAAATAGGTAATCTACCAAAGAAAATATTCAGCGAATGCATATTTGTTGGTACAATCGTATTGAGCACTGCTTTAGGATGCTCTTTGAAATAAAATATTTTTGAAAATATATTGAAAATCCTGCACCTAGAAATATTTCTAACCAATTTCCAGCAACTTTCTAGTGCTCCTCGTACATTTGCAAGTATGTAGATAAATTTATTTTACCGCTTTTTAACGCTTTATTTGTACCACTCTTTTGCCTGTGATATATTATCAAATAAATTAATGCATATTTCATTCGTTCTTAATGTAATTTTGTATTATTGTGTAAGCGACTGATTGTTAAAGGTTAAATGGTTAAATGTCAGAAGTAAAAAAAAAACTTGACAGGTGATATGTCAAAATCAGAATGCAAATGCCACATAATACCAATAAAGGATTTCATATTGTCTTTTATATTCAGTTTAACTGAAGCTTAAAATATCCATCAAAGAATAAAAGGTATAAAATAAATAAATAAATATTTACATTTTAGTCGTACAAGCGGTAAAATTAATGTACATTAAGGTTGTTCGAAAAAGACTTTGAGCCAGTCACCCCTTAGCATTATGGAGTGAAGATGATTTTGGAAACAATAAATTTTTTTTCTGCGTTGCCCATTTCTTCGCCGCCATTTGTAGTCCGATCATGAAATATTGTATATCATTTTTATTGTCTTGGCTGTGGCTTCATTTTGCATTATAATTAATTATTGATAATATTTCAACACAATCCAACGAATTTTAATAAAGCTCTTCATTAAAAACCATCGGGACATATAGATCTTTATGAATTCACTTGTTTCTGACATACCATTAGGCTGCTGTAATCGTATGGAGTATTTTATTTTGTCGCCTTTGAATTTTCTCTACATTTAATGCCGAAGCAGTGCCCCATAACTGCATGCCGTAGGACCACATTGGTTTTAGAATGGATTTGTATAGAAGAAGTTTACATTCATGTCTTAGTGTAGAGTTCTTTCCAATGAGCCAATTCATTTGAGCCGCTGGGTCACTTTTGCATTCATGTGGGACTTCCATGTTAGATGACGATCAAGATGAACACCGAGATATTTTAATTTAGTGTGTTGAGGTATAGTTTGGTTATTGATTTTTATAGCTGGGTACGTTTCTCTTCACAATGTAAAAGTAATATGTAGACAGTTTTGTTCATTAATTTTTATCCGCCATGTTTAAGTCATTTTTTCAACTGGGGTATATACTCTTGCAGCTTGCGGGATGTTTCTTGATGGCTTTTGTGAACACTTAGAAATGCGAATATTGATATGTGAATGTTACCGCTTACTGGCAAGTCAGAGGCATATAGCAGATGCTAAGTTGAGGAAATCGGGCTTCAATCGGTTGCGGAGGGCTTAGAAAATTACTTTTTTTAAGAACAAATTTTCGCTAAGTTAAGTAGCTTCTAAAATCTTACGGCACAGAAAAAATTAACATAGGTTTTATTTTAACACACATGTGTTTGAAATTGTTTTTAAATTTTATTATTTTTTTGTTTGATTTTTGATTATTCCAATAGAAAATTTTAATAGAAAAAAATGTGATTTTTTATATTAAATATTTAAGAATTTTAATTTGAATTTAATAATAGAATACGAATTATAGTTTTTTCTATGGGGTGTTTGTGGGTAAGTTTTGATTTAGTTTATGTATTAAACCTTCGTGCCATACATTATCAAATGACTAAAAAACATCGATGAAGACCGCAGAGCAATATCTCTTTTCCAAGAAGGTCTTTCTAACCATGTTCACGCGTCTATGTGTTTAGACGATCGTGTTTGTTGTCTCCTAAAACCAAATTGGTTGTCTGGAATGCATCGAGTACCATTCAGTATGGGTGCTAGCTTACTTATTTGTATCTTTTCAAATAGTTTTGACATGTTAGGCAATAGGCTTATAGGCCTATAGGAAAATGTATATCAATAATTTCTGACACGTAGTTAATGTCAATGTATTTAATTTCAGAAATTTCAGATAATTTTAATTCTTTATTTTATAATATACAAACTTTCTTCCCGGAATTGAAGTTTTTTGTTAATTTTGACCTAACGCCGACATGTATCGCCACGATATCTTAACTTTATGAACCAGCAATTCCAAATATCTACTTAATAAAATGTAATTCATTGATTTTTTACAGGTGCATAAACCCAAAAACTGTTTTGAAAGTTGATCGACCACTGCCAATTGTACAATATAATGTAGAATGTCCTTAAACCATGGCATTTTGCCGTGTAAAAACATAAAACTAACATTTTTAACAACATTTTTAAAAATTATGGAAGCACTTTTTTTTTGAAAAATTTAAGATATTTTAGTTCAATTTCAAAGTTTTAAATCTAGACGCTTTTAACGACTTAAGGCTCCATTACTCATAGGTAACGTTGATGTAGTTGCATGTTGCTGATCGTTTCTGTCACATTGAAACGATCAGCAACATGCAACTACATTAACGTTACGTATGAGTAATGCAGCCTTTAATGGATAAATATATTTCAAAGTTTCGTTTTGTGTGTTCAATGGAATTTTATCAGCAGTACTTTGAATTAAAAGCAGATGCTTAATAAAAACCTGAAGCAATAACACCAAAAAAAGTTGAGGCAAAATATTAAAAATTTAAATTTTGATGTGAAATATCTCTTAAACTATAAAAGATACAAAAAACAATTTCAAAAACATTTTTTCTTTGTCTTATCTAGCAAAAAATTTTATAAAATTGTCAATACTTCGAAAGTTACAAGCCGCACAAAGTTTTTGACACCCGAGGTAGCCAAATTTCACCCCTACAGCTGTAGACTTCAAAAGACAAGATTCTGAAAGATCGAATCATCCTCTATAACTTTATTAATTTTTTAAACAAATCCATTCAATAGCTTAGAAGTTCCATATTTATTAATACCCGAGGTAGCCAAATTTCATCCCTACAGCTGTAAACTTCAAAAGACAAGATTCTGAAAGATCGAGTCATCCTCTATAACCTTATTAATTTTTTAAATAATTCCATTCAATAGCTTAGAAGTTCCATATTTGTTAACACTTTTTTAATTTACACCACTGTGCGTTGTAAGTTATTCTAAGTCAAATGCCACAAGAAGCGGGTTTTCGCAACTATCTACCTCTGATGATGTTAACATCTTTAATAAAAATTTATATATCATTAAATTTGCCACAAATTTTATTTGAACAACTTTTCTATACGCTTCAGCAATTTTGAGGTAGAGGGACATATGCACCTGAATAAATTTCATAATTTCCCTAAAAACTGCTACCTGTTTATTATACGTATATCTACAACAAACCTTTTGAGTTGCACTTACAATATACCATCAATTTTAAGTTTGAAAACTTTCTTAGTCTTTTACTTTAACACTTTTCTTTTTATGTTACTTTTTAGTATCAAAGTTTTAATCTGCTTCCAAACGATTTGCATTTAAAAAAACGAATATTTTCACACACATGTAAAGTTTTAATAATTATCACCTTTTGGCAAAATGCAGGCAAGTCTTCCTGATTGTGAATGAGTTTGTTTGTGATCTTGCTGTGTTAAGGTGTGTGTGTGAGTGTAAATGAATATGTATCTGGGAGCGTATGAGTAATAAAGTAATATAATTACAAAAAGAACTATAAAAATATTTTGCTATAACATTTTTGTAGAAGAACAAAATTGTTATATGTTAACAGTTGTTGCCACAAGTGAAATAAAGTTAGTATTTAGATATAGGATGCTTAAATACAATTAAATTGAAGAAAAAGAATGTTCAGCGTTACATTACAAAAGAAATACAGCTAAAAATGTTTTTCAATATAATAAAAAGTTTTAAAATATTTATATTAAATAAAATTCCGGCTTTTTTACTTGATTTTTTATTTTAATTAACCCTCTTTGTTGTTTCCATATAAATATCATTAAATTTTATTTTATTAATATCACTACTTTTTCTCTTTTAATTATATTTTTCCGCTACACCTTGTTGCCTTGTCTGCAATTTAATGTACCATTGTACTACTTGTGGTGTTAATGAAACATTATTTTTAACAATTTTCTCTCTTTTTTTATTTTTGCTTTCTTTCTGTGTTAATGGATTTTAAAAAGTTTTATGAAGCATCGGACCACATTATGTATTAAAAAAAAAACAAAGAATATTTGTGGTTTTTAATTAAGTCTTGTAGTTTTATTTTTAAATAAATGAAATTCAATGATACGGAACTTTATGGTCACTAATAAACCGTACGTAATGTACCGAACCTGACTACACATGTTTATAAAGGTACGATGACAAGTTGTATTCAATAAAGTATTTAAACAAAAGAACAAAAGAAACATTGTAATGACAAGGTTTAATGATGTGAAAATACAACTCTGTTCGAACGGTGTGAAGACATATACATGCATCAGTAGAAACTTGAAAGTTTAAGGTGCATACAAATTTAAAAATTTTTTGTAAGAGAATAAATTCAAACGTATACACAGATTCAATAGTTTAACTAAAGACAGGTGAAAGTGAATAGCAGCTTCTTAATGGATACAAAATAGAATACGTTTAAATATAATTTCAATACGAAATTTTAAACAACCCAGCAAAACCTTGGTAATGTGTTGGCATTACCAAACTACATACCATCTGTATTACTATACAATAGTTAAATCAATTAACCATTTATTCTCCTATTGACAGAGTAGTAGTGTGGCTGGTTCAAATCCTGGCAAAGCAAAGTGAATTTTTCGTAATTACGAGCATATTTGTAAAAACAAGTTTTAAGCCCGTAACAAAATTTTTATTCCCGCACTTTTTTGTTTCCCGGGGAGCGGAAAATTACAAAGAAATTTCAGAGATCCCGGGAATTGGATAACGTTAATTTTCGGAATACATTGATTTTTATATGAGCGAAATGAATCATTGAATTATCCTTTATTTTAAACTAAGCTTTATTTTAAAAATATTTTACAAAAAAACAGTTTCTAAACATATGAGAAAAAAGATCAAAAGTAAATTATTTAAAGAAAAAACAATAATTAAGTATTTCTTATTTTCTTCGACCTTAGTTTGTTGAATTATATTTGGGTTTTTTTGGGCTCTAGGTCGTCACAACAATGTGTTTTAAATAAAACTTCGTTCTATTTTTCGTGCTCAGGATTGCTACTTATGTCAGCATACGTATTCGGAACAGGAAGAGTACTAATTGCTTCATATAACGTTTGATAGAAATCATTAAATTTCGACAGTTTCTGCTTAATACGCTCACTTCTTCTGACAATTGGTTCGACAATTTCTACACCCGCTTCGACATTGTGTATTGAGATAGGTGCTTCATCCATAACTGGAGTATAGTTGCCAACATCTCCTTGAGTGATGGACTCATCTTCGATAGAAACGACATTATGTCCGTCTTCCCCCTCTTCATCGTTTCTTTCTAAGATTAATATTGATTTTTATTTTTTATCAGGTTTTATGAATGGATACACAAACTCATTAAATTTGCAATCGCTTGCTAAAATCACTTTGCGATTATCTTTGTCCCACATTCTGTACCCATTATGACTATAACCAATCATATTGTAACCAAATGTGGTGAGTATTTGCTTCCAATGATATCCCCATGTTAAACTTATTTGTTAAAGTGCCAAAGTAGAAGTAGTTAAAGGGTTTTTTGTTAGCTTTTTAACTCACTACTTTGCTATAAAAATTTTTGCTGGGTAATAACAGAATGTATACAAAGGATATTCATAATATTGAAAAAATTATTAACTTTATTTAAAGGGCGTTTTATATAAAAAGATATACATTAGGTTGGTTTAAATGGAACAAAACAAAACCAACACAATTGTATACCAGAAGCGTAATCTAGGGACAATTATAAGAAATTTTTGCCAAGAAACCATAGGTTGAAAATAAATTCCTATCGAGATGAAACTTTGTCTTTAGGCAAAAACAAATAAAACCAACAAACCAGTTTCATACCGATTTCTACAAAATTTGGTAACAATAATGCCTCTATCTATAGCTAGTATCATTGCAAAGTCTCGCCTTAATATACATCCCGGTTCACGAATTATAGCGACCTGAACATGGAAAAAATTAAAAACAAATGTACCAAACCCACATTGAAAGTATAGTAAAGTATTTCATAAAATAAACGCACAAATTTTAAACTGAAAATTGCTTTAGAATGGTTTAATAGATTGTAAATAAATGTACATAAGTTTTTTTTTTTAATGTAAGACTGTTTATTATTTGTTACAAACGAAGAACGAAAGCACTGTTAATACTCTTTTTGTAAAAATGACGTGTCCATAATGCATGCTCTTGATTTTATATATTAAGAAATTATGAATTATTCCAATATTAGAATATTTGCATTTGCTTCTCTTCTTGCACGTATAAAATTTTTGAAAAATATTAGAAATTATATTTTTTTATAATTTTTGTTGTCTGCAGTCTTGTGTATTGAGCGTTAATCTTTTTTAGCCTACTGTTCCCTTATGTATAAATGTTTTTAAGGAAATATTTTAAGAGATATACATTTTTTTATTTTTAAATGTGAAAAAGTGGTCATATCCAGGGTGACCGTTGAAAATTTTCAAAAAGTGGCACAAAAAGGGGACTTTGAAGAAAAAAGTGGCACTAAAAAGGGGATTCTCCGAAAAAAAGAGGCAACTTCTTCAAACAGGAAATAATTAAACCAAATCCTTGTATTGGATGAATGAGTTCTCAGCACCAACGAGGTACGCCACTTGCTAACGAATTATTCTGACACAACACATACACACATACGTGGTTATACCTGGCTCCGAGGGATGTGCCCAAATATGGCCAAAATCTCTTAGAGGAAACCAAAAATTTACTTAAGTTCAATTTTCAAAGTTTTGTAGAAAAAATCACAAATACAATTGAGAAATGAGACTTATATCCTCGAATAGTGTGGATCCTTGGCTCCAAAGAAAGGTGTGCCCAAATATGGCTGAAATCCCTCAGAGATCAGCAAAAATTTACTAAAGATTAATTTTCAATGTTTTGTAAGAAAATCACAAATATAATTAATAAATGAGACTTATACCCTCAAATTGTGTGGATCCTTGGCTGCAATATTCATTTGGTCCAAATGGCCAAAATCCCTCATAGATCACAGAAAATTCCCTTAGGGTTAAATTTTCAAAGTTTTGTAAAAAAAATTCACAAATACAATTAAAAAATGAGACTTATATCCTCGAATAGTGTGGATCCCTGGCTGCAATTTCCATTTGGTACAAATGTGTTACAAAAAACTATGTTCCCGAAACTCCTCAGAGATCACCCGGTGTCGGGCAGAAAACAAGTTCGATATAAACATTTTAAATAGTGGACCAATATGGCCCATAAATGGCGCAGTTCTCAGGGAACAAACATAAAAATACTAAAAAATGCATAGTATTCTCTCTTTATTGATATCGGTCAAAAATACTTGCTTTTATAAGAAATGACTATGATGCCATGCCATACAGTTTGATTGTTTTTTAACTTTTAGAACTAATATTCGCATTAATGTAGTATCTTTGTTTTAAATAGAATATTTCTTTGCTCTCCTACAAATAATCGGCCCTGTTCTATAAACCGAACCCGAGTAAATTTTTCATTTTCAAAAAGAATTAATATTTTTGGTGTTCTCAAAACCGAATTCACATACTCTTATTCGTTTTAAAATCGAGCAAACAAACCTGCTCGAAAGTAAATCGAATGCTATTTTTCCTTAAGAAATGTTTCCAAATGGTAAAAAAGCACTTTGTACTTAAAGTTCAATGTGTTTTTTATTTATTTGGACTAAAATATATTTGTTTTTCAGTTAAGTTATGAGTTTAGTCGAACTGTATGGGTTTATGTCCAAAGAAATTTCAATTATTTTGTCTTGAGTTTGGTTTTAATTTTAATTATTCAATTAAATTATATTTTTATTTAGAAATAAATGTGAAGCATGTAGACAAAGAAAATTTTGACTACGCGGAGGGCTGAACTGACTTTTCGATAGCTCCCGCTAATCTCATCAGAGTTTCTTACCGCTTGACTACTGGACCAAAGTCGGTGGTTTACAGTCAAACATGCTTCACATTTATCTCTAAATAAAAATATAATTTAATTGAAAAATTATATTAGTTTTTAATAAAAATTTCTTCTAAAAAAATAACTTAAGATATACTATCATTATGACTCATATATACTGCAGACATGAAGAAAAATATATTTGATGAAATGAAGCAAATTTTTCTTTATTATTTCTATTTTTTTTTTATTATTTTTCACCTGTATCTATATATAACATGTTTTATGATGTTTTTTTTAGATATTTTCAACATATACCATTTTTATTTATACTCAACTTCTACTGAAGTAAGTCGAACAATTTACGGAACACCAAATTAAAAGTTATTCGGTTTTGAAAATAGCTCGTTTTAAAATCGACTCGGTTTACTGAACAGAGCGGAATGTATTTTGTAGCATACGTGGTTATTTTACAATTTCATAAGACTTACTTGGTTTACTATTTCATAAGACTTTATATATAATAGATTTAAAAGACATATTGTTGTATGATTTTTTTTATATAAACAGTTTCGTACTCTAAAAAACTCATATTAAAACAAAAAGTATCACTTCATAAAAAAGGGGCATAATATATCAAAAAGTGGCAAAATTAGGTGATTTTAAAAAAGGGGCACTAAAAGTGGCAAGGCAGTTAAAAAAGGGGCAAATCGCCACTTTAGTCGCAAAACGGTCACGCTGGTCATATCGTTTAGTTCCGTCCTGTTATTATTATATTTTCTTTAGTGAGAGAGAGAGAGAGTACGTTCAAGCCCTATACTCATTTTTTGTGGTGTATTGTTTTTCGAAAAATATCATTCCCAGAACAATCGCGAAAGCTAATATACCAAAATACACAAAAATGTTTAAAATTCGAAAAATATAATTTTATTTCAAGATTTATTGCATGAGGCGAAAACTATTTGATGAATTCTACCTTCTCATATATCTATTATTTGCATTGGTAAAAAACGAATTCGTTCAGAATGAGAATCAGCCATATATTTAATCCTTGTTAGCCGGGATGGTGTTGTATTAAAGTTCACAAAATGAACTTTAAATAACATATGTATGTTATGATTTTATGTTTTAATCTTCAGAGGTTAAATTTTATTGATCTTTTGTCTCTATTATTTAATCTATTGGCCCTCGTTAGCCCTGAAATTTCGAATAAATTTCGAAAACCTTTCAAAAGTCTCAACAAACTCGTCCTTGCCAATTACAAGTAAGGGCTAATGCTAACCCATATCAATGCCCAAAGCCTAAACAATAAAATTGATGAATTTAGATTTGTTTTTGAAAATTGCAACACGGATATTGTCTGCGTTTCCGAAACCTGGCTTTCGTCTGGGACTCCGGATAGATTAGTTTGTCTTAGTGGTTATAAAGTGTTTAGAGAGGATCGCAAGGGTAATGCTGGCGGTGTAGCTATTTTTGTGAAGAACGATATATCTTGTAAACTTTATTTAAAGTCTTCAACCAATTTACCATTAAATTATATATATGTTGAATTTATCTTTATTGAAATAGTCTCTGACAATAAGAAGATGTTGGTAGGGTGCGTTTACAGGCCGAATAAAGGAATATATTTTTCAAATTTTTTCTGTGCGATGGAAGCTCTTGCCGCTGCTTATGGCGATAAAATTATTGCAGGTGATTTTAATTCTAACCTACATTAGGAATCAGAATTAATTGACAATATGCTATCCTTTGGACTAACTCCCACGAACTCAGTTAACCCAACTCATTATACAGCAACTAACAGAACATTGCTTGACGTTGTTTTTGTTGCGAATACCGTAAACGTAATGTTGTATGACCAATTGTCAGCACAGTGTTTTTCAAAGCATGATTTAATTTTTTAAACTTACAATTTAAGAATTTCTTTGTCAGAACATACAGTCAATTACCGTGACTTCAAAAGCTTGAACTACAATGTGCTCCGCGAAAGCGTCTCTAGTAATGATTGGTCTCATATGTACTACATGCCTTCAATCGATGAGCAAGTAGCATTTTTTGAAAACAATATTCAACGTCATTTTGATGAAACAGTTCCAGTAAAATCTAAAACAATATCTGGTAGGGAAAAGCCTTGGTATTCTGCCAATATAAAGCTTCTAATAGCTAAGAGAGAGGCTGTGCTTACTCAAGTTGGAAGCGATTTAGAACCTCAGAGTTGAAAGCTGAATTTAAAACTGCAAAAAGAAACGTTAATATTGGAATAATAATTGCAAAAACCGAATATTATTGTAGACGCCTTGGCTCTGCAATAGGCTCTAGATCTGAGAGTTCAAGCAGTTGTCATGTCGATGTCGAAGCGTTTAATAGAACTTTCACATGTATACCTCTACTACCAACAGATGACACTTTTTGTAACTTTTCTAGTATAATTTCTAAAGCTTACGAAGTCAATAGTAATGTGTTGCAATTCACTTGTATTACCCAATCTGAAATCTATTTAAGCTTCAATCTAATTAAGTCAAATGCAGTGGGCTCTGATAACATTCACCCTAAATTTGTAAAGATATTGTTGCCGGTCCTCTTACAATATATAACACTAGCACTTTTCCGTTGAAGTGGAAATACACAAAAATAGTGCCAATACCGAAAAACGAGTCAGAGTTCAGGCCAATTGCCATACTGTTCTATCTATCTAAGGCTCTTGAAAAAATTCTTCATAATCAAATGTCGCTATATATTAAAAATCATAATTTGTTGTCTGATAAGCAATCTGGATTTCGCCAAAATGATAGCTGTTTTTCTGCTTTACTTAATGTAACTGAAAATATACGACGTGAGCTGGACGACGGAAAAATCAATTTCTTGGTTCTTCTTGATCATTCTAAAGCCTTTGACACGGTTCACCATAGCATGCTCTGCATGAAACTTCGACACTTCTTTAATTTCTCTTTAACTTCCACACGACTGCTATCTTTATACCTTTCTAGTCGTCGGCAATTTGTGTATTCGAAAAATAATCAATCTTCGGTATTAGATTTATCTAGGGGTATGCCTCAAGGTTCAATGCTTGGGCCACTCTTTTTTTCATTTATGCAAATGACTTGCCAAAACAACTTTTACATTGCCAAATTCATATGTACGCAGATGATGTGCAGTTGTCTTTAACTAGCCCAGTCGTTTCCGTTGCAGAAAATATTGCTAGACTTAATGAAGATCTGAATAGAGTTTATTGCTGGGCAGCTGCAAATGGACTTTGTTTAAACCCTCGCAAATCAAAGTATATCATAATTCGCAAGAAAACAATTACTCATATTGTTGATTTCCATGTTTTAATATATGGAGAAAAAATCACTATTGTTAATGCTGCCAAAAACCTGAGATAAATTTTTAATAACGGTCTTACTTGGACAAACCATATTAACACACTTGTGGGTCAGACTTATTATACTCCTTTCAACATAAGACAGCTTCTTGCAAAAGCTTATCTTGTTCCTGGTTTAATCTACGGTTGTGAACTTTTTTCAAGCTGTGACTCTATTAGCAAAACAGCAATATTATTAGATATGTATACGGATTGAAAAGATATGATCATAATTCTCAATTTGCCACGAAATTGTATGGCGTTTCGTTCAACAACTTTCTTAGCATACGTGTGCTTTTATTTTTGCATAAAATCATTTATTCAGATATGCCACAATATCTTATTGATAAAATCCGGTTTGCCAGATTAGTCAGGGGAAAAAAGATTATAATTCATTTACAACGTTTTCTTGTATCCGAAAGGCAGTTTTTCATACATGCGGCGCGGCGCGTCTCTGGAATGTTCTTCCACAAACACAACAACTTAATAGCAACGCAACTAGCTGTAAGCACTTCTTATTTAATATTTTTCACAATAGGAAATCTTACATGATATATAAATAATTTGTAGTTAATGTTGTCTAAATTTGTATACTTATGTTTGCCGCTTTAACTTATGGATACTACTTTCCTGTACTCTAAATATTAAATCTTGTTATACAGGACTTGAACATACAAATAAATAAATTTAAAAAAAAAACTTCTGTTTTTTGCAATTTACTCGAAAATTGAGAGGTAATGGCACAAACGTATCTGAGATTTAAATAAATCATGTAATGCCCTTAACGATCTTAAAAAGAATTTCGTGTAAAATATATATTTTGTCGCAAACTTCTTCAATTTCAATGTCTATAGTGCACGAGCTAAGGTTCGAACTTTGCCTCATTCAAATTATTCTCCATATTTGGCCTCCGGCGGCTTTTTCTGTTTCCAAATTTAACTAAAACCCCAGAGAAGTAGATTTTTTATTAAATGAAGTGATCAGCTCTGTAGTAAAAGTGTATTCTGATGTTCTCCTGAAATCTTGCTGTTTGAGTGAATGTAGTTAAAGAAACTGTAGGTTGAAAAATAAAAAATTTACCTTAATATGCATTTTTCTATGCTTTGCGAAAACCTATTAACCTTTTACAGTACTATTTTTATGTGCATCTGCAATATTATAATGCCAACTATTGGCCAGTTCTTGTCATATCAAATGCCTATATGTTGGCAAAAGTAAGCAAAAATAAACAACATGAAATCAATTCAAAGTAACTTAAAAACTAAGCCAAACATAAGGAATTTTTAATTAACTTTGTCTCTATTGTCCCAATTAATCAATTTAGTTTTGTTTACTTTCAATAAAAAAAACAATAGTGAAGTGGAAATATTCTTTTTTTATTTAAACACTGAACAGAGTAACATTATTACTAAAATAAAATTATAATTAAATTGAAAAGTTTTAGTTTAATTCTCATCAATTAATTACGATTTGCCAAACCAATGAAACGTAATGAAGTTTGAAATGAATTGCATTGGCTTGTAATTAAAACGTAATTAAAATACAATTTTTTATTAATGGCCTTTTTCCACTATTCGGTATTAAAAGTGCAAATGAAAAAAAAAATAGTAAGGTTACGAAAACTTAACACTATTTTACAATTTTACCTTAGTTTTTATTCTATTTGTTTTTTTCTTTTTCTCTGAAGTGTGTTCTTTTAAGTCGAATATAGTTCTAGTTGAGATGGCTAAGAAGTTTAAAAACTGCAGCAATAAAAAGAAAATAGCATTTTTTCAGTTTAACTATCTAATTGATGAAGCGGAAATAATATGCAGAAAAAAAATTGAAACGACTAGGCGAAGAAAACTTTATATCGTTTTGAGGTACGCTGCTGTGTTTAGTGTGCATAAATAAGGTAGAAAATTTAATTAACGTGGAGATTAGATTTGCTCATTAGAACTGGTATGAAAATTATTGTTCATTTCAAGCAAATTTTTTTGTAATATATTGACTTATTTACACAGTTTCAAATACAGAAATATTAATAAGGCATTACAGTTTTTTTACATTTAACATTTCTACAATATTAATATGGATTAATTTAATGAGGAAATTTATTTATGCTTTTTAACTATTTGCAAACACTTGACGTTTCTACAAAATTAGTAGGAAATAATTTAAGGCGAAAGCTTCAAAGTATACTTAGAAATCTTCAGTAAACAAACTTGTTAGAGTCGCATCCCTTTTGCTATCATTGTTGTTGTTGTTATTTATGGGTATGTCGCAACATGTCGTCATCGCGGTTCGCTTTTTTACGGCACAGAAAACTGACTTTTATTGTTGATTTTGGTGTTTGCATCCTAAATAAAATTCAAACGAAAAACTCACCTATGCAGTAACGAACATTTACTAAAAATTAAATGCTTCATAATTATCTCTAAATAAAAATGTAATTTAATTGAAAAATTTAATTAAAACCGAACTCAAGCCAAAATAGTTAAAATTTCTTTGGCTAAAAACTAAATTTTATTTTAGACAAACTTTTATTCGGAAATTTTTTTTGGTGATAATTTTTTCTATGTAGGAACCAATAAGTGTGCTACTGCCCAACATTAAAAAAATCTTTTCCAAACTAATAAACAGCAAAAACCGTATTGCACAACATATGGCAAGCCAACAAATTAGTAAATTGTATTTTACTGATGTTACACAGGGGCATGAATAAGTTTTGATAAGCAATTAGTTAAAGTATGAGTTCAAAGTGTATTAAATCCTTCCTTATTATGTTTTGCTCATGCAATGAAATTTCTTCTCTGCATGTGTTAAGGCAAATGCTTAGAAATTTATGTGTGCGTATGTTTGAATGCATATGTATTTCAGAGTTTGCGTACTTGTAGGTGTGTGCTTAGAATTTAGTAATCTGTAAATTTGACCACTTGGTTTTATAAACTAAACAATTTGTTGGTAAAGAAAGAACATTATTGTTAGCCTCTACATAGGTAACTAATTGTTATACCCTTCATCATTAATGTATAACACTAGTTCACAAACTTTCAACTTTTTGCGATCACCTCAAAAATGAAATATTTTCTAAGGTAATTTAGGGTCACTGAACACGAAGATGAACATTCATTTATTTTTCTTAAGAACAGTTTTCGAGATATTCGCGAAAAACGTGTTTTTTTGCAGTTTATAAGGCTATTTTAAAAAATCTGGAGTACAGTTTACTGGAATTGAGCAAATTTGGCATTGTTTCATAGATATGTTTTTCCTCTTTCAGCCCATATTCAAAATGTATTGATCGGATCAAAATTCAATCAGTTACAGGTCTTTAGATTTAAAAAAACTTTTTTTACACGTTTTTTTTTATTTACTAATTTAATTCGCTTCAGTAAGGCAAAATAAATTTTTTTTAATTTATTTCAGACCCACATTTTAAAGAAAATTTTGTTCCGAATATAGCAAGCGTAAAATTAGTTACATCGAACCAGCTATGAGAAAGTTACAACATGTTTAGTAAACACATCAAAATTTTAATTTTCATTCGTTGGTCCTCAGCTCAGTGCGAGTTTTTGTTTCTATTCTTTCTATTACTTTTACTCGTTTGAAAAAGTCGACCTTACATGTCGCACATCAAAACTACCAAAATTATGTGTAGTTTTCAATACTGTATTCAGATTTTTATAATTAAAATTTGTATGAAAGACTTACGGCAAAACTAGTGGAAAAATTATGCTAAGTGGTGTTTTGTGCATATTAAATTTTTTCTTAATGCTATAAAATCGTTCATTACTGCTATTTTCCAATGAAATATTGCAGTTATATAGGAATTTATATGAAAACTATGATTTGTTTCTGACAATCATTAGAATTCCTAAGGAAGATCCAATAAATCTAAAAAATAGGTCGATTTCAAAAGGGTGCATTCGCACCAAAAATTGTAAATTCGATTAAGTTATTTTTCTAAAGTCATGTCTGTGAAGACACCTTTTTCGACGTGTATATAATAATTATTTGATCCTTGAGAAAAAAATTTTATAGAGAAAACAATTATGGTGTTTTTTGCGCAAAAATTGTTAATAAATTAAAAAGTTTTCAATTTTCAAATTAAAGATTGCATATTTTTCAACTCTGAAAGAATACTTCCATCAACTATTTTGTTAACTATTCGAAATTTTGTCAAGTAACTAACAAAGAAATAATTGTGACAATCGGTTGTTATTTGGATCCGATATATTAAAAATACTGGACCAAAGATTTGAAAAATTGAAAAATTTCAATATTAAAATGAGTATACCTCGCTAACTATACAAGATATTTGTTTAACCAAAGACTTTTTTAGAACTTTACAAGGTATATAGACACAAAAAATTTTTGGAATCGAATGAGAAACAGAGAAATGACAAGCGTTGAAAATTTTTCATACCTCTGAACGTGAGGAATATAAGAAGCTCATCGTCCTAAATTGATTAAGAACCCTTCTCTGATATCTCCATGCAAAATTTTATACTGATCGGACGAAAGAGTTAGAAATGGTTGATATATTTCCCATATATTTAATTCTGCGCCACTTGCATTTTCCTTATAGTCATACTCCATACAAATTCTTTTATAAAAATTCAAAATCGGGTATTTTTACTAAATCTATTGTAACTTTCTAAATTTCTGCCCGATGCTAACAATTTTACTTTTTGTATGTTGGAAACAAAATTTTATTTAAGATATGGGTCAAAACAAAAATTTAAAATATTTTGTTTGTTTTAATGGAGCATTTCAAAATGGTGAATTTTGAAAAACCGCAAAATATAAAATTTTTTTCATATATAAAAGCTTGTAATTCAGTGAATTTTGATCTGATCAACACAGTATAAATATGAACTGAAAGAGGAAAAACATATCTATTAGGGATGTCAAACGGGACAAGATTTTTCGAATCACGGGATTCGGGATTTTTAATTTAAAAAAACGGGATCCCGGGACGGGTCGGGATTTTTCTGGATTTTTATACATTAAAAAAAATCAAATAAATTCATGTTTGACTAGCCTTTAGTAGTAAAACCACGATATCTTAAGACAATGATATATTAAAATCTTGGTTTCCTATGACCCTTTTCGTAGTTCAGTTGAAGTACCAAATAACTATTACAGCCCCAAGCAACACATCTTTCTGTGGCCCAAGGAACTTTGTACATTTTAATAACATTGGTTGAGGTGGTTATTTTTCATCTTGTTTTGTAGCGGAATATTGAATATTTAAAATATTTATCTGACAAAGTATACTTACATGAATATGTGGCAGAAAACCTTTATTAGAACTCCCTGAAGTTCTTTAAAACCTGCTTGGATAAGTTGCATTTTGAGTGCGATAACTTTGTTGCATGACTTTTTTTAAATTCTCGTTCGAAGATGCTAATCTGCTAAACATCTTTTTATCCCTTTCGTCATTAAACTCAAAAAAAAATATCATGGAACAAAGTCAACGTGTAAGTCCCGTTATGATTCAATTTCAAATATTTAAAGTGATTTCTAACTGGGTGAGTCATGTTTATTTACAAACATAAACATTGATGTATATAATATAAATAACATTAAATTAAACATTTTAAGAACCCCCGAACAAAATAGATGATAACTTCGAAACGGCTGGACCAATTTTCTTCAAACATACTCGTACGTCAGAAGATTTTGGATCAAGTCACCTTTCAAACAAAATTTCCTAAATTGAAATGGATGGACCGGTTTGGGAGCTACGGCGTCAAAGACACACACAGATTCAGCAGAATATATCTAAAAAAGATGTGAAATCTTCTAAATGGCTGGACCGATTTTCTTCCAACATAGCTAAGAACACTTTCGTTCCAATCACCTTTCCAACAGAAAATCAAAATCGGTCCAGCCGTTTGGTCTGTACGTGGACTCGTACAGACACACGGATACACAGACATACAGACACACACTACAAACTTATAACACCCCTTTTTTGGTCGGAGGTTAACAATAATTAGCATATGTTTACTATTACTGGGATTCGGGACTTCATTTCTTAGAATAATTCCGGGTTTTCGGTATTCGGGATTTCGGGACTGGCATCCCTAATATCTATGCAACAAAGCCAAATTTGCTCAATTCAAGTAAACAGAACTCAAGATATTTGGAAATATCTTTACAAACTGCAAAAAAATAGTTTTTCGCGAATATCTCGAAAACGATTCTTAAGAAAAATAAATTAATGCCATATTCGTGCTCAGCAGCCCCAATTTAGCTTAAAAAACATCTCATTTTTTAGGTGCATTTTTTGTGAACCAGTGTAATATATAAATTTTTTTCATATTTTTCAAGCTTTGATTTCCAAATTCATAAAATAAAAACCATTAAATGTATCTATATAATGGCTGAAATTTATATATATATATATATATATATATATATATATATATATATATATATATATATATATATATATATATATATATATATATATATATATATATATATATATATATGTATATATATATATATATATATATATATATATATATATATATATATATATATATATATATATATATATATATATATATATATATATATATATATATATATATATATATAATGTCTGAATTTCATAAATAAGCGCTATAACCGCTATTCGTCGAAGCCACTTGTGTCTTAACGTGCAGTATCACATTCTGTGGCTTTGTGCTTCGCGCCTGAATCGATAGGATGTGTTTATGGACATTATTTTTATGGACGTTATTGCATACCTCGTTTTAAAAAGTCATTGGGCGCCACTGCTCAGAAATATTTAGAAAATAAGCTACACACCTTTAAAAATAGATTTAGTCTGGCCAGACCCATATAACCATCGGAGGGTTTAGTTAAGCCTCAAATCTTTTTGCTGGAACATCAAAAGCATATCAAGATCATATTTTTAGTTAATATATCAGTAAAAGGCTATAACAGTCGCTAGTGCCGTATATAGAGCACTCGCACTGTTTTTGAGGTAACATATTATTAGTTGTGAATATGTTTTGAATGTTGTATAGAAGTTCTAGCCATTTATAACAGTTAAAAGAAAAGTATTTTTTTCTAGTTTTTTGTATTATTTTTCGAAAGCTATTAAGTTTAATATAATTGTGTCTCGTGCACACACCCGTGCATGAAGTAGGAGTTGTAAGTGTGTACAATATACCGACTATAAGAGTATGTTTTTTTTTCAATGATGTGTTAAAATATTGTTGTTGGTACTTTTTCTATTGGTGCCACTGCTGTTATAAATGTATTAAAATTAATGTTAATGTATATTAGAATGTTGGAGTCATTATTACTTAGCTTGCTTTTGTTTTGAGTTTTTTGTTGTTTTTGTTTTATTTGTTGTTAATATTTCTCAAGTTTTCTTCGGGCATTGATCAGAATGTTTGTGTGTGTGTGTTAAAAGCTTAAGGAGAAACTTTTTTCATACAAGTGAATGTAGTTGCTTTATTTGTATTATACAAAATTCATGCATATATACTTTTTCTAGGAGCTAATTATCAACACTTTTGTGCACACATATTATCCTAGTACTAAGGCACTTTAACGCACACATATATATATATATATGTAGATAAATACCAACACTTAATTGCACTTTTTCACAGAGTTGCCAGAGTTTAATAATAGTATATTTATGTAGTTTTAAGTTCAAAGCATATGAACCTATTTAAAATAAGTTATAGTTTATTCCAATTTAACTATAAGCTATCTCCAGAAGCTATGTTTGTAATATATTTTAGTAATAGAGTTAGATAAGCTTCCTGCAAAAGCTTAATAATGTGTTCCAATTACAAAGCAACAAAATTTTCAACACAAAATATATAGTATATATTATATACCATCCGCACACTGACAGAATTTTCTTCATAAATTCTGTGAATATCAACCTTAATCCCATGAAAAAATTCATTTAAGTTCAATTAATATCATGGTTCGTTGGATTAATATAACATGTTTCTTTAAAATCTTTTTAATGAAAATTTCACAAAATATGTCAAATTAATTATTTGATCCAATCTAATTATTTCGACAAGCTAATGAAAAAGTGTTATTACTTTGATGCAATTATTTCATTAGTGTTCTGAAATAGGTTAATGAAGATATTCCGATATCTTACTGATATTATTATCTTAATAATTTAAACCGCTTTATTCACTATTTTAGTTTACTGACAATTCCATGCTGCAAATATGTACTTACAATAGACATATTCATGACCAAAACTTGGCACGAAGATAACATAATCGATGAAATTGAACTGGCTCTTAACGTGTTTTACAGTGCTATTAGATATTAAAAATCAATATACTATGAAGTGAAGAGTCAGGAATACAAGTTGCAGTGGTTTCTTATATCCAATTATATTGAAAAACTCCGTAAGACTCAGTTCAATTTTATCACCTTAGCTAAGTTCTTGCTCACTGCTCACAGTATCTATTTTTATCATTTACTTGATACTATAACTATACTCGTACTATACTATAACTATACTCGTACTATAGGCAACATCTTAAGAACTTCAGCCAACATCTTAAGAACTTCAGTACAACAAAAATCGCACAAAATTATTTTTGTTGTTCGCTTTGAGTGAGTTGACAACTGCTGAAAGAAATAAGGGTGTGTGTAAAGCAGAATAATTTGTCAATATTAAATAAAAAATATTTTTCAATGAGACTACGTAATAATACAAAAAATTAAAATTTAGTTAAAATGTTGATTTACCTTAAAATAAATTCTTAAAATTGCGATTTGTTTAACCGTTCTCAATTTTTTCTTTACGGGTTTTATCGATGCTATTCAAAATATCACGGTAAAGCTTCAAACTTTCTATTCCCCGCCAGTTTTTTGTTAATACTATAAGGTCACCATCGTGTCTTAATCCTTGCTAGTGTTTTCACTTTCTTAAAAACAATTAGGGAGCTGCACCTAACCTTGTATGAAAATTAACCTTTTGCTTTTATTTCTCGATAATGATTCGTTTGCTTGAAGAAAAATTAAAATAGGGCTCACCTCTTGCTTAGAATACTGATGAAACTTTTGTTTTACAGTCCTCAACAGCAAATACTTTAATCCTTATACAGAGTTAAAAACTCTGAAAGTATGTGTAGGTATTATTGCGGATTAATGAAAGTATCGACTTTCCGAATTTTCTTTCGATACGCCTAAAAACACTATCTGCCGGTAGGAAGGACTATCTGATAGCATTGTTAACTGTTTTACATCAGACTGAGTATCTGATCAAAATTTTCTTTGTCTACATGCTTCATATTTATTTCTAAATAAAAACATAATTTTATTCAAAAATTAAATTAAAACTGAACTCAAACCAAAAATATGCCAATAACATGCATATAGTTCGACTAAATTTATTACTTAATTGTTAAATTCTAAAGGCACCTAGCAAAAAGGATATAAATATTCATATAAACTGAACAAACAAACATTCACACACACTTGTAATTGTAATTATCAATGATAGTTTATACTAGAATAACGAAATAATAAAAAAAGAAGCTTAACACAAGACAAAAGAAAAAAAGTGAATATCAATAACTATCAAATGAAATACAACTCTAAGACTGACAGTATGAATTGATTAAATGTAAATGATATTCAACTCTTGACTGCAAATCACCGAGTGCTCTAAGCGGTAAAGAACTCTGATGATATTAGCGTGAGCTATCAAAACGTTAGCTCAACCCTCCCGCACAGTCAAAATTTTCTTTGTCCACATACTTCACATTTATCTCTAAATAAATATATAATTTAATTGAAAAATTAAATTAAAACCGAGCTCAAGTCATATATATATAAATATTTTATTTTTATACAGGGTGTCCCAGAAATCAACGTCAAGCCACAAGCGAATTATAAGACATGTAGTGACTGCTCCGAAAAAAGTTAAAAAAATCTATGTCACTTACTTTAAAAGTTGTTGACATTAAAAAAACACCCTGTGATGATCTTTCTTTTGCTGTGACGACAAATCTTCACTTTTCTGATTTTTTTTCTCCTATGTAAGATATCCTTCTGTAAATGACAGTTAACAATTTATACTGCAGTCGCCTGATTTTCAAAGAAAATCTTACTTTTTGCCAAACGACGTACTTAAAATTATTACTACTTCCGAATTCAAACGGCCTTGGTGAAAAAACTGTACTACGTACTTTGCCTGTGATTTGCCCGAATTCCAAAATGATATAATACTTGGTCGATTTGTTTCGTAATCTGCGAAAACATATTTTTTTCCAAAAAATCTATCTATTATTTTTAAGTAAAAAAAAACAACTAAACTAAAACTAACATAGAAACAAGTAAAAGTAAAAGAATTTAAACATGTATAATGGTTTTAATCATTTCATTGATACCAAGATGAGCAGTTGGTGTAAAGGTTGACAACACAAATGAAATGTATCATGAAAGAAGATACTTGACATACTTGCCAACATTAGGATAGGCGTATTGCATTGACCCCTAGCATCCACCACCTCAGCACTTCGTAGGTAAAATTGGGCTTGTCATTAGCTTTATGAACACATTAATTTGTATACTTAATTTTTAATATATTAAAAACTGCTGGCAACTCCTGCTATAAGCAAAACTTGTTATACTTTCACCAGTTCTTTAACGTATAATTATCCACGCCTTTCCTACAAGCCACTCTACCCTAATTCTCATTTATACTTGCAATAGTGAAAACAAAAACTGGGTAAAAGTTTATTAAGCTCTTGAGGGTTTTCATTTAAATTTTTTATACAGTTGCTGCAGTTATTGTTGCTCTTGTTGTTGTTTGTGCTTTTTGTTTTTAACTTATAATTTGTTTTGAAAGTTGTTCATAGTTGCTTTTTCTCTCGCTTTATTTGCCAAGTAATTTTCGTGCTTTTTTTACATTAATTTTCGAGGGCATAGGTGTTAATCGTTATGAAATGTGAAGTTTTATGCTTTGAGTACTTAATTTAATATGTAGTGTAGTTTTTCTCTCCAAATAGTTTTTTGGTTGTTTGCATCAAATATTTTTGTTTTTTTTAACACGCATATAGACTGAAAAGTTGTACAAATTCTTGCTGCACAAATACACAATACGTTCAAAAATCGAGTTAAGTTTCGTTGCATTTTTGTAGCAGAGAAATTCTAAATGAAATGATTGCATGTATTTCAAAAGTGATGCCTAGTTAGATGGAAAATTATTTTAATTTTAGTAATACAAACAAGGGCGTAAAATGTTGAGTTACAAACTAGTTGATCATATAAAAGAAGCAGTTTTAAAATAAAGTTGTTATATATATATTTTCAACATTAACTGAGCCAATTATTTGTGTATGTATATAGTTTTGGCTATGAATTACAGTAAAGTTAATTTGAAATCAAAAATAATTATGTAAGTAAATGCGCTTATATTCTAACTAGCTAATTTCAAACACATGTATATTCGTATGTCTGTATGTAATAAACACTTCAAGTCATCGAAATATTCTGCTTATTAGCACAAGTCAGAAAACTTATATATCATTTAACTGAGATGTTGAATATATATAAATATAACCAGCAAAAATGGTGATGGCAAAGCAATGACATACTGGCATTTTAACAAATTGGAGGCAAATATGTACAACATTGGGTTCCAAATAACAAATTGAAATTTTCAATATTTAGAAGTCATTGAATGCACAATACATAATAAAATTTAAATGGCTAAGCATGGAACCCATGCCATTTCCAGTTGAGGTTGTATTTTATGCCAAGCATTTTGCTCACTGTGTTACTGCACAAATATTTTTTTATGGGCTTAAAACTTGTTTTTACAAACATACACACATAAAAAAGACTATATACATTTTGCTTCGCCAGGGTCAAGGCGAATTCATACTAGGTGGCCGCAAGAGCCCAGCTGTTTACGTAAATGTTTACACATTTGGCCTGTCAGCCGTGTCAATGTATCAGCTTTTTTGACAGCCCAAATGTAAATTCTCCACGGCAAATTCTTTTGCGACTACCTGCTGTTGATCTACCTTGGCCAGGGGTTGAACCGTTATGACCTGTATGATAAGCAGAGCCGCTACTACTCTACCAATAAGACAATAAATGGCTTGTTTATTTACTAGTAACTAATTCATTTAACTAATGCAAAATAATGCAGATGGTATGTAGTTTGTGGTAAAAAGTATGTTGCTTAGTAATGACAACATATTACCAAATTTTTGCTGGGTAGCATTAGAATTGCTTTAATTATAATTATAGCTTTAATTATAATTTAAAAAAAATATTATGCTCTAATTAAAATATCTATATTTGAGAGAATAACTTCCCTGCGGTAAATGAAACTGACACCAGGTGGGAGGGACCGATCCAAGTTTTAACACGTCCTATGAAGCGAACCATTCATTCACTTTTAAGTGATGATAACCTAGGATGGAGTTAATTGATAATTTGCATACACCTTGTGACTTATAACTAAACTATTTTATATAATCCTAATCGGTGTGGAATAATCAGCCAGATTATGTATGTCGAAGTCGAATTTGCGACTACGACAAATTGTAATTGAATAAGGGAAAGTTTAAATTGTTTTCTTTATTCTATGACAGTTTGTCGTAGTCACAAATTCGACTTCGACATACATAATCTGAATGAATATCTGTGGACTTTTAACAAAAGCACTTAAGTCGAGTTAAGACAATTTAGCACATATTAGTATTTAAGACGTATCTGGTGATGGTGTAATCAGCGAATTTCTACGATGTTTCTTTCCAAAAATATTAATATTTTAAAAATTGAAGGTATCTCCATATAAAAAAACGAAGAAAAAATGTTAGAAAAGATCTAACCGTTTCTATATCAACATGTATGCTTTTTATTTATAACGGACATTAATAAATCAAAGTTTGTTATTAATTAATACTTGTATCTTCAAACAAAATATTAATTTACAATTATAATGGTCTTTGTATTATGCTTTCGATGTTTGTATTTATGGATGCAAATGTTTATTTATATCAAGAATTGTCTCTAATGCAAATTAATGTAGGGTACGTACTACATAAGCCCTTCTATAGAAAATTCTTAAAGCAAAAAGTTAATATATATATAATTTACAAACATTTGTAATAATTTATATTCTTTGTTGCAACTTAGTGATATCTCAAAAAAATTAACTTTAACTTCATTAAAGTATTTAAAATATTAGTAGGTACATATATGGGTGCTGCTAAATTGTTAGTGAATAAAACTTTGGTTTCCATTGATATATGTATATTTCTGAACATTTTTTTTCAGATATGACTATCTTGCAATAAAAGAGATATATGTGTATACAAATATGTTTGTATTGTACACATATATGGAGATATTTTCCTTTATTTATATTTGTAATATTTAAGTACTTGTACAAGTTGTACAAGCTTGCATTAATTTAGCACTATTTTATTGGTTTTGAATTGGAATTTTGCAAGTTGCATGTTGTTATTGTTGCCACATGTATCAACATAAGCTAAACAATAGCGATTCTTAAATTTATATTCAACAATTTGACTAATGTGCAACAGTGTCGCCAGAAAATAAAGGAATATTTTAAAGTATTCACCCGTATTATCTATGTCGAAGTCAGATTTGTGACTACGAAAAATTTTCATAGAATAAAGAAAAGATGTAAAGCTTTTATTTATTCTAGGACAATTTGTTGTACCCACAAACTCGTCTTCGACATACATAATACGGTGAATAATTTGATTTCGAAGGAAAACTTCTGTTTTTGAACAAATTATTATTATTAAATTAAAGCAGTCTTCCTCTAACGAATTAAGTCTTTAATTAAATAAAGAATAAATAAAGAAAGCTATTCACTCGAATTTCTGACTACAAAAAATTTTCTTAGAATAAAGAAAATTTTTACAAGTTTTCTTTATTCTATGAAAATTTGTCGTAGTCACAAATTCGACTTCGATATACATAATACGGGTGACTGAGTATATAATTTCAAAATTTTTCGACACAAAAACAAGAGCTTATAAGTTTACCCTTTCTGATTTAGAAGAAATTCGACACGTATATTCTACTCTTACGTGCCCATCAGACGGTACAAAAATAGTTTATGGTTTCCATTTTATAGCATTTTTAACTTGCAATCTTGGTTATTTTTGCAAAAAATTTGCCCCCTCTTAACAAATATTGATTAAAAAGGGCATAGCTTCCTGTTAGAAGTGCTCCTAAAATCCCAAAGTATCATTCATCCTAAAATATCCTGAAAAATCGCTTTCTAATTTTCTTTATTTTGTAACAGAATGTAGCCAACTGCCAGATTTCTGTTGTAAAGAGTCTTCAGAAGGGGATAGATACAGATTCAAAAGTTCCAGTTGTTTCTTTATGATGACTCGATAATTTCTATGAAAGTTATGAAGCAATAACAATAAGAAGTATAAAGGATACTTTGGTATGTTGAAGACACTTTTAGCACGAAGTTATTCCCTTTTTAAATAATTTTTGTTAACAGAATAGCAAACGCTTTCAGATCTCAACAAAATGGTTAATATATGCTAACGCGCTCTAAAGGTATTCAATCTTGAATATAGAGAACTTTTCGCGAAAATGGTCGAGCTACTTAAGCTAAGATGGCTATTATATTTGAACTATAAAAGTTATCGGACTAATTCTTGCTCCAATCCAGACGGTGTAAGAAATGTTTGATATTATTCTATTGCAAGGTAATAAATTGTGTCCGGGACTTCAACATTTATTGGTGTACATCTTTATATTCAGCTACTAAAATCCCTAATTTATTTATTACTTCATATTTTATGTTATTTTGTAATAAACGCATTTGGGAGTAAATATCTTTAATGCATTCAATTTCAGAAAATTTTATACTAAAATATTTTTAATCCAAAGCAGTTTCTATTAGACTAAAGGTATTATATTCAGCAAGAACTTGGCATGCAACAATATCCAAAGAAGCAAGGTAGAAATTAATGAACTCCATCTTAAATATCAGGTGAGAGGTGGAAGTATCAAAGCCGGCTCCTTTCGACGTTTGACGTGTAAGGACAACTTTCATTACACAACAATATCAAAATTTTTTCCAAATAACAAGGTGACTGATTGACCTCAATTTGTTTAACATAAAAGTTTTCAACACATTTTATATCTTAAATGTAAAGGTACATTTACATTTGGCAAATATTTGCCAAAAAAAACGTAACCACTACTTTTGGTAAGGGTTAGTGTGGTTTAATTTGGTTTTTATATTACAAAATTAAGTTAATTATGTTGCAAAAAGCCGTTTTTATATTATTTATAATAAATGCGAACCCATATTTAAAAAATATTGGAATTAAAGAATATACAATTTTAGCTTGTGTGTTGGTCTCATTTTTTTCGGCAAATATTTGCCAAGTGTGAACATACCTTAAGGCTTACTATACTTCCGGCGACGAGTCACTATAACTACGTACAAAAGAGGGAAAGTTAACTTCTCCTAATTGTATCTGCTCGCGAATATCTTGAAAAAGTTTCTTAAATAAATAAATTAATGTCATATTCATATTCATCAACCTGGAATTGGCTTAAAAACATCTATTTTTATAAAATAGTGTAATATACTGTGTCATATGACAACTGTGGTTATATATTAACTCTTTATCGGGCCATTATAAGATATCGGTGAAAATTAAACATAATTTTAATTTGACTTCATTTATGCCCGACTTTTATTGAAAAATACGTAATAAAAAATTTTATCCTTGAAGGATTCTGAGAATGGACATAGTTTACATATATACCACCGCGCACAAAACAAATGCTTCATTTATGAAAATCACCAAAGCAAGATTTTATTTTGCTTAGAAAAGGAGCACATTGCAACTCGAACTAGTCCATTGAGTCTTTTTCTGCTTTCCCGCACCGCTGCAGTTTGTACTAGTGGGTTGCATCGGATTTGATAAAAAGCATTAAAATACATTCACGTGTTTTCAACTACGCAATGGATTGCATTCAATGTTGAAAAATCAAATGAATGCATACACAAGGCGAAAGAGAAACAAAAGCCACTTCAATTGAAAATAAAAAAATACTACATCACTCAAATAAACATAACAGAGTGAAATGTGTTACAACTAGACAATAACCCGAGTATAAAATTATTTGAATATTTTCTCAAATTAATGGGTTTCTGTGTTCATTTTTGTTTTTGCAAAATGTACACACAAATTTCGTGATTTTTAGTGTATGTTCAGTGAGCTGCAACAAGTGTCAAACTTGCTAGCATACCCAATAACGTAAGGCTCCATTTGCATGTTGCTGATCGTTTCTGTCGCATTGAAAAGCTATGAGACAGAAAGCCTGTACTCTGTTTTTTTGTCATGCGATCATTTTTGTTTGACAACAAGTAATGATTGTAAACGCAATAGCTCATTTCAAACAATCAGTTTTAATCACTTGTATTTGCAATGAACATGAATGTTTGTGATTGGTTTCTTTGGTATGATCGGATTGAAACAAACATGTAATTCTCATCATTCTTGTAAAACTATTTATGACTAGCGCTAGCTACTTGTTTTAATACGCACATAATACATACATACATGTTATAAAATATTCCTGCTTTTGTAGTTGTTGCGTACAATCCTCATTCGTGTTGTTTCTGCTTTACAAAGTGGCATAAGAAAAGCTACATACATGCACAAATATGTACGTGTTTGCTTCCAACAGCAATACTTTGCAAAACACAAAATTATACTGGAGTGTTTTTGTTTCGATCACAATCAAATCATTCCAAAAACAGCCGAGCTGCAAGTGAGCGATTATTCGTAACCAAGCCGCATAGTTTTTATACCAATCAAAGCAAGTACAATGTTGCGAATAAGACATACTTGTTGTTCATTATTTTGGTTCGTGTATTATACTTGAATGTGAACAAAACTGCCAAAGGCTTGATTTGTTCGTACTTGTTATTTAGCACTAGTGCATAAGACGGCTTGATAATACTTGTTGCAACTCTATGGTATGTATTTACATATGTATGTTAATATGTGTACTTTTATAGGAAATTAACAAGATAACAAAAACACATTTGCTTTTACTGCAAGTATGGAATCACCCGCTCATTTATTCAAACACTCAAATAATATTGGAGATTTTTGTGTTTGAATATAACTGCGAACGAGCATTGCTATGGTTTTTTTATTTTCAAATGAATTTTATACATATACGAAATAGACATGCTCTTCAGGCATTTCATTCACTCTTGTCTTTTGATAACATTTACTGCCTGTTTTTTGTAAATAGAATAAAAATTTTCGTTACGGACTTTGAATTGAAAATTAAAACAAATTTGAGTTTCTTTATTGTTGTTTCAATATAAATTTCCTAACGAAAATTTTTATTGTATTTACAAAAACTGGCAGTTATTCTTTTCATACTCATTGAGCTTTTAATATTTTAATGAAAGTAATGAATGTAATCTTGCTGCTCTTTAGTTGGTACATATAAGTATTGTGGTTCTAATTGGTTAATGTGATAATGAAGCTGGTGTGTTTTGGTCAGCATATGGTTTATGTTGATTCACTCGAACTTCTCTTTGATTCTTTAAAGTTTTGCAGAAGTTGGTTGCACATATGACCCAGCTGGACAAAATGCTGATATTATATCAAGTTTGATATCCTTTGCCTTCTGTATTATTGGCTTCATCAACGCACACTTTCACATCGTCGTCCCCGATGATATGATGGAAATTTTCCTAAATATTGATTTCTTCATCTAAAATATTAATTTGATCGACAACTGTTTCATTATCTGATGGAATCTGTGCTAAATCAAATTTGTCGTCTATCGTTTCCAATAAAAAGGATATATAAAGGACATATCACTATTTGACATTGTTACATATATATGTATATGAATATGAAGGGAAGTGGTATAAATTCTATACCACACACTTGAACTAGAGCTGCAAAACTATCGTTGGTACTATCGATAGTATCGATAGTATCGATAGTTTTATTTTTAATATACTATCGATTTTTTCCCCCACTATCGATACTATTGAAAAAAATGTAATCTATAGATTCTTACACCTGTAGTTGTTTAAAAGTGAAAACTGTCGATATATTGTTATTACCAAAAATTGTTGAGTACTCCAGTTACTGTAGATAACATTAGAGTGCAAAAGTGACCTCATTATGGCCAAATTTACAGTCTTTGAGAACTTAACTGCAATAGCTTCGCCAACGATATTGTATTAACAACGTATGTTTCGCATTACTTAAACCCTAATTTACCTACCATAGTTTCTTTACTGAACTTATGATAAGCAATGGTGTATCATTCGTAAACAAAAGTTGTAAAAGAAAGAGCATTGTCTAAATTATCGTAGTTGGCTAACTAAAGACTGTGAATTTAGGTTTCAGAATTGGAATTTTCTAATTTTAGTGTACAAGTGAATAAATATGCACTAAAATTTAGTTTGTCAAAAAATTCTACATTGTCTTTTTGTTTAAAGAATATATAAAAGATTGTAAAGAATAATTATAGATTCATAAAAAAATATTTTTACTTTTAAAAGATTAGCTAAACAAATTTTCATTAAAGATTTGTTAAATAAATCAAACACCTTTTAAAGGATGAAGGGTTAAATCTCTAGCATTTTTCTAAAAATTCGATACTATCGATATTATCGATAGTTTTATAACGAACTATCGAAACTATCGAATGGGGTGGCTATCGAAAGTTTTGGAGCTCTAACTTGGACTACTCACAGAAGCTAATCTTTTCTATTCTTTGTATAGACTTGTTGTAAAATACGTTTATTTATTGATAGTAAGTAAAACATAAAGCAGTCAGAACCCAAACACAGCTTTTTAATCAAAATATGCTTAAAAAACGGTAAACACTTTTGACAATACTCCGATGTTCACTTTTTGCGCTTAAATATAACTATTTCTTTTTTGCACATGAAATAATATTTTTCCATAAAATATAAGCTTAAATCTACATATAAAAGAGGTATTTAGAATATACCATTAAACACAGTATATACCATTAAACACAGAATGTAGAAAAATTAATTAGATAAGTGGTATTGTTTTCATACCACCTCTTCGGAAAGAGTTGATGTAAGACCAAATTTTAAGAATTTCGTACCTGGTAACTACATCGTCTACCAAAATTTTAATACAACTTTTTGCATCTCCACTGTCCATCACTTACACATATGTATGTATGAACATATGTATGTGCACAACTACACATGTATGTATACAAATGTTTCTATTTCCTAATTATTTGTTGCTCGTAGGCACTACAAGGTAATTTAACATAAATACAAACATAAATTTGCATGTGAGTTTCACTCTCTAAAGGGCCTTTAGTGCCATTTATGTGCATGTTTGTAAACGTATAATAACACAAAAGTAATAAGATTATTAACATTATTTGTGATATTTTTTGTACCCTATAACACTAAAGATGGCTGCAGGTATAATATGTTAGTGATAGTATTTGTGGCTCCTACCTGTTATTGCAAGGCGAATAAATTTTATAAGTTGTCAGAAGGGGCAAATTTTATTTGCCTTTTAAAGTACATTGTATGTTCAACTATATTGATAAAAAGTGCTGTTTAATTTTGTTAAAGTTTCGCTTTATAATTTGTATACACATAATTTGGTGTCACTTGTACGCCAAGAATGCCTGTTGTCTTGTATTCTTTTAGTTGTTGCCGCTGAGCTGTCATCTGGTAAATTAGTTTTAAAAAATGCAAAGCTATAAACTAAACAACAAAAGTATATGTTTTTATAATTTTTTAAAGAATGTAAATATTTTAGACTTTATTTTAAATTAGATATTTACCAAATACTAAGAAAACAAGTCAGAAAAACTTAAGTAATTTTAACAAGTGACTAGCTTTTATTTGTCTTTATCTTAATCTTTAGCAAAGCTTAACTTTTTCCTTTATTTTAATTAGTTGAAATTATCGAAAATGTAAAATGGAAATTAAAAACGAAAACACCATGATTTTCCCAATTTGATTAACAACTTTCTGATAACAAAAGGCTGAATAGCAATAAAAACTAAGGGGTAACGGAAAACACGAGATGAAAGTAGAAAAAAATTCAATTTGTTTTTTTTTTCTTTAGATTCTTAAAAGTATTTTGCAATTAACTATTGAGGTTTTGCTTCATCAGGGTTTATATTGTTCTTAAGTTTGTGTATCCATCTTCATCTGTTGGAGTTAATTTCATGCATTTTCTTGTTTGCAATAAGTTAATTTTATTTTTTGTTTTTGCTGCACTTAGTTCTGGGGCAAATAAAATAACAAAATTAAACTTTGTTAGTTTAACTTTTAATGTTTTCTTTTCTTTTTCTAAAAAATGGTTCATTAGTTTATTGAAGTTTTTAGTTTAATTTTATGCAGCAAAAGATGAGAAAACTGCAAGTTGCATAGAAATTGGTAGCGTATACTTTATATTTAATTATTTTAATAATAATACTTATACGTTGAAAGTACAATTGACTTGTATAATGGAAAGACAAGCTGTGGCAATAAATCGATATAAGCTAATTTAGAGTTAATATCACTACTGTATTCTCAATATTCAAGAGTACCTCTGACCAAAGTTTAATTTATTTTGTAAAACTTTTCATGAAGTCAAAGCGTATTAACTTGCTGTTTATCTATTTTCAACTTATAAACTCATAACTAATAATGGCTTAATAGAACTTATAATATATTAAATTTAAAACTAAATATCTTTCTTAGACATAATAAGTGTAAATATATAGGTGCCTAAATTAAAAGAATCGAAGAGTGAACTGTAAATTTAAAGTGAAATTTGAATAAATTTCTAAAAATGTGCTCTCCAAAAAAAATTTAAATTTAATTGGATATATTTATCATGATATTTATCAATATATTAAATATTCGGCCTTCGTTACCTGAATATTTATTACAATAACTCAAGCAAGTGTTGAATAAAAGTCAACATTTTTCGAAAAGAACAAATTGTGCTACAATCGTAATAGAGAATTCAATCCAATCGTAATAGACAATTCAATTATATTACAGATAACTCAATTTAATTAAAATTTGATTGCGAAGAAAGTGAAACATATAAAAAAATTGTAATTCGTGACTTGTCTACTTTTATGGACTTCGTTGTGGTAGTTTCTAATATTTGAAATTTGTGTTTCAGATATTGTTTTGTGCCTTAAAGGAGACGAAACCTAAATTAACCAAAGCAGAGATCCAAAAACGTTATAGAGAAAAATTAAAAGTAGACTCAAAACGTTACGCAAAATATAAGCAAAACTCAAGGGATAAAGGAAGGGAATTGCACTCAAAACAACTAAATTAATTTATTATGTTTTGGCTTTCATTTAATGGAACTCTAGGCAATTAAAACAAGGCGAAATAACATAAATATCATAAAGTGAGGTAACGAATGACAAAAATATTCTGAAATTAGAACGATCTTCCGTCATCCCACGTAAATTTGGTTGATATACAGACCGGTTGGCTATATGCCATCTTTAGTGCTCTATTGAATACTAAATCGTTCCAAATTCAAACAACCTCCGTCGGAAGAAAAACACAATATTAAAAAAGTTTATGGTTAAACAAAAAAATAAGTATTTTTAGGAGAATCTTATATTTCCGTAATCTACAGACAATTCCTTATTCATAACATATTTTGAAATTTTCAAACAATAAAGTTTATATTTAAATTTTTTCCCCATTTTTGCACGATGTTAAATGAAATTTAGCCATACAAATTATTTCATTGATTGATTGATAGCAGTTGATAGTAAATGAATTTACCAATATTTGTTTTAATTTAATTTTTCAATTAAATTATATTTTTAATTAGAGAAAAATGTGCATCATATAGAAAAATAAAAATTTGACTGAATGAAAGCTCAACCCACATTTGTCGAGGTCTCCCAGTTAACTCATTAGAGTTCTTTATCGCTTAGACCACTCAAACAATCTCAGTAGTTTCCATTCAAGTAGTTAAACATAAGTTACTTTTTTTAATCAATTCATGATGTCACTCTTAGTGCCTATTTCACCAATTTATTTAAATATCAATTCATATTGAATGAAAATCGACAATTAAATATGAATTGATTAATATATAAATACAGTTGGTGAAATAGGCTCTTAGAGTTGTTTTTTTTTAACTTTTTCATTTGTTAGTTGTTGATACATATTAACTATTTTTCTTTATAAATTGTGTTAAGCTTCTTGAATTTCTCTATTCTAGCACATGTTACCGTCGGTAATTACGAATTCTAGTGTGTCAATATATGTTTTTTTCATTTGTTTGAACTCTAACCAAAATAATTAAATTTCTTTAAATTTAATCCATACGGTTCGTATAAAATGCATAGCTTAATTGTAAAAAATAAACATTTTAACACAGATTTTTAAATTTTTCAGAAATTAAAAATAATAATTGAGTAATTGGCGAGGACGTAAAAATAAAAATATGTTTTTTGACATGACCTTATTAAAGAGCCAACATATTAGAATGTCTAGAAATCATGTTTGATTAATAGAATAAAAGATATATTAAAAATATAACACTATCATTTGACTAACATATTTGATGATTAGCCCCAGTGGTTCTCAAGTGATGACGCCTTTATAATGGGGAAAATTAATAACGAATTTTTTAAATGACACAAAAATGTTTAAATTTAAATACCGTTAATGTATATTTAAAAATTCTGAACCGAATTTCATAAATAGTCAATAAAATGCAACAAAATGTCTTGAATTTCCTAGATCCGAAGTTTCAATACTGTATTTCGTATTGGTTTTGCAGCTACAACCGTTTAAAGTTGCTAGCGTACACACGGGTATCCGCTTATTCATTGTATGGTTAAGCAGTTTTTATAAATGTCAAATGGCGTATGAGTACTATTATTTAAAGTGTTGATAAAATATTAAGTATACGCAAAACTGATTAAAAAAATTTTGAAGTTTTTCGACTAACATCCCTGCGGTAAATGGAACTGACACAAAACAAGTCACGTGACCGGCCCCCAGGTGTTAGGGACCAGTCCGAGTTCTAACACTTCCTATGAAGCAGACCAGCCACTTTTACATGGGGATGGCCTAGGATGGGGTTAATTGATACTTTGTATGCACCTTTAACTTGTCGCTGAACTATCTTATGGAGTCCCAGTCGGTGTAGAATAATATAGATTATATATAAATATTATTCGAAAATTCAGTTGCAATTATCGATTAATTTATTTTTTATTGTTCCAAATCCAAGTAGAAATTGTATTTTATTTTTAAGCGATATCTTTGATAGGATTCGAACTGACAACCTCCGGCATGACAGGCTACTACACTACCCACTCCATCACAGGGGAACTTATATTTCAATGTCATAAGTACCAGTTAAGCTGGAGCTAGTATCTGAATATAGTTACGGCACAGGTTCCTGGGAGTCATGGCAGTCTCATTGAAGGGAGACAATTAATATTATATAGATGCTATGTGATAGGCCTTAGATCCAGGTGCATCGAATTTGTTCAGTGCCGTTTACTACAATACTAGCCGGAGTACTAACTAAATTGACAGAAAATGGTTAATATGTGACCATTTACACAATATGTCTTTTTTCACCATTTACTACTCATTATTTTTGGTACCAACCTCATTTTCTCAAGTCATAGGACAAGTACTTTTGGATCATTTGTCACCAAATTTTCCGCAGGGAGCCGATTCATACGATGATTAAAAAACCATGATTTTTTTTAACTTATCTTTGAAAAAATCTTCTCAAACCTCTTAAATTTATACGATGATTTTTATTTTCGTGTTTTTTTATAAATTACTCTCAAGATTTGCAATACTTACTCATTCATAACAACAAGAGCGAGAGAGAGAGAGAGAGAGAGAGAAAATTCAAATCCAACTAAATTCGATCAACCATTTTGCATTTCTACTAATTTGATGGTTAATCGTAGATAAAAATCGATTGTTTGGTAGTCGATTTTTATTTATTTGTATTTTTTATTTAATTAGACTAAATTTTCACGATGAAATATTTCATGAAATTTTTAGCATTAAACTTTATTGGCTAATAGAATGGACTGGAAGACAAGTTGGGTTGAAAAAGTGGTAGGAAATAAAATTGCATGTGGTTTTTGTAAATTTTCTGCACCCCATTAGCTTTTCCGCACTTGCAACAAGCAACTAAGAAAATTTTCATGAAGAAAATTTCATGAAATAAATTTAGTATTATATTTTTCGTTTTATTTCTAATACTAAACAATTTTATTTGCTTCTTAATTGCAAGTGTTCAAAATCAAATGGAGTAAAGAAAATTGACCAAAGCCATCTAAAAATGGGGTTTTATTTAGTTTTTCTTGTAAAATAGCTAAAATTCGAGAAACGCCTCTTCTATATTGAACCATAGAAATGTATATGGTTCACAAAACCGTTCTTTCTAAACTTCACTGTTTGCTCGTTTTTCCAATTTCGATTAATCGGAGCTAAAAGTCCATTTCAGTATAAAGTTGACAACTAAAAATCGATTACAAAAAAAATCGTTTTTTGGCATAGAATATTGGTTTTCGACTACAATTGAAATTGACTTCCCATCCACTACTTCTAGTCTAATATGTCTAATATGTCTAATACACCGATTGTATTAAGTCTATATATGTTTTTTAAAGCCTATTTTTCCACTATTTACAGAAGAATAATAATTTTTATGTAAAAACAACTCTTTTTTTTAATTTCTATACCACAATTAAAAACAAAATATCAAATTAATTTAATTAAGCAATAAAAATTTATTAAATATACAATAATTTTATATTTTTCTGTAATTAAATTAAAAACGTTTGATTATACGTGTATCAGATTTATGCAGACTTAAGAGAAGCAAAAACTTAAATTGATTTCATAGATTGAGTGAGACAGACGCCTTTAAGAAAACAAACTGAGAATGAGGCGAAGATATCAATAACTTTATAACTTTCTTTTTATTTTAGCAGCATGTTTTCCTTAAAAAGATTTCATATTGTATTTTTTTATTGTATTTAAATTAATTTTCTAAGCACGCACTCTCTGCTGTACTTTTTTACATTTCTTTATTCGTATACTACGAATTTATGCACAAATACAATAATCAAAAATCTTTCACTCACACATACTATATAAACATATTTACATACACTATCATGCACATAAATAAGGAATGGCCGAAGTAATCAACTTTTTTCTAGATGTAACATATACCAAAAAAAAATTTATTTATTTTTATTTTTATTAAAATAAAAAAAAAGCATCAAAATATAAAAACGACCTCAAATAAGTTAAATCAGTTTACTCAACTCTCTTCCCTCAAGTTCTAATTCCATATCTTATTGTAATTCCCTTAAAAAACAAATAGGAGAAACTCATATTAATTTGTTTTTTAATTATTTAAGGTTAATAACAATATAAACGTTTATAACTTCGAACATACTAAACTGATTTTATTAACATAAAGACTGTACTCACCTGTAAAGAAATATCTTTGAAATTGTAAAGCCTTTGTGTTAATTGACCGTGTTATATGAGATTAAAAGCAATCCGATATACAATACAATATGAAATCTATATATTATAGAACAAAGATTTCAAAATTATCTATCAGCGAACGAAATAAACAGTTCTTATGCTCTCCTGGAAAGTTATGACTTCTAATAGAGAGGATTTTGAATATATCCCGTCGATATTTAAAAATTCTTAGGAAAAAATTTCATGATCGAACCTTTGAATATAAAAACTATTGGGTACACGGGTACCCCAGTCTTGCGTATTAATTATATTAATTATAGAAGTTTAATTTGTAAAATTTTAAACATATACTTAGCTTGAAGTACACTTATCTAATTATTCTTATATATGAAAAAACTGTTTTATAGCGAAGAGACTGAAACAACATAAATTGCATCTACTATAAAGACAGATGTCCAAAATAATTGCTCCTGCGTATCAAACATCGAGATCTTCAGATATCCCAATTGACCCAATATCACTTTCTTAAAAACATCAATTATTTGCTTTTTGTAGCATTTGTATGACTTCGCATTAGATACGCTGCGGCTTCCTCTCGGACAACTCTACCTATTACAAATATTTTATTTCGGCGAAAATAAAAAAAAATGTTTCTAGATATTTTCAAATTGCTTTATGCTGTTATGATATTTGATTTACTACCTACATTCAAACCAAAATTACAATTTTAGTTCCCTATTTATGTGGCCGGTAGTGTTTAAGTGCACAAAGGTTGTTGGTATTTTCTATATTATATTAAAATTCTTAAAGCATTTTTATTTCATTCTACTTATAAATACAAACTTTTTAGGTATTATGTTTTCTTATGGGGTTACATTTATATCATTTTATTGTATATGTATATTGAAGTTTTCATGCATTTTTATTTGATATACACTCATATGTTTGTATATGAACACATCTACCATATAGATGTGTATATTTGCTAAATCAAATGTCTATGAAAAAGTACTACTACACTTCCAAACAAAGGTCATGACTACACATACATTTTTATGAATGTATATTTTCTTAATAAACCAATACACTTGATACCAAATGTGAACAATTTGGAAGTAGTTTTTATGTCATACAAAAATTTATAAATTTTATTTTATACTCACAATGATTCTTAAAAAATTATTCTTAGAAATAAAATAGTGAAACACACCCCACATTGCGTCGATGCTCCATCTAGTCAATAGAGTTGGCTACCTTACTTACACCGATGAGCTTCTTCGCCCTCTCCTGTACGCGGTCGGATAAATTCAAAATAGATTTTGAAGCACCTGCCCATACATGAGAGTTGTACTCCATTTTCGGTTCAATAAAGGCGGTATAAATATAAGGGAGATCAGACGGGGTGAAGTATCTCTTATACCGTCTTAAGAAATCGAAGCTCTTGAATGCTTCTTTTGCAACTTGAAAAATGCGATCCGTTCATCGAATATCACATTGTATTTTCATGCCAACAACATCAAGAGCCACTGATTCCTCCATAACCACACTACTAACTAATATATACAGATGAAGCAACAGGATCGGTCACACGTCTGTACGTAAGCATACAACACTAATCACTTCTATGCTCCGAGTTACCAGAGGTGCATTAGCACTCACACATAAAATATGCGTTGGATCATTCACTAATTGCGCAAAGTGTTTGAGGGCGGTGAATAACTCAGCATACTGGCCTTCTGAAGTTGTATGGCTCGAATGGAAAAGCCAAGAATAGCTGTGAACATTGAATTCACCAGCAACAACAATTTCACTGTTTGGACAACTCTCGAAAGTCTTCGATTTGGAATCGGAAAGGGAATGGAAATTGAAAATAGTTGTATTCCATCCCGCGTTTGGACTTCTCTAAAGAAACCCGAAGTGCAAATAGTGTGACATGATTTTTAATTTAACCAAGAGGCAGCAAATTCAGGATCAGACGTGACTAGTGATTACTGATACTGGTACACAACTTCATTGCGTATGTTTATTAGAAGACCCTGATGTAAAATAAAAAGGGATAGGAAGTGATACCTGGGTCTCATATACAGCGAAAACATTCGGCCGATGGAGACAAACGTGAGTATACATAGAGAAAATTCGCTCTAGTATTTTAGGAGGAGTTAGATTTCCATTCTTTACAGTAACTCGACATAGGAACTCTTGTAAGCCTTACGTTTCAGGCGTAAAATGTGTTCAGGCTTTTTATGTAAAACATCACCAGAAATATTTTTGTAAACCATTTTAACTCTCCAACTATTCACTGTATTGGAATTTTTATCCCTTTTATCGCACAGAGGGGAAAAAGGTTAATCTAGCGGCGGAAGAATAAAAGAAATTATCGAATTTGAAAAATATTTAATCGCAGCATCCAAATTTATTTATCACTATGTTACCTGGTTCGGAAAATATGGCCTTTTAAACATTGAGAAAAAAATTGGGTTGTAATTATGGTAATTATTTATTGGTTTTTATATCAAATTTTTTGGCGTATTGAATCGCTAATTATGCATGTTTTCGTACAAATTAACTTTTTTTCTGATAAAATGTTATATCAGCTATTTTAAACAGATTTTTTTATAGTATATTTGCTATTTCAGTTAAGGTTAAGGCAAATACAGAAAAACAATTTTTTTAACTTTTCTAAATCTTTGTAGAGATACAAAAAAAGTAAACACGAGAATACCTGCAAATTTTTTAGAATCTTAATATAGATATGATAGAGTAATATTGTTCCAAAAATTAGCTCTGGAGACTTTAACATAAATTTTTTTTTAATATACACCTTTTAAAATTTGTTTCTACTTGTTTGTACTTCTATATGATTTTGATGTAATTTGCTTCCGAAATCACTTGTTATTAAATTAAAATACCAATGAAGTAGTCGTTTTAAATTTTAAGATATAGTTTAAATGCATTTTGAAATTTAAATGCATTTTGAATATTTTTTAAGCATTTTAAATTTTTAAAATTGATCGGATATAGCAACATATAGCCTTTCCAGGCATATGTTTTTTTTTGATCAGACTATTAGTATGGAAGATATAAGCTTTCCGACGACCAAAGAGTCTTATCTATAAAATTGGTCTTATACAACAAAATAAAGCGTCCACAGTGTTACAAATGGTTGTTTAATTTTTACAAAATTTGTAGCCTTCATCCTTGGCTACAGCCTATTTATACATTTTTGTGGATTTAACTATTAGTTTGGAAGATGTGGGTTTTTCAAAAACTTAAGAATTATATTGGTAAAATTGGGCTAATACAACAACACATAACGCCCATTGTGTTAACACAGGTGATTTATTTGGTACGGACCTTAAAGACTACATCCTGCCTATAATTCATCCATACATTTTTTGTTGACAAGTTTAATAAAAGCCACCAGACGATAAAGAGTTTTATCGATAAAAATTGGGCTTAAATAACAACATATAGCGTGCACTATGTTAAAAGTAACTACCTTACTTTTAACACACCTTGTAGCCTACATCCTTCCCTATAATTCATATATAAATTTTTTGTGGATCAGATTATTCGTTTGGAAGATATGGTTTTTCCGCCACTAGATTGGCCTTTTTTCCAGTGCGTATCGACCTGAAAATTAAAAAAAAATATTTTTCTTGGATTTTCTTTGGATAAAAACATTTTCAATAAAATTCTTCTACAGGTTTTTAAAGAAACGTAAGGTCCAGATTTAAGTAGAACACTAGAAATGATTCAAACTTTAAAATGTGCTTAAGGCTTAATTTCGTACTTATTCACAATTAGAACTCAGCATATTAAACCTTGCAAACGTTACATTTAAGGTATTAGATGTGTTGGGCATTTTGATGTAAAACACCACGAGAAACATTTTTTAGAACATTTTAACCTTCAAAGTCTTTTTAGTATGGGTTTTTTGTTCCCTTCTTAAAAATGGGCAAAAATTCCCCTTGAGTGGCGATATTGTGGAATAAAATGATCTTTTTTAATAAAGAGGCAAAAACAGGCACACAACATAGTTAGCGGGTTAAAATATCCCACAAAAATTGTCTTTATTGTATTTTACATAAAAGTCTTAAATACATATCACAGCTTAAACATAATCTTCCATGCAGAAATACGAGTAGGTACCCATTAAAAAATTTGCTTCAAATAAAGCAGGTTTTTGCAATGAGAGAATAAAAATAGTGCTTACAAATCTGCTGATATCGCAGCTGATTTGTTATAGCAAGTTCACAGTTTTGAGTACCACATTTTTGATACAAAAAGAGCTTTTTGAAGTGCTGCAAATCATCACCATTTTTCGCACTAAAATTGTAAGTATATGGAACTTTTTCGCTTAACAACCTGCATTGTATCAGGAGTGAAAAATCAGCTTTTTTGTATAGTTTCATTCATATACATTCACTGCTCTGCAATAAGCTATTCTTTTAAAGCATATTCTTATGCTTTTTATTGCTTTGGTGCTTCAAAAAATAAGAACATTTTTTACTGGGTAGTAATTCAAGTTTTAAAACTTTATATGAAAGAGACCTTGAAAAATGTAAGACACAAAAAATTACGACTGAATCTAACAGAGGTACAAAAAATAACTAGATACGTGTATTAGCGTTTTGAAGGTATAAAGGTTGTAAAAAGTATATGAGAAGTCTGAACTGTTTCTGATGTTTTGTCAGACATCCTTTCGACATTGTTCAGAATTTCTACTGTAGTATTTAGGATAAATTACAATAGGAATTTCCTCAGACAAAGAGGTCCGCTTTTGTGCCAATTACTTTAATGAGTTCTGCACGCTATCTGGTCAGACATCTCAGACCAAATTCTACAGAAAAGTTTAATGGGTTATTTAATGAAAATTTTGTTGATAGTCGCACCCAATTTACCTTTTAAATAAATATACCTTGCTTAAAACTCTATATTAGAGATACACATATTTTTATAACATATTTTTTTTTCTTTCTTTCAAATACTTTTTTTTTGTTATTCACTGTATTTCAATACTGTCTGCTTTTGTTGATGTTTATACCTTGTTTGTATATTTAATGAAAAATCTAAATAAAATAGTGGCACCCTCATGGTTGTTTGGTCAACTCAATGTAAGATTTAACAACTTAATAAACAATTCTAACCACGCATTCTAAGACAGACAAAAGTCCACAATACGCTTAACACCTTTGTTAGCCCAATACACCTACACACATATTGACTGGCAAACATTATTACATAGAACGTTATAACGCACAATACCAGCAAGCATACCGGTTTGAAATCAAATTGAGAATGGTTTCAAATCCAATTCTATCTCAAAGGATAAACGTGTGATAATAATTTGAATATAATTTGAAAAATACAGCATTATCAAGGGCCTTATACTTAAATTAAGAAATGTGCTTGTTGTCAAACTTACCCTTAAAGAAAGTGCAATTTATTCTCAAATTAATAACAATTTGAGGTGAAACTTTAATCTGAAGCCTCTTTATGGGTTTGGAAAAGGATCAAACGATCAAACGATTAAACCATCGCACTTACAACATTTGACCTTGTGTTTATTGGGAAAGCTTAGACGATACCATGTGGATTTGTATCAGAGCTTGTTTGCTTGTTTGTTGGCATGTATTGTTTGCTGCTGTGCTACTATTGATATACCCCAAGATGTTCTAAGGTCATCATATATTTATGTGCGAGTATGTCTATAAATGTTGTACATTGTATACAATTAAGCCCCTAAAGGCATATAAATCACAATATTATGAACTCATGGCAAAATATTTCTTTTTATTTATGTGTCTTATATATTTTAGAATTATCGTTTCTTTTTTCTTCTTTTGAGTGAAATTTATGAAAATAAAGTGGAAAAACAAAAAAAATAACATTAGACTGAAATGGCTGGAAGAATTTTATTGTAAAAAGAATTTTTAAATTTATAAATTTTATATTTATAAGAATAAAATATGTGTATTAATGGGAACAATGTCTGTTGAATTTTTTCCTTAAAAAAACATGTTTTATAGCGTAAAATCTTTTAAATATAACAAACAAACATCGTTTTAATACATACATAATGGCTCATTCTCAACCTAACATTCTCATTCGTACATTTTGTGTTTTTTTGTGTGTTTACCAATGTAACTAATATAAATATGACCTAATATGATCTATAAATTCACCTCATTCAATGGATCCCAAAATAAAATAATATTTTTTAAATTTTTTGTGTATTGAGCGTTACATTTGCTTCCGCAGTGGTTCTGGGAATTATTTTTGCGAAAAAAATACTGCACAAAAAATTAAAAGCACTATACATCTACCCCCTGAAAACAAAAAATTATAATGAGCACAGGACGAAATTAAAAGTTATGACCTCTTTTCAAATTTAGACTTGGGTTCACATGGTTCACATTTCAAATAAAACCTGCCTAATACATTCTTTGAAAATATGACAACCCACAATGTGGTAGATACAAAATTTTAAGATTATATTCTTTCTATCGTTTCTAGCCTTCAGCTGCTGTTCACTTTTTTTTCCAGTCCTAAAATTTATAGATAAATAATTTTTAAAACATTTTTTACGTAACGCTCAATATATTTTTATAGAAATTCAATATTTTGTCGAGAACACTCACTGCATTTTTTTTCATAAAGAGAAGTAACACAATCAGGCAATTAATGCCTACCAGTTAACTAATTAGTGTGTTACCTTCTTCGGGAAAGGCATAGAGTAGCGAAAACAGGTGGCTATTGCGCGTTTTTTGTATTGCAAGCCTGCTAGTATTAACCGCTGCCGGTACTGCCAAAGTGATCACTTTAACAGTCCAACCACAACCAATACAAGTCTTAAGCTCAAGGCCTCAGGGTTTCTAGTCAAACGTGCTAACTGCTCAGCCAACAGCACCATCAATTAATAAATTTAAAAATTTTAATTTGAAACAATTTAGATGTATAATCTTCGAAGTATTTTAACATAAACTCCTTAATTGTGCACTAAAAAGTTTCCATTAAATAAAAAAAAAATATGGATAACACTCAATACATTTTTTTTTTATACAAACCATGATTGATTAATGATATGTTTTGCAATATAATACTATTTGACAAAGTTCAAAAAACTTTTAAATATTTAGAAGTACAAGTCTATGCTGTTATTTTAGGTTATTTAGTTAATGCAAATTCAATAATTAAACTGAGTAATGAGTACTAAGCAAGCGTAAGGCTCAATACACCCGACGTCGGACAATCAAAATTAAAAAAAAAGGTTATAATTTCTAATATTTAAAATAGGGGAGTGGCTTCCTTCCATACAATCATCATTATTATTGAATATTTGGAATCATTAATTATTGAATATTTGGAATACTATATTAGTGAGCATCTACAAACTTGGTGCGGATAACTTTATACTTAATGAGAGTAGCCCAACAGATAATTGGCGGTATAGCAGTGCGAAAACGGTTACCTGGTGTGAATTCCTTTATTTGTCAATGCGCGCAATATAACAGAAAACTGATGGGTTAGGAGCTGGGGGAGCGGCACCTCACATATAAAGTAATTCTTAATTATCGTGTATCTGAAAAGCTATCTTAGTAAAAGTCCTTAGCTTTGATCTGGCTCAATTAACTTTTCGCAGTGGGGCCAAGAAGGTTCTTAACTAAACTCAAAAATTAATTTATATGTTACCAGGCAATAAACTAGAGTCTACCTTCTTGGCACCGACTGCAAACAATTAAGTAGCTAGCACATATAATATAATGTTAGTTATTTTTTTATTTTTAGTATACACTGAAAATAATCCATGCAACATTTTACGAAAAAAACTTTCGTAGTTACTTTTTTCGTATTATATACGAAAGTTTCGTCCATTCCACGAAAAAAGTTTTAGTCTAGAATTTTATTACTTTACGAAAGTAGAATGTACGAAACTTTCGTACATATTACGCATTAGGTTGAGTCTAGAATTTTAATATTTGACGAAAGTAACGAAAACTTTTCGTAGCTATTTTTTTTTTGTAAAATATACGAAACTTTCGTACATATTACGGAATAAATTTTTACACCAGAATTTTATAGTCTTACGAAAGAAACGAAAACATTTACTAGTACGTTTTTTCGTAAAATATACTAAAATTTCGTACATATTACGAAATCAATTATGGACTATATAAGTTGTTTTTAAAATTATTGAATCATATAAAATTTGGTGCTAAGTGACCCGTAATACATATAAGTTGTAGACAGCGGTACCGCTGAAATTTTTTTAAGAAACGGGCACGAAAAAGGGATTTTGATTATGAAAGTGGCACAAAAAGGGGATTTCTGAGAAAAGAAGGGGCAACTTAAATAACAAGATATATGTAAAAAAAGTTATTTAATTTGAAAAATAAAGATTAGCAAGCTTAAACTGCAGCTCGTCTGATTAGGCTTAACATTTTAGCAATAACTTTGGTAGTTCTATCAAAAACGATTGCTCAAACTACTAATAAAATTGGACTTATTAATAAATAATATGCATTACGTGGAATCTGTGCAAAAAAATTAACGGGAATATCGCACCATTAACAAATAATTGCTGAAAAACAAATTTTGTCTAAGAGCAGTGCCTAACCAGAATAGGCTTCTGATTAATTTTATAAAATCTTTTCTTTAAAATGGTACTAATTTTCGTAAAGCAACTAAAATAATTCGTAATATTCTCTAAATATTATCTTCAGTTATGAAAATATTTCGTAAAATCTAAAATTTTATTTTGCTTTTTACAAAATTCTTTCACAATATATACAAAGTTCTTTCGTAAAATACAAAAAATATTTAAATATTTAAATATTGCCTTTAACTATGAAATTATTTCGAAAAATGTAAATTTTTTTCTCTTTTCTACGAAACTTTCGTATCATATAAAAAATTATTTCTTAAAACACAAAATATACTTCGTAAAATAAACACAAAAATTTCGTTCGTTTTGTATATTTTACGAAAGAGTTTTGTGGTGCGAAATTATAAAATATTTCGTAAACTATACGAACGATTTCGTTCATATGTTGCATAGTTTTTTTCAGTGTATATATTTTAGAGTGGTTTTAATTTTTTCTTTTTAAGTTTTTATTTTATTATTTCATTCTGAATAAATGCGAGACATTTAAGCATGTAATATATTAAAGCTAAAATATCTTAAGAATGACACGAATTCAAATTATATCAATTAATTTTCAATAAAATTGGACGAGTCGCTCCCAAATTAGTGTAAAATCTGTGGAGCAGCCCCTTCAAAACTCTTTATCGCTTTATTGTGAATAGAATCAATATCTATCCATCGATTCTCGTGAATTTATAGTATACGTGGTCTTATATGTAGTTAATAAAAATTATGAGTTTTTGCCATTTTCATATTTTTATAAATTTTTAAAAAAGTTTATTTTTTCCAATTTTGCATTAAAAAAATATTTTTTTCAATTGCGGTCTGAATAATTCTGAAACCGTTGAGTAGATATATAAGAAAATAACATTAAAACACCATGAAAGTAATTTTATTCCAAGTACTGTAATATATTTTTTTTAATAAAATTGGTCCAACCTTTTCTAAGTTATGATGAAAGCAGTGGAATAGCCTCTTGAGAAATCTTAAAGTTTTGAGAAGAGAATAATAAAATAAAAAATAACGTATTCATAGAATTTTAAATTCTATTATTATTCTATTATTATTCTATATTCTAAAATTTTAGTTGTTTTTGTAGTTAGGGTGCCATAACACATCAAACAATTACAGTGGTCATCACAGATCATGACAATAGCTTAATTGTGTTGCATAGTGTAACCTATCAATATTATGGTTTACTCATTAAGTTTCTCATAAGAATGTTGTTTATGCATTAATTCGAAATATTTACTGATTGCAAGAAATTTCTATGTGAATAACATCACAATTGTGATGTTATTTCCAGCGAAGATTATAAATGCCTGGAAATTTTAAAAGTAAATTTAAATTTGCCCCTTAATTTTAATAATATTTTACGATATGGGAAAATCAAATGAATTATTTTAGTACATATGTATTTAGATAGCCATGGGATATTTTCATGGAAATGCAACCATCAAAGACATACGAGTATGTTTTGAATTTATGGCTCAAATACATTTAATATGAAAGCTTAAAGGCGTCAAAATTTCTCTTTTGAGTACTTTACAAACAAGTAAGCAATGGCTAATTGCAGAGAACAACTTATAGGCCGAAAAAAATTTTGCAATTTTTTATTATTAATAACAATGAACGTTTTAACGTCATCTCTAAGAATACATTAACGTAAACATCCTAAACTAAAATTTTTGCATTTGAAGTCGGCTTTAAACGAAATTTTTATGGAAATTTTGTTTTAACAAGCACTTAACACGCAATTCATTTTTTAAGGAATATGGTAGCAAGTATACAGTTACTACTTTTGCCATTAAAATAAAAATTATTCGAATTATATTTTTCTATATTTGTTCCAACGAGCAAAATTTTTCTATTTGAAATAAGAAATGAATCGCACAAACTTAGGGAATGTTTTAGTACAACGTGTAGGTGCATGGTTCATTATGAAAAGGGAAAAGTATATCAAAGATTTTCATAATCATGATTACGATTACAAAATATGCGATTAATCGACATTATCGGTTATTCGGGATTAAGCAAGAAAATAATATACTTTTTCTACTACGAAACATAATAGACTTTTTGGTATGGAATGAAAATGGTAAAACCTTAGAACAACTTCCGATTTTTTTTGGTGGGAGAAAAGCCAAAAAGTTGCTTTCAATAACCCTCGAAGTAGCAAATAAGTTTTTAATTGCAATAATATGGTGTAATATGGATACTAAACATTTAATTATAATCACAAAATGATCTTATTGAAGGAAGAATTTAAGTAATTTTATGAACTGTGAGTTTCTAATGCATCCCATACACGTTTCAATCCAATTGGCAATAGAGTCGGGTGTTGTCCAAATCAAGGCGCGTATGGCTCTGTCAATTGATTAGTTTTGTAGTTGTCGAGTTGGTTGTAGAAAAATCAAAAGATTTGGGTTTTTTCACGTTGGTTGGTAAGTCTTTCAATTCGATTGTGCTGTGTGTGTGTTCGAGTCTCTTGATCAGCTGTCAAAATTTATGTTTTTAGTTTCCTTTTGCAAAGAAAAAGCTAAATATTTTTAAAATTGTCTTTAATTTTATTCAATTCATAGTTGAATGAAAATCTTTCAATTTAGTTTACAAAGTGTGTGATCAAGAATCAATTCAATTGAAAGACAAAATTAAAAATTTAATTGAAACGTGTATGGGGTGCTTAAAACTGAAAATCTATTCGGTATCATATACGTAATCTTAAAAGGGTTGGGAAAATCTTTAAAATGGTTTTTCAAAAATAAGTGAAATCACTACTAATTTTTTGGTTTTATTGAATGAAAAGAAAAAAACAAACTTTATTGTTCTAGTTAAGTGCTTGATACATTTTTTTTCTCACTGCTTGGAAAGATATCGTACCATACCCATTTTCACCAGTGATAGGACAATACGTTTAAGATAATTTGTAAAAAAATTAAATATTATAGAATATTTTTTTATATTTTTTTTTATTTTTGTGTTTTTTGTAGATTTCTTCGGCAGGCTATGATATCCTAATATATTTTATATGTATGGAAAATTACCTTTCCATTGGTGCCAATCTTTCTTATCAAAAATTGGTGGTTGATTTATCACGAGGTTTGATATAATTTTGTCCCTTATATGCAACGTAGTGAGTGTAGGGAATTAACTCAACTTGAATTGTATGATAAATTTTTGCTGTGTAGTTCAGTCTTATGTTTAAAGCGTAAAATAGTTGAAAACTCCTTTTTTTATAAAAGTAAGGCCAAAATATAAAAATTATCTTTAACTATTAACCGCAATATTTTCTTTTTTTAATTACAATCAGAATATCTTTAATAAAATCTAAAATTAAATTCATACATAAAATAAGTGGTTCTTCCCCATTTGTCAATGCAACATTCAACTTTTAAATGTCGTTAATTGCTAAAAATCAATTAACAAAATTTTTAAACTGTGTGGACGCAAAAAAAACTAAATATAACTATAATAGCAGTGATTTTTTTCTAATAATTCAAATGATTTTTTTTTTTGCAGTTAAAAAATTTTTTCTTTGGCTCTTTTCGCAACCATGTGAACGTTTTTTATTCATTTTTTCGACACTACAAGCTTAAAGAGTGCACAGATTTTACAGATTCGTTACCAAAGCCAAATGAGTTCATGCAATAACCGTGCTGTTATATACCAAGTGAATGTGTGGCAGTACAGGTTTTTCCGTTTCAGTGAACTTTGTAAAATGCTTCCGTTGCTCATTAATATAAACCATCCGGTATGAAGTTTAAATAATGTATTAGATGCCAAAACATAAGTGAGGTATGTATATAGTATATTACGGAATTTAATTCAAAGAGAATTTAAGAAAATATTTGGAATAAAGTTATTAGCGTGGTGTTAAAGAATTAAAAATGTTAAAAATACGAGATAGTAAGTTTTTTGCACAATCATTTGAGAAGTATAGAAGAATAAGCGTAGGAGGCCTAGAAACTTACACAAAAAACACAACAGAAATATTATATTTTATATCAATTCATTTTGTTTTTCTTTACAACCCTTATATAATTAATCTTCCATTAGGCGGCAATATATATGGTTGAATTCTAGTGATAATTTCGTATAAGTACCAGTGAAGTACGCGCGTATAGACAAGCACAACCCACAACAAATGACAACTTTTTGAAAATTAAATTGGGAGAATATCTCAAATAATAAATATCTCAAATAATAAGTTTCGAGACGGTCTGAATTTTTATCTTCTCCGATTTTACTACAATTCGACATATATATTATGCACTTGTGTGCGAATCACGAGGCGAAAGAATTATTTCGACACCTTTTACATAGGAATTCCATTGGAAGGGACTGTGGTCTGCAACCGAAACTGGTAAAATAGATTTACACATCGGTTGTCAGGCTGGTTATTATCTATGGTTATGTGGAGTGGTGGGAGGTGAGGAGAGTCATAGATTACTTACTAAGGTGCAAAGGTGGGCCTCGCTCGGCACCAAAGGTGTCCAGAGGAGCGCACCTTAAGCTGCCTTGGATGTCGGTCTTCATTTCCTTCCCATAGAGGACTTTACGGCGAGATCGACGGCCATACAGCAATCTTGAATTAGATCAGTTTTAGCGGGAGGGTCTCGTAACTCCTACATTCACGGACTCTTAAGTTCGTGGAAAATTGATTTTAGTAGGACACCTTCACTGGTAGTTCCCGATAGGTATTTTTGGGTTCAATCTGATAGGCTTTACGAGAGTTGCGCCGTATTTACAGACTATCGAACGAATGCGATCCCGGCAATCTTCAGGGCCTCGGAACTGATGACCAGAATTATAGCTGAAGGCATGGAGGTAATCTCCTATATCAACAATCAGGCGGCGCTAAAAGCTTTGAAGGGGCACTGTGTCAAATCGAAACTTGTTAGTGACTCTAGGAGAGCCTCAACTGGCTTATGGACAAATATAGTATTAGACTGTGATGGGCTTCTGGCCACTGCAATATTGATGGCTGATGGGTGATTAATATAGGGAACTCGGTAATTTAGTGTTGAGCAGGTCCAACCGTTCATGGGGGAGTAGGGAGGATTGTAGAGTCTCGAAGGCTATCTGGTCAAAACTTGATTGAGGAAGACTCGAACAAGTACTGGGTATGAATAGGAAGGTGCTAGAGGTCTTGATATGTGCATAGACTGGTCACTGCTCGGTCAGGGTGATGACCAGCATTTGGGAGATTATCACTCCAGATTTCTGTAAGATGTGCGAGCATAAAGAGGAAACAGAAGCCATTGAGAATATCAGAGGATTAGGTGGCGGAGCAGACGTATCAATGAGAACATTAATAATATCACAAAATGCAAACTGAAAGATATCAGGGCCTTCATCATGGAAATTAAGTTGCCTAATGACAGGTAGGAGGGTTTTTTCTGGATACAAATGTTGTTAATTTACTAACGGATAAAAGCAGAAGGAAATCACAATGGACCCAATTGGGTCTGCGAATGGATGCGTGTTGCAATGCGACCCTTCCTAGCCTAAGCTAACCTTTAATAACAATTATGTTATGAACTTTAGTCGAACTGTATGAGCTAAATCCAATGAAATTTTGTTATTTTGGCTTGAGGTCCGCTTAGTCAAATTTTTCATTGTCGACATGCTTCACATTTTTTTCTCTAAATAAAAATATAATTTAATTGAAAAATTAAACTAAAACCGAACTCAACTAAAAATAACTAAATTGCATTGGATTTTACCCATACAGTTCGACTAAAACTCATAACTTAATTGTTATAAACTCCAAAGGAATTTAAGCTCTTATGACACTACATTTTCTTGCATCGTTTTGCTTTGAAAGAAACAGCGAATGATAGCAAGAACAAAGTATACAAAATGTAAACAAAACATAATATTTTCTTTAAGCGCTGTGCCATTTTTGTATATAATAAAACGCCAGGAGAAAAACAGTTCAAAAAAGAAACGTTAAATCGCTTAATTCTTTCATAACCCGCAGATTTGGCAACACTTTAAGGCTTCAAGTTTGAAACGTCAATGTTAAAATGAAAATTTTAAAATTGTTTTGATAGAACCGATTTTTTTTTATCAATATCATTAGTAAAAGCTTTGACAATTCTGTATTTATCTCAATTCTAAGTTATCTAAAATGGGCTTCCACTCTCAAATGCTCCGATGGCTTCGACAGTATTTGATTAATAGACTTTGCATTGACTCTATTGCTAGATTGTGCTCTGATCCTGGTGTCACACAAGCTAGTGTATTATTAGGTCCTTTAATATTTATCATTTTTATTAATGATATCTGCCACTGCTTTCACCATTCTTAATGTCTTTTGTATGCTAATGATTTAAAGATTTTTAAACCAATTTTTGTTATTCAAGATTTTAAGGATTTGCAGGAAGATGTTAATATAGTTGTTGTCTGGTCTGAATTAAACGAATACAAGTTATCGTATGAAGAATTATATATTGTAATTTATTGATGAGATCCTTGACCTGGATATTGTTTTTGATAAGAAAGTGTCTTTGGTGAGTCACTAAAATTTTATAATTCCGAGAGGTTTTTCACTTTTACGCTTTCTTAAGTGGAATACTATGAATTTTGATTTTTATACAAAAAAATTATATTCTCTTCGTTTGTTCGATCTGTAGTGGAATATGGCTCTTTTATTTGGAGTCCTAATGCTGTGTACTTATGTCGCCTGGAAAAATTTTAAATTAAGTTTCTAAAGTTTATGTTTTCTTCTTTGAATTGTTCAACTCCCTTAAATTCTTATGAGCATAGATGTATACGGATTTCAATGAAATTTTTAGAAGTCCGAAGAAAAATCTTTGCCCTGTTATTTCTTCATGGAATTGTCAGCAGTACTATTGATTATGCTGAACTACTAATTTTGATTTAAAAAAATATCTGTTCCTTAGAGATCATTTAGAAAATATAGCTTTTTTTCATTCTGATTTTCATAGGACTAATTATGCTATTAATGTACCAATTAATAAATCAATGAAATTATTCAATAGTTATTGCGAAAACTTAGATATTTCGCTGCCGAATAGTATTTTTAAGTCAAAATTAAATAGTTTACTTTAGATTTACATTTAATTTTTAAACTGCTAGTTAGTAAAGATTATTTTATCCATTGATTAATAAATAAATAAATAAATAAATAAATAAATAAATATAGCGGAACTCTTTGCACCTGGGAAACTTTCCTCTCAAACTTAAAATATGAAGAAAAAATGTAGTGTCATAAGATATTTAGCTAAGAATCTACAATGTTCAAATAAATGAACAAAACAAACATTCACACACTAGTATTCGTAATTGCCGATAGTAAAGCATACTAGAATAGAGAAAAAAAACAAGAAGCTAAACTCAAGAGAAAAATAGTGAATATCAATAAATAGCAAATGAAAAAGCTGAAAAAATAACTCTAAGAGTGGCAGCATGAATTGATTAAAAGAAACTGATGTTCAACTACTAGACTAGAAACTACTGACGTTGGTCGATGGTCTAAGTGGTAAAAATCTCGGCCATTTTTGAGAAAAGTTCGTCATATTGAAATAAAAAAGGTATCGTAATAATTCTTTCTCTGTATGATTTGCACACAAGAGTCGAATTTCATTAAAATCGGAGGGCATAAAAATCCAAACATTTAGTTTTGTGTCGAAATTTTTTTCATTACTCTTTACGTTTTATCTTAATGCCATTATTTTTTGCTACGTTTAGTATTAGCTTTAAATTAAGCCTTTATCTATTAAGTAGTTACGAAAATCAGCATTATTTTATAATGTGCAATACTCAAATACAACTTCCCTAAAATTTTATTGCATTTAATACATAAAAAAAATAACAAATCACATTTAACATTTAATTAAAGAAAACAAGTGTTGACTTTAAAAAATTCGTTATCCTTTGCCTTGAAAAATATTTGCATTACATGGATATTTACGTATTTTTTATTAATAATAAAACCATTTCAAATATAGACATAAAAACATAATTTATTTTTATAATAAAAAGAGAAAAAAAATTTATTTATTTTGTTTTTGTGTAAATTTTATAACCCTGTTAGTGGGTATTGACAACATTAAACCTTTAAAAGGGCTATATTTTATGTACGCATAGCGACAATAAGTATTCCAGTATAGAATTCTTTTATATTAAAACTTTTTTTTACGACTACGCGGAGTTTTACTTTAGCTTAAATACCCTACTGTGGGTAATAAAAGAGCTGGTTAAAGAAAGGCCGAATAACTAACTTGAACGGCAAAGTGTGCTTAATAATTAAACGCAAATGTTTAAAAGTAATGCAAAACTTAAAACATTTTTAACCATTAAAAAAAGTTCTTAAAGGGTTTTTAACAAAATTCTTAGAAATTTTATGAGACTTATTTTGTACAATGAAAGTCTTAGCTTTGATGAATTTTGTATGGAAAAAATTAATATCACAAAAAGAAAACACATTCAAATTTTGTCAATTATATAAGCCGCTTAGATAAAAGCACGCTGGATAAAAAATTTCAATAGAGCCATATTTAAGAGGCTCTATAGAACAAGGCGGAATCACAAATAAGTTGCTTCGGGCAGATAAACAAATACTATAGATAAGGTCAGACGTGACAAATATATTTTGACATATGACATTTTAATATAACCTAAGTCCGAATCTAAGGTCCGTTTGGCTCGATACCGCCCAAATTTTGAGTAAATTGCGAAAAGCTTTTAAAAGTCTCGAAAAACTTCTGTTTTTCGAAATATACTCGAAATTGGAGCGGTAACGAGCTAAACGTTACTCAAATTCGAATTCAGCACGTTGAACGATTCTGAAAGCTTGGCTGCTTTTCTACAACCACTTTAATTTTTAGACAAATCCAGTCAGTAGTTTAGAAGTTTCATACTTATTACCACTTTTTTTATTCGTACCACTGTACGTTGTCAAGTCAGGAAAATATATACTGCTGTATCATAGCAGATATATTATTGTTTTTTTTAACTCCTTCTAACTTTAGAGGTGATCGGTGAATATGATTCGTTGACAGCTGAATGCTATAAATTTACTTTTTGTAAACTCCTACTGTCTTTAAAAATTCAAGACTTAAAGAAAACAAATATTTGTATTTTATTTGGCAATATTACAGCAACCAGATCATAAAATATAAAAAATATATTTTTATAAATAATTTTACCTAAATAATATGCTAAATAAAGAAAATGAGTAATATCTGTATGTACTAGGTTTTATTCAAACAATATAAAACTGACAAACAGCAAAAAACGAACCAGACTAGCAACAAAGAATATTGACCATAACTCCATTCCATTGTCACGGCTGGTCTAGGAGTGAACTTTACGAAAATAAAAATGCTCCACGAAAAGTGATTATAGGGTTGGAAAGATTCTTAAGTAAATTATTAATCGTAGGAGGAAATTAAGAGCTATGACCATTTTTTTTTATTTAAAAATTTCGCTTAGAAATTATCGAGTTATCATAAAGAAACAAGTGTAATTTCTGAATCTATTTTCATCCCAACTTAAAAACTTTACACAATAAAAATATGTCAGTTGGCTACATACATGCTTAAAAAAATAAGGAAAATTAAAATACCATTTACATGATATTTAAGGACAAATAATACTCTTACTTTGGTAATCTAGAAGCACTTGTAACAGGAAGCTATATATATCCTTTTTAAAAAAATGTATGTTAAGCGGAGACTGAAACCTTTTGAATGGCACAGAAATTGTTAATATCTGATGACATGCTCTACAGTTATACAATCTTGAATTAGACGAGCTTTCCCTAAAATAGCCGAGATGCCCAAGTTTATGTGGTTATAAAATAGAAACCATAAGATTATATATTATATAAAATAGGAGAGGATAAAAATCAAAACCCTTGTTTTGGTGTCGAAAATTTTTAAAACTACTTTATACAAATTTTTCTGGAAGCATTTTTTTCGTAAAATTCACGATCAGCCATGTTGCATTATTGAGTGTTTAGCTGCAATACTTTCTGCTTACAAGGTATCTATCCGTTTACAGAAAAAACTTAATTTAATTTTCAGTAAAGAAATTCAATAAATTAATAAATATTTTGTCTAGAAGCGGACCTACAACCAAATTTAAAGATACAGAAAAAAAGGCTCAACAATTTCATTGAAAAAACCCGGGGTTTCAGTAAATTGTTCAAATCTATAAAAGAGTTCTTCTAAAAATATTTGCAAATTCTAAACAAAATTATTTACTAAATCAAAAAAAAAATATTTACAGAATTTTCAGTAATATATCAAACAATATTTTTGTCTGAATTTATAAAATAATTTGTCTAAAAATACCCACATACTCTAAACAAAATAGCTTACTGAATCAAACGACATATTTACTGGATTTTTTGTAATATATCAAACACACTTTTTCTTTGAGTCAGAAAATTTTTTTTATAGTTTTTAGGTTTTAGGCAACAATATTATCGAATTGATTCACTCAGAAATCTGCAGTAACCGAACTTGGAACTTGGTATAATTTACGTTTGATACTAATTGTATGAACACTGACGTCGCACTCCTTTTGCTATCATTGCTGTTGTTGTTGCTATTTATGTTTGTTGTTGCTATTTATATTTGTTGTTATTTATATTTGTTGTTATTTTTGGTGTTTTCGTCCTTAATAAAAGTCAAACAAAAAATTTACTGATTCAATAAAGAATATTTACTGAAAATTAAATTTTATTTTAGATAAACTTTTGTTCGAAAATTTTTTTGGTGATAAATTTTCTTGTGTATTTTGTGAAAAGTGCTAAAGTCAAATATGATCAAGGAATGTTAATTAAGAGTAAAAAAATAAAGCTTCCAGCGTTTATTATTTTTATTAGTCTTCTTGTTTGTTTGAGCCGTGTAGTATAAAATTGGTAACATCTTTTTCTGTGATAGTTGATTTTCCAGTCTCCGCATTATTTTAAGCAAGATAAAGAAAAGTCTTAATGTTTTACGTTAAGTAATCTAAATATGTATTTATGTTTAGACTCTAAAAGACATCTCTTACGATTCTTATTCTAGACATTTGTATGAGCATTATATTTTAAGTTGTTAAAACTTTATTTGTTTTGTCTTATTGGCGCTCTATTTAATATGAATCCTAATTTACAGGCAGGATCAATGAAAGTCCACAACAAATCCTTTGCATTAGATATTTTTATTATTGTAATTTTTTTTACAACTTTTATGATTTATTAATATTCAAATTGGAATTTAAAGATGATGGAAATTCTTGCGTATACCCAGTTTTATTATTATTACGAATTTTATTTCATTTTCTTAATATGCCATACTTAGGCTGGGTGTTGATTTACGTTTCGTTTTTTTCTCTTAGATTCTTTTTACAATTATTTTTATTTAGATTTCGATATTGATGCTGATTTTGATTTTTATATTTTCTTGTTATTTGATTTGGAACATCTTCGTGTAGTTTATGACTTTTTCTTCTTTCGAACGTACAATGAAAATTCTTTGTATTAAAATAGAATCCTTGCCAAATTACTTGTCTTTTTTTTGGCTACTCTTGCAACAGATACATTAACAAATTTAAATGTATGTTTATTTGTTCTTACAAACATATGCAATCGACAACATCAATTCTTCTCTAAGGAGTATTTTATGGATATGTATATATAATTGGATTTTTTTCATTCTCACTCCCATACGTTTCTTTGCTTTATTCACTGAATATTTGCCAACTTATATTAAATTTACAAAAAAATTCAACTTAAAATAATATGAACACTTTTATTTGCAAAATTGGGATATAGTTTAAGCTAAGTTAAATTGTAGTTTTTATAAAGTCAATGAATATGCTTCATTGCGCTAGAATTCGAATCCAGACTGCGTGTGAGTATGAAAAGTTTTTTATTTTTTATTGTTTTTTTTAAGGCTATTACGATCCAAGTAGACTGGAAAAGTTTAAGGCATAAGCACAAAAAATCATGTTCCCGTTTTTTTTTCCAAAAAGTAGTTCAATAAATACGTATAATTATTAGAGTTAAGTATACGTATTACAATTTAAACCCAATTAACGCTTTTTCAGTACGAGTTTTTACTTGCAAGTCCATTAATTTACACGTTTATCAAATTTTGCAAAACTATGTGTAGTTCTAGGCCGATATATTGGTTATCGTATAACTCCGCCATTTCTTGATTGCTTTTCAAAAAATGTTAATTTGAAACGACGTGAAAGGTTTGGACGAAGACACCATTTGCAGACGGACACACTTAACAAAACGCAAAATCGCGTCCGTTTTTTAAGTTGGTCAATGGGATCTTTTGTATTGGAGTCGGTTATTTTACAGAATTATTTTGATAAAGGGAGAAAAAGAACCACACCACGAAGAGTTTCGAGGATTAAAATATTCCACAAAAATCTTTCTCGTGGTATTTTCCATAAAAGTGCCGAACACACCTTATACCTCATAAACATATTCCGTTAAACTTTTTTTAAATTGCAAATTGAAGTCGAAAGAAAACTTGTAATATCTCAATGAAATGTAAGCTCCGTGGCATGTCCTTACCTACAGTTTGTCTCTTGATTGGTTATTTTCTTCGTCCTAACAAATAGTTTAGAAAAATGTTCTTCCATATTCTATTGTATATAATAAGATTTAATAGTTTATTATAACATTACTATACCATCCTGGAATTTGGGCTAACCGTGGCAACTTTTGATGTCGCTTGCCAAAAGTACTTAGTACATTTTTTTTCAACACGGCCGGTTAAAGTCGGGAGAAATAATATTTTAAGTACGTCGTTTGGCAAAACGTAAGATTTTTCTTGAAAATCAGGCCACTGCAGTATGAGTTTTTAATCTTAATTTACAGAAGGATATCTCACAATAATACATGAGAAAAAAAATTAAGAAAAGTGAAGATTTGTAGTCACACTAATAGAAAAATCATTACAGTGTGATTTTTTTAATGGCAATACCTTTTAAAATAAGTGACATGGGTTTTTCTTCTAACATTTTTCGGACCACTTAATACTTGCCCTATTACCCGCTTTAGGCTTAACGTTGATTTATAGGACACCCTGTATACATTATTTTACATTGATAAACAAACAAAAACACACAAAATGTACGTTTATAATAACCCAACATACCAAATGGCTTGAGAAAAATATTATAATAAGCTTACTAGCATAAGCCTTAAGCTTGAAAAAGTATTAAAAATAAATTGAAAAAAGTTTTCGTAACAATTGTTGAAAATATTATAAGTGCATGCTTACTATAAGCTTATTCTTGCAATTGTAGAATAAGCTTATGAAAATAATATTATATTAACTTTTGTGTAGAAAATTTAATTTGTCTTAATATTTTTATAAGCTTTGAAGAATAAAAGTCACAAATAATATATTTTTTAGTGTTCAAAAAGAAAATCATTATTATTTACTTCAAATTCATTTGATTTCATTTATTTATTACATACATATTTATGTTTTTTATGTTGTAATTTACAAAATTACACGTGCACCCAATTCGCAATTTAAAACTAGATGTAAATGCCACTGTTGAATGTATTGAAAAGATAAGTCTTTCAATCGTTATATTGTTCTCTTGAATATATGTATGACGTTGATAAGCATACTTTAGAAACAGTTGTGTATAATAATAGTTTCTCAAGCATTGTTAAAAACTGCTTGTGAAATCACATTTTATAAACATTGTTATAAGCGAAGTTCAGAAAAGCTTAAGGCCCACTATTTATATAAGCTTATTCTCAAGTTGTATTGAATTTTGATTGCTGTATGGTATGTTGGGAAGAATCAGCCATATGTATGTATGCATATGTCTGTATATATATGATTATTGTAGGTCACTTAAAAGAAACTGTCATTGAATTTAAAATATGTTTAAGTTTTTAAAAAGTAATTTATATATTAATATGTTTTCATTTTAGTTTTTAATCTAAATATGTGTATAAATTCTATCCTTATTTGTATGCCGTACATGAATTCACAACTAAATGCGCACAAAAAATCTAATTTTCCACTTTGTAGCACATCATCAGAATTTGTCGAAAAATATGTATAATCTTTTAGTACACATACAACAACTAAATATGTCTTGTATATAGTGAATTTAGCACAACAGATAACCATAATACATGCATGCTCTTATAGAAATTTGTTAACTGGCCATGTATGAACATTGATTTTTACTATTAAATGAATATATATTGATATTTGATTTTGCATGTTTATTTTTAAGAAATACATTTATTGATTTTGTTAAAACTGGTTATCATTTCAACAGGGTAGTAGAGGTTGTACCAAAATATATTGAAGGAGCAGAAAAAAGTTTTATAAAAACTAAAGCACTTACATACAAAAAAGTCCTTAAGTGGCCATAAATGCGCTACTTCCTATCTTAGCTTACTCGGTTTTTTAAGTAGGGTGTATTTAAGAATCTACTACTACAAAACGTTAAATTGCAATTTCGAAAAAATCAAGATACGCCTTTTCTCTATTAAGCTATCATTATGTATGCATGTATGTATACCACGATATAAAAGACTACATTCAAGAAAGACAAAAAAATAAAAATGCATCGGATAATTTGCAAATAGTAACTAAATCAAATTAATTTATTTAATTTTATTTTCTGTATTTAATTCTTCATCGTGCTCTATTTTATCGTCATCATCTATATGGTTAAATTCCACCCGTGCCAAGAACAAAGCTAAAGCAAATGCCATTAATATCGCAGCATAACCAGTGGCGTAAAAATGTGGTTTTTCCAAAAGCTTTGAAGTATCGAACATTAAATGACGTACTCCAGCCACTAAGTGAAAGGCAAATGGATACACAATAATAGTTTTAGCACTGGTCCAATAGCATTCATCTAGTTCCAGATTTTCTAAATAATTAACAATATTATCGATATTTTTTTCGTAAAAAAATCCAATTAGAAACACTCCCCAGGTAATAATACCCAACAATAGGCCAGTCATTCTCAATTTTATTGACATGATGGAGGTTATTTGTGCTTTATAGATGGATAAATGAGGGGAAAGAGCTCACTTTAAGTCTTTATTTTTGTTTATATAGGATTTGGGTATAACAGGAGGCACTGGAACTACTTTCATTTTTATTGGCGGCACATTATAAGAAGCATATGAAATCCATGGTAGTTTTCTGGTTATAGTTGCTAGGAGCAGGCGACTTGTTGGTTTCACAAGGGAAAGTTTAAACCTGCAATATAAATCTTTATTTAGTTAAGTGTATATAACATCTATGTACATACACATGTTCATACTGCATATGTACAATATGTACATATATTTTTACACATCTGTATTATCTGTATTTATGCAAGGCATATCACTCGGCCTTAGTATTTATTGTTGCTTTAATGCACACTTACATGTTATTGCATTCCTTGATTATCGCTTAAATAAGTATAATAAATGAAAGAATTAATATTGTTTTATTTTTTAGACGTCAAATGAAAATCCATTAAATGAAATAAATTAGAATAAAATAAAAAGCAGGCACGGATTTAAGTAGGGAAAAAAAGGTATATTTATATCTACCCAAACGAGTAAAATATACCTCGGGGGTTACTCCGTCATTCGAATCGAAAGAAAATGATTTCGAATTGCCATGAAAACAACCTACAAATTCGAACAGTTTTCCTTTCGACTCGAATTACAGGGTAACCACCCTCATTTCTATTGAGTTTCTAAGCAAAATTTTACAAAATGGTATTAAGGCGAATTTATATCAGGTGGCCTCGCCTCGACAGCCCAGATGATTATTTTCACCCCTTGTAATTTGAACCACCATAAGATGTTAACACACAAAAATTTTTTGCCATCCCAAGAAAGCATTTTTCAAGGCAAATTGGCTTCACTGCATTAACAATATTATGGCAGTAATGGAATGTATTTTGCTCAAGAAGTATTCCGTGCAATCGTTTTTAAAAGAGTAAACAGTTAAAATTCTACGCAATCTTATTTTTAACTGATTCTGACGGATGCTGCTATTATTTCTTTTGACAGCTAAATTGATCCAAACAAATAAGGAATCATTAATTTTTTATGGTTCTAAGTCTGTTAACATTTTAAAATCTAAAGTTAAATAAACTTTTTGTTAATCATGATCAGATAATAAAAATTACAATATTTTGCAATTTTTAATTCTTTTTAAAGAATTTTTAATAAATAAAAAATTTTATTATTTTGACTTGAGATCGGTTTTAGTTTTATTTTTCTATTAAATTATATTTTCATTTAGAGATAAATGTGAAGCATGTAGACACGTGTAGCACGGATTGAACTGACATGTTCCGATAGCTCCCGCTAATCACGTCAGAGTTCTCTTCCGCTTAGACCACTCGACCAAAGTCGGTGGTTTGCTGTCAAGAGTTGAATATCATCTACCTTTAATCAGTTCATACTGTTACTCTTAGAGCTGTATTTCATTTGATAGTTATTAATAATCATTTTTTTTCTTTATGTCTTGTGTTAAGCTTCTTGTTATTTCTCTATTTACTTTATTCCAGATCAATCGCTACTCAGGAAGGGGGTAAATTAAATTTCAGATCAATCGGTAAACAGGAAGGGGGTAAAACTAAGTATTACTTTTTATGGGCGTAGAACCGCCCACTTTTTTAATTAAAAAATTGTATGATCAGCGTTAGTAAATGTGTACCCAGGAAATGGAACTGACACAAAACAAGTCACGTGACCGGTCCTCAGGTGGTAGGGACCAGTCCGAGTTCTAACACTTCCTATGAAGCGGACCAGGCACTTTTACATGGGGATGGCCTAGGATGGGGTTAATTGATACTTTGTATGCATCTTGTAACTTGTCTCTGAACTATCTTATGGAGTCCAAATCGGTGTAGAATAATATAGATTATATATAAATATTATTCCAAAATTCAGCTGTAATTATCGATTAATTTATTTTTTATTGTTACAAATCCAAGTAGAAATTTTTAAACGATCTTTTTAATAGGATTCGAACCGACAACCTCCGGCATGACAGGCTAGTTCACTACCCACTCGAACACAGGGGAACTTATATTTCAATGTTATAAATACCAATTAAGCTGTAGTTAATATCTGAATATAGTTACAGAACAAGTTCCTGAGTGGCATGGTAGTCTCATTGAATGGACACATTTAATAATATATAGATACTATATAATAGGCCTTTGATCCAGGTGCATCGAATTAGTTCAGTGCCGTTTACTTCAATACTAGCCGGAGTACGAACTAAATGAAAATGGTTATTATGTGACCATTTACACAATATGTCTTTTTTCACCATTCACTACTCCCGAGTTTTGGTACCAGTCTCCTTTTCTCAACTCATAGGACGAGTACTTTTGGATCATGTGTCACCTAATTTTCCGCAGGGCAATTTGGCGGAGCAGTAGGCAGTTTTACGACGTTTCTGCACATTGTCTGAAATCTTATCCGATTATTATCAGAGTAGTCTGCTCATTATCCGAAGGCAATTTAATTTCCTTTAACGCATTTAACAGAGTAGTCAGTACATTTACTGATCTACGTCTTACAACTTTTAGCAGTCACTTATGCACATTGTTAGATTTTAGTTTTCGTTACAATTCTCATTTATCTCTTGAGTTTAGACGCACAAATATTTGAGTTTTTAAACTTATAAAATATGGGTAAATGTTTTCTAATGAGCTGCCATAAGCAGCACAACAATGCATAGAGAATTTTAAACGACATTTCTGATAAATTTCTAATTTTAGCTCCCACTTTTCTCTGATATTAATATGCCAGGACGAAAGACGTATCAGATAAATCGGAAAATTTACTGATGATTTGTCAGACATTTTTCCGGCATTTATAAGACATGTCGAAAATTCCTTTAGAATTTCCCTAGGAAATTCGTCGGAATTCGTACAGAATTCTGTTAGACCTTTCGGTATAGTTTTTAGAATTTCCTCAGATAAAGAGATCCGGTTTCTTGTCAACCACACATATGATTTTCGGTACGTTTTCTGACCGACATCGGACACGAATTCGGCATCTTGTGCAGACTTTCTGGCCGACATCGGACCGAAATCGGCAAAAATTGTTTTCTGGGTAAGTACACATTTTTTTAATTTTTCCAAGCAGAAAAGTATTTTTCATCATTGCGATCTGCAGAATTCCGAAATCGTTGAGTATATACAAATATAACTCTAAAGCGGCTTAAAGGTAATTTGATTTTAAGCAGTTTATTGTTTTTTGTAAAATAACTGGACAATGCCTTCCCAAATTATGATGCAATCTCTTGAAAAAATTCAAAATTTTTGAAAGAAATACTAGTTATTATATAATTAAAAATTTCGACTGTTTTGTAGTTAGGGGATCATAACACATCAAAAATATATGGTGATCAGCAGAGGTCATGACAAAAGTTTTATATTGTTGCATAGCGAAATTGCTCAAAGGAGAATTTCACGTGGTCGGAATAATTCACAATTTCTCTAACATATTGTTTGTTCGTTCTCTACATCCATTTGTGGGATAAATATTTTTTTTTGCTGTAGGTTTGGTTAAATTGTTTGAGTTAAATCTCTACATGAAGTACATATACATATCTTGGAAAACCATTTATATACTTCTTTCATTCTGTATATGTTTCATTTCTTTTTTTGCACCTTTGGTATTAACCCTGTCGGAAACTAAGTTAACTTTAAATTAACTTTAAGCTAACTATTTCGCAACTAGTAGCGACTGATACTTGGATTACTTTCCAATGGAAACAACTAATATTTTAAGATTGCGATGTCCTAGGCGGTAGTCATTTGCCCTTGACTTTCCGACAGGGAAGATTATTAGTGTTGTTTGGTTAACTGTAAGTATGTGTTTAAACATGTAAATGTATGGTTGCATATGATATGACACAGCAAGACTTGTGTAGCATAAACCTGAAACTGTATAAACACATACTCTATATTTCTTTAGTTATACATAATTTTCTTTTAGAAAATTCTTTTAATATTTTTTTTGTATGTTTAATCTTTTTGAGTTTTGTTATGTTGTCACAACATTTTGATTCTTTGTTGCCAACCATTTGTTTGTTTGCGTATCAATGTATGTATGTAATAAATGTGAGCACAAAACATTTACTTGTGTAGTCTTCATAATGTACATTATTGAATTGTTCTCCTTTTTAATACTTTCGATTTTATGAGAACACTAAAATTGTTATTACCTTTTATCAAAAGCATACTATAATAACGTCAAGCAACGGCATTATTTATTGTAGTGCCGAAGCAAACTTCACCATAGCATTTCAATTGGCAATAGTGTCAACAAAAATGAAATATTGTTTGTATTGAGACAATATGTGTATGTGTGAAGGAGAAAATAAATAAAGGCAAGAACTAGTTTCAGTTTTGTTGTTTTGTTTTCATTATTACAATGAACTCTTAATTTTGTTTTTCTATTATATACATACATGTAATATATCGTCGTTGCTCTGACAAAATCAGTTATGTGTTTTTTACAATGTTATGAGGAGAGTGAGATAACCAAATTATATGGTAGCCTTGCGATATTTTTTTAGAGTCAAACGCTTTATTGAAGCAATTTTCATACTACTACAAGTAGATTGTAAAAAAAGAATAGGAATAATTGAACATTTGAGAGCTATAATAAAATTATTCGAAAAACTACACATAACTAATTTTTTTCTAAAGCACCCTAATATATTCTAAGCTCTGTGAAAGGAATAAAAATAGTAACAAATGACAATTTTTGCATTGTCTAAAATATAAAAATTGTTACAATTGCTACGTTGTTAATTGGCACAGTTTTCAGAATAAGGAGGTTAGAATAAGGGGGTTAGAATATTTCTTAACGCATAGCTGTCTTGGTTTATTGAAGAATATAATAAATATTTTATATTTCATCAGAAAAATAGTTTATATACATAACTTCTTAGACTAAATTTGCATGACGAAATATTTCATGAAATTTGTGGCATGAAACTTTCTTTATTTTTGCTAAAAGAATGGACAGGGAAGCAAATTTTGTGGAAAAAGTGGTAGAAAATAAAATTTCAGTTGGTTTTTGTCAACTTTCTTTGCCAAATTTGCTTTTCCATGCTTGTAATAAGCAAATAAAAAAAGTTTCATAACGAAAATTTCATGAAATGATTCATCATGTATATATAGTCATAGTAGGAACATTCTATATATGGCTTTCACATATCTACTTTTGCTAACTTCTAAACCTATCAGGATATCCTTAAAGGCTTTGGTAAATAGTTGTATGACCAAAAAATATTAAGAATAGTGCAATAAAAAAATTTCGGATATTGTCACATAGCTTATTACGTCAGAGCAACGATAATGTGTGTATGTAGTTTATATTTAATTTTTGCAGAAAAAACAAAAAAGGCTTAGGAAGAATTTGTGTTTGTTCAAAGTGCTTGTGAAATGATGTACACTATGAAATATTTTTATTGTACGCATGACAAAACTGTATATTCAACATTTACCCAATGATTTTATGCATTGTTGTTTCCATGTTCTCTATATTTGCTATACACTCAAATAATATTACAACTACAGTCAATATTCGCGCTTGATAAAAATTCAATAATGTACACTTTTATACGTCTTGCGCTTACTTTTAGAATGTAACTTGTACGTGTGGCTACTTTTTACCTATGTAAAGTTTTGTCATGTTCATATATATGAATATATATTTTTTTGCAACTATTTTAATAGCTATTGCAGCTTCTTGTGCTCTTAAAGTGTGTTTTGTAATAACAGTTGTTAAATGTGAACAATATTTTTGGTTCATTTCCGTTTCCTGCCACAAGCATAAACATCATACAAACATTCATGAACATACATACACAAACTTGCACCTGTTAAAATTTTTAAAAATGGTGCTATAGCTGCTGTTGTTTGCAAACACTACATACAACATTAGTTGATGGACATATTGTGTTAAAAAAAATTACTTGTTTTCTTTACTCCAGCTCATGCTTCTGTTACACATGTTTTATGTGTACATGTAATAGCTCTTTTTATCCTTTAATAAATTCATGTTCCATACATTTACAACATCATACATATTTCCAACACCACATAAAAGTGAAGGAACATCATCTACGTCCCTACTGATGATCATCAACTTCATCATCTTTCTGAAAAAGACATATTTTTATGCATGCAAACACGAAATATTATTTAATATCCAATATAAATATGAAAAGTTAATTTGAAAAGAGTAAAAAAAATTGTCTTTTTGAGTCATTCTATTTTTTGTAGGAGTAAACCTTAATCGCGCTTTGGAGCTGGACGCACAATTATTTTTATATACTATATACATATAATTTTTTTTAAGTTTATAGTGAATTTCATCACCAAGGGACCAAAGGACCCAAGTGGGCCGGTTTTTATAAGCTGGCAGTCTGTTCAACCTAAGGTAACCTAGTGAATTTACATATAAGACAAATCAAGTGCCTACAAAGTTTATGGGCAAAATATAATTAAATTTTATTAGATTTTTCATACATAGCAAAAGAAATTGATTATATAGGTTAAGATTTGTAAGGTTATATTCAGAAAGAGTTAGACTGATCAGTTTTCCAAGAAATAAGGGAAAATTGACAAGAATTTAATTTTCAACGTACAGCCGAACGTATCTGGCTAGAAATTTTTATGCTAACCCATTTAGAATCCAACTGTTTTCCCGAATGAGATGTAACGCAAAAAACGTATTTTGAGACCCGATTGTTTCCTGTGGGAAAATATCGAAAACTCGCAAAAACTGAAAAAATACAAATCTGTATTAGATTATTGCAACAACTTCCCGTCACATTTCACTTAGGAAGAAGTTATTTAATCCACTAACTTGTAGATGGTCTATACCAGCAAGTTCCCGGTTATATCCCTAATGGGATAAACCTTTTGTGTTTGCCATATGAGTTCCCAAGCGGGTTCCAATATGTGTATTAGGGAAGTTTCTCGTTGGGTATGGAGAGAATTAGAAAGTATTATCGAAATTTCAGTTTGGTCGTAACTACGTTACGTGAATTCAGTCGTTATTAGGGGCTTAGTAGGAACGAAATTTGTCCCACTGTGTATAAGTTTGAGCATGAGTATAGGTACACTATTTTTGGCAATGATAAGTTAAATTGGTCATAGACCCGATTTATGTTGCGTTTGGCCAATCCAGTCTAATAATGTCCATGGACGGTTATGACATATAATAATACATAGATCTAAAAATTAGAAAAACGCTTTATTTATATTGAATGGGCGTAGGACTGTCCACTTGCTTGTCATTAAATCGTATTGTTAGGTGACCTTAATGTGTCTGCCAAGTTTTTTTTATTATTTTTATTAGAAGTAGGTTAGAAAGAACGCATTCTTTGTATGGGCGTGACACTGCCTACTTTTCTTATCATTAAATGGTATTGTCATAGGAATTTAATGTGTGTGCAAAAGTTTGCTAAGAATCGCCCAAGTAGAAATAGTTGGAAAACAATATTTTATATTGCATGGGCGTGGCACTGCCCACTTTTTATCGTTAATTATATACTAACTTGTGAGCTATTAGTGTTAAAAGAGTAAAGTTTTTGTTGTCTTCTAGAAATGTTTGAACTTTTATCTTTTAAGTTTTAAATTGCCCGTCAAAATGCGCCTATACCCCATTGTATATCTGCCGGATTCCACATGTGTGAACCAGAACAATTTTTCTGACCCAAGGCCAGTTATTTTGTGTAAAATTGATGGGGCTAGAGAGCTAAAATATGGTAGACAGTTAAGTGTTGGTGAGAAAATATTCATAAACATTTTAAAATCGGCACTTTTTATCTCGAGCGACAAGGTTGACCTTTATTTGTACGGTGGATTTCCACTATATATAGAAAGCTGACATTTTTTTATAGAGCTTGGTTTTGGTGGGTACTAGCATACCCTTAATTTATGTGGGCCCTTCCACTGTACCTAGAGAGCTGAAATGTGATAAACAGGTAGGTCTTGATGAGTAAATAACCAGCAAGTATTGAAAATGGGAAAATTTTATCTAGGGGGGTTTTTAGGATTTTGATTGTAAGCTCTCAAGGAAATGTTCTTCTTAATAAAATAATTCATTGCTCTAAATAACAACGGTTCACAAATTTTCCACTTTTTGCCATCACCTCAAAAACTAGATCTTTTCTAACTTAATTTGGGTACGCTGAATACGAATATGATGTTCATTTATTTTTCTCAAGAAGCATTTTCGGAATATTCGTGATAAATGTGTTTTTTTGCATTTTATAAAGCTATTTCCAAAAATCTTGATAACTGCTTATTTTAATTTTGCACTACTGCATATATATGATTTTCCTTTTTCAGTCCATATTCAAAATGTGTTGGTCGGATCAAAATTCACTGAGTTACAAGTCTTTAGATTTAAAAAATTTTCTTTTTTCTGCGTTTTTCCAAAAAATTTCCATTTTAAGTCACTCCCATAAGGCAAACTAAAATTTTTTAAAATTATTTTCGACCTTCGTCTTAAAGAAAATGTAACAAGCGTAAAATTGGTTACGTCGGACAATATATGAGAAAGTTACAACATATTTATTGAAGACATCCAAATTTTCGTTCGTTGCAACTCAGATCAGTATAAGTTTTTGTTTATAAGTCCATTACTTTTACGCATTTGAAAGAGAAAGGTCGACATATCGCGACCTCCGCATTGGCTTAGCCCATATGCCAAAAAGTCGGAATGGAGAAAAACAACAAAAAATATTTACATAAAGTTTTCTCAAAATATATCCGATAACATTTTTTTGTATTCTCACCATTGCTTCCGGCATATGTTTGGAAGAAAAATTTACTTATGTGAACTTTCATCAATCCGATTAGAAATTAACATCTTTTCACTGAAAGTAAAATATCTCGTTTTGCGCTCCAGTAGCCACTTTTTTATTTTATTTGTAAAAATAGCTTTTGTTGCTCCATGTGTATACTAACTGCTGTGTATTGAGTAACTTCCCTGCGGTAAATTTGGTGAAAAATGATCCAAAAGTAATTTTCCTATGACTTGAGAAAATGAGAATGGTACCAAAAATAAGGAGTAGTGAATGGTGAAAAAAGACATATTGTGTAAATGGTCAAATATTAACCATTTTCAGTCAATTTAGTTGGTACTCCGGCTACTATTGTAGTAAACGGCACTGAACAAACTCGATGCATCTAGATCCAGAGGCCTATGACATAGTATCTATATAATATTAATTGTCTCCAATGAGACTGCCATGCCACTCAAGAACCTGTTCCGTAACTATATTCAGATATTCACTCCAGCTTAATTGGAATTTATAACATTGAAATATAAGTTCTCGTGTGGTACTAGCCTGTCATGCCGGAAGTTGTCGGTTCGAATCCTATCAAAGCCACCGCTTAAAATTAAAATACAATTTCTACTTGGATTTCTAACAATAAAAAAATAAATTAATCGATAATTACAGCTGAATTTTTGAATAATATTTATATATAATCTATATTATTCTACACCGATTAGGACTCCATAAGATAGTTCAGAGACAAGTTACAAGATGCATACAAAGTATCAATTAACCCCATCCTAGGCCATCCCCATGTAAAAGTGCCTGGTCCGCTTCATATGAAGTGTTAGAACTTGGACTAGTTCCTATCACCTGGGGATCGGTCACGTGCCTTGTTTCATGTCAGTTCCATTTACCGTAGGGTTGTTATTGAGATGAAATTTTCTACTTTTTATTGAAAATAACCGTATAAATGTTATTAGAAACGATATTTACATGGAATAAAAAGTTAGTATTGATGAAACTTGGTATTTTACTTGATTTCTGACTTTTATTTTTTTTTTTATTTAAAAAAAATTTTTTTATAAAAAATTTATCAAAAATGATGATATCGAGCACAATGAATGTTTCATATCTCAGAAACCAGGAACAATTTCGCGAGCCAGTTTTTGGATTCTGAAAGAGGGTATTCAAAATATATATACCCCATACTTAATTCAATTTTTTTTAAATTGTCGGCGGGCCAAAATAAGGCTGATTGAGGTCGCGATATTTCATATCAAAATTACTAAAGTTATGTGTAGATTTCAACACTGTATTGAGATGTTAATAATTTTAATTTGTATGAAAGACTTATAGCAAACCAAATGAAAAAATTGTGCGATGTGGTGTTTAGTGCGCACTTATTTTTTTCTTAAAGTTTGGTACTCTGTTCAAATTTGCGAAAAATGTTGGTCAACATTGGTTTTTTCATACCAAAAATATGACAAGTAATCAATCATAACTAGCCCTTGAAAGTATGCTGCAATTGTGTACGTTTTTAAAAAACCCAATGCGTTTGATGTAAATTCCGCACGTAAAAAGTGGTGCTCATATTCACCCCCCTCGCGAATAGATATTTTTGTTTAAAATGAAAAAAATACAGTGCTGAGAATTAGAATTATCTTTTCATTCCATGAGGAATCTAAACAGAATCGAATTGTTCGTCCAGGTTTACTAAATGCATCCAATCCCTTGGAGTACTCGAGAAACTGCAATCAGCTTAATTCAACCAAATAGTCTTTGGTATTAAATTAAATTTTCTCAAGAGTGAATAAAACTGTGTTTGTATATATTTTGGACGTGATGAATGATTCTCTACTGACGCGGTAAAATCATTTGCTATTCCATCCACCGACCATATAGCCTGTGATTCCATCACCGCAAAACTTAGTTCATGTTTTCTGCACACATGTTGCAAGGAATTAATATTAAGATAAATTTGTTAGTATTAAAATAAATTAACACTATTTACTGATTTTGTCCAAAAAATAAATACTTACAAGTTTTAATAATTAATTGGAAGGATAAAATAGCAATTAAATGATGTATATATCCAGTTCGCCAGCTAAAATAAAGTGAACAAAAACAGGGGAAAAGGGAAAACATTCAAGAGAAAAAAATCTAGAGTTTTAGATTTTTGGAAATAGTTTCATAAAATGTAAAAAGCAACATGTTTTTCGCGAATATCTCGAAAACGCTTTTTTAGAAAAATAAATCAATGAATGTCATATTCGTGTTTAGCAGCCCCAATTTAGCTTAAAAAGCATCTCGTTTTTGAGGTGAATTTTTGTTTTGTGGCATAGTGTAAAAGGTTGATCACGTAATGGGAAGGCATGAACTTATGGTGATAAGTATTGTAACAAACAAAAACTTAGATAAAAGAAGTCAGATCCGCACAAAGTAATATATAAGCTAAGATACAGCTGTAATATACGTAAGGATTACCTTAAAAATTATATGCAACAAATTTAGTGTTAACCTGTAACTAGATTTCAATAAACTACAATTCTAAAGCATTTCTATGGATAAGTATAGAATGATGTAAAGGGGCCTTTATATGATACACATTCTTAACTTTAGTGTCTTAATTAGTTGTTTATGCTTCTGAAAAGCTTCGCAAAATATATAAATAAAAACTTTGCAGAAATCGTAATATATATTTGTTGTCACTGTAACTGTAAAGGTACTTCACTTTTCTCTGACTACATGCATAAGAAATCTTGTTTTGCATATTTCATTGATATGAAAACATGGCAGCATTATATAAAATGGACAGCAAAACGAAATTTTAAAAGCAACGAAATGGACTTAAACTCATGAAAAGAAATATAAAGCAGAAATTTGCAAATGAAAGAAAAAATTAACTGTCATATAAAAATGAAAACTACAACAACAAAAAAATACATAGTACATCAAAGTAGCCGCTATAAAAAAACCTGTAAAAATAAAGATGTTAAATAAAGATATTTAAATAAACCTAATATTTGTAGGCAAATTTGACAGCAGAAAGAATGTGTTTTCATTTATTTTTCTTAGAGTTAGATAACATAAAATGAATATAATTTTAAATTTGTCAATTTTTTTTTGCACTAAAGTTTTTATTCATAAAAAATAATGTGTGCTTGAAGTGTACATTAAAACATAATTTCCTTAGAAGATTTGTTTTAATGTACACTACAAGCACACGTAATTTCTTTGATCAATATGGGGGTAAATATTTTGAGCAACTAGATGAAATTTCAAAAAAACGAAAAAAATCTGTAATACTAGCACTTAGTCCGAAAACATACGCAGAAGTTTTTTGAGAAAACAAAATCGTGAAATCCAATTTTAAGAAATATTTAAAAATATCACAAAATTGAAGTAAGTACTGGCTGGGGTGGCCTGCATGCTTTTCCTGCCGCCACAACTCTCATCAGCATTCGAGTATATGCACTTGTCTAGCTAAAATAATTGAATGAAATTATTTTTAGTCGGTCTAAATTCTATATAAATATATGTTTGGCTGGAATTATCATTAGTTAGTATAGTACAACATTTTTAACAAAACTAAAAAGTTCTATGTAATTTGTATGGAAAATAGAAATCTGCGGTGCGCGACCTTTCAATATTAAAATTACGTGCCCCGCTCTAACAATCATCTTTTCTCACCTCTCTTAAGATATTTCACAGGAAAAAAGTATTTATTTTCTCTTCCAGAAATTGAAAAAAATAGTTGAATTGACTTTGGAATGAGAGAGTTAAGCATAAAATTATGTAAAATACTTTTTGAATAGCGTTCAGTTTTTTGTACAAATATGTGTGTACCATGTAGACTGGATCATTAGTGATTGAGATAAAAATTTTTTAAGAAAATAGAAAATTTTCTCCATGTAATTTGTATCGGAAACAGAAATCTGCTATGTACGACCTCTAAAAATTAAAATAAAGAGCTTTGCTTTCAACAGTCATCCTGTCTCAACCCCCTAAAAATATTTCGCTGTACGTTTTGAAAAAAATAAAACAATTTAAATTTGTTGAACTGCTCTAATATATATGCATACGTATGAGTAATATTAAAGAAAATAACACTGCTTTCGATTTGCATAACCAACTCACAAGAAACACGTATGTGCTGTTTCCACAATGCAAACAAACGACTTGAGGAAAAAAATTTATATGGAAATTGCTAAAAAAAAAAACTGAGTGCTTTTCATATAAATTTTAGGCAAGTAATGTTTGTTTGCATTGCGGAAACAACACCATAAATATATTGAAGTTAAAAATTGATGCGTCTAGCACCCGCTTCAAAGCGGAGACAAAAATATTTGCATAAAATGCGAGTTATATATCATTTTGTAGGCAGCAAGAAGTTAAAAAAAAGTCTAAATTTACCTTCTTGTATTTATTGCAAAGTAAGTACATTTATGAAAACTTGAATTGCCAGCCATAGATAAATACGTGGATCAGAGTTGCCAGATTAGGGTCTTTCTCTACAGATTTAGGGGTTTTTATATCATTTAGGGGCAAACTTAGGGGGCTGAAATTCTTAGGAAGATTTACGTGGGCATAAATTTATATTTAGGTGATTTCTAGAGGATTTTCTTATTTGAATTCCTATACAAGAGCTAAGTTGTATTATAATTTACAACTGGTCAACATCTCTTTCGCAGTAGATAATTCAGTGTCATTGCTAGATATGATAGCTAGGAGATTTCCCTACAACTAAAAATTCTGTATTTTACAACTGATCAATTTCGTAGTAGATAAAGTAAAGACTTTTTAAAATATGTTGTTTTTCAATTTTGTGCCTATAGTTTTTAATTCTGATAACATGTTTATCATCTCTTGCTATTTTTGTAGAGACTTCATTTCAATGCTTATAAAACCCAGTCTTCTACTACCTCTACTATTATATAAAATTCAATTTATATACTTACATGTCGTTATATAAAACGCAAAAGAGCATATTATAATTTTTAAAAATTTTTCAGGAGAGATTAAAAATTTAATAAAAAGCAAAGTATTTTATATCCTCATTTCGCATTTTACAGATATATACGAGTACATACGTAACAGTGTTTTATTAGATAAAAATATTTAAAAAAAAACTATTAAAATATTTTTGGGGGAATATAATAAAAATGTTTAAATTTCATGGTGTTTTCGCTTCATTTATCACTATAAATGAAACTATTATATAGACTTTTATACTTAGGCACTTTATTATCAAAATATATTAAATTTAGGGGGTTTTTAAATATTTTTTTTGGGGGGAAGAAGAAAAATTACCTGGCAACACTGACATAGATAAACAACTCTCGGTCTGTCTATAAAAAATTGACAACTCGCTTACACATAAAGGTCTTGTGTATTCAACAAACTTGAGAGAGGCAATTCAACACACGTCTGAGAGCGTTTTTTGTATCTTTTTGCAAACATAAACACTTTTTTTATTTTATTTAATTTTTTTATTTATTTTGCTATAAATTTTATGTTTCTTCTTGCTGTAATTTTAAAATAGTTTTTTAATTTTTTTTATTAATATGATTATTTCCAAAGTATTTGCTTTGTGCATCCAAATTGATTATTAGGCTAAGGTTCGTAACGTTCTATTCAGAAAGAATTGGGCATGATTAATATTCCAAGGAACAAGGGAAAAATTAAAATCAACTTGATTTTTTAAAATTTGTTGACATTTCTTGACATTTTTTTTAATTTTGTTGACATTTGGGTGTTGAAATTTATGAAAGTTTAGAACCATTTTTTCATTCAGCAAATTTGCACTTTTGTTGCTATTTGTGATACATTTTTTAGTACCAAATAGAAAAATTGCAAAAATATGTTTGAGCTCAAAAGTATTCAAAATGGTTCTAAATTCATTTTTTCATTAATTAATGCAAAATTAATTGGACATAATAACTAAAAATTCATGTTTAAAAAACATAAATTTTGTTAAATACTTTTGGTAAAACTAAGTATGGTTTTGGTGCTGAGGGAAATTTTTATTTAAACCAATACTAATACGTAATGTTCTACTAATACATTTTTTTGACAAACGACTTAGGTTTCTGACAACTACTTGCGACCAGTCAGGCTTCTATATTTTCTACGCAGTCAGACTTCTTTCCATATTTTCTATGTTGTGAGCTTTCTAAGCCATCAGCAGTTTTAGTTCGTAAAAGAAAATGAACTTTTAAGATGTTTAAAATATCATAGTGGAATGAATTTATTTTGTTCCTGTATGTATATAAGTAAATTGTCAAGATAACTTGAAAAACTAATTATCTGAAATTCTAATTAAATAATGACAATGGCAAAGCTGACAAAACTAAATCGATTTAAATATTTTACTAAACACAAAACAATGAAATGTTAAAAATCTAAAAGGTATAGAAGCGGATAAATTTTCAAGTGGAGCATACAAGCAATTTTATACACGAATACATAAAGCTTTCAAAAAGTTTTCTCGTCCTGAAATAAAAAAAATTACTCCCATTATATTTAATTTCGATTAAATGCCAACTAATCAGATTTTATAACACTTACCTTTGAACAGTTTTTGGGTGGAGATGTTTGTAGTAAGATATTCAAAGAAACTGTAGACTGCAAAATGGTATTTTGTTGTAAAGAACATTTAACAAAAACAAAGCTGAAATGTTTATTCTTTGTTTAATGTTTAAAATATTTACTTAGAGAATAAATTCTATAGTCAGGTGAAAAAAGGAAGCCAAGCGTTTTCCCTATGCCTTACTGTAACATCAATGAGTAAATTTGAATTAATGAAAATCACTAATAGATTGAATATACTTATGCAAATAAAATGGGAAGGTTACCTATGCATGAGTAAAATATTATTGCGAAGCAAAAGTAAACACAAAGCTTCCATTTTCGAGGTAGTCTGTAAGATGTCAATTGCACTAGCGTTTCCATTTAAGACTGTATGCTCTAGATCTCACGTGATTGTAGTGTTAAAATTCTTAATAATTTCGTTGAGAGATGAGTGGCAGTCACGTACTGTTTCGTCTTTGGCACCAAGACTGTTATCGGTTTCATGGTGATTTGAATAAAGAGAGCCAAGCCACAAACACTCTTACTGTTGAACTATACTGTATAACACAAAAAATATATATAGTTAAAGTTTCGCCCTTTGGCACATAGTTATGGTGACTCAGGATAGCAAATCTTGCAAACCTTACGTTTAATGTATAAGATGTGCTCTGTACTTCTATGAAAACCACCACAAAAAATATTTTTGTATAACACTTTAACCTTCGAGCTCTTCGGAGTGTAGGAATTTTAGTCCATTTCTTAAAAAATGGGAAAAACTCCTCTTGAGCAGCCATATAGTGCGCTAAAATGCTAAAAAAAACATATACCATAAAATTCTACCATACACGGCATAAATTATCAAAAAAAAATTGTCAAACAAAAGTTTGTGTAAAATAAAATTTAATTTTCAGTAAATGTTATTTACTGCATCAGTGAATTTTGTGCTAGACTTTTATTTAAACACCAAAAACAACAGCAAAAAACAGTTTTCTGTGTCGTAAAAAAATAACCTTGATGATGACATACACATAAATAACAACAACAACAACGATGATAACAAACGGAGTGCGATGTTGGAGTTCATACGATTAGTATCAAACGTAAATTGTAAAAGTTTGATTACGTCAATATTGTTGCATTAATTCTCATTCGTTTTTTTAGAGTTTTAAGATAAAAATTCAGAGTTGAACATTCAGAGTTGACATATAACAATGTGAATTTCATAAATGCTAAATGGATGATGATTCTAATACCTAAAACTTTAAAATATTTCCAAAAAAAGTTTTTGCTGACTCAGACAAAATGTTTGTTTGATATATTACAAAAATTCGGTAAATGGTGTTGTTTGATTCCGTAAAATATTTTGTTTAGAATTAATAAGTACTTTTAGACAAATTGTTTGAAAAATTCAAGTAAAAATATTGTTAGATATAATACAGTAAATCCAGTAAATAAAGTTGTTTGATTCAGTAAATTTCTTTGTTTAGAATTTTTAAATATTTTTATACAAATTGTTATATAGATTTAGACAATTTGTTTAATAAAAAACCTGGTTAATTTTAATGAAATTATTGAGAAATTTTTGTCTGTATTTTAAAATTTGTTTGTAGGTACGTTTCTAGACACAATATTTACTAAATCATTGAATTTCGTTACTGAAAATTAAATTTAGTTTTTTTCTATGTGTGACAGAGTGACAATTTATTATACCTTCTGTAGATTTTGTCACAAACTAGTCCCCAATGAACCGATGTAGAATAATATTTCAGTAAGGATGAATAGAATGAGCCTTGGCACTTAACTTTTTGAGACTTGGTATATCATAATGTCCATGGACACTATGACATGTTATCGATATTATCGTTAATGGTATCAATATCAAAATCATCATAGAAGTTACAATAGAGATCCTAAATTTATTTACACGAACAAAAACAATTTGAAAACTTTCCTTTGAGTATTGCTTACGCAAATGGAGGAGACCTTCACTTTAAATTCTTTATTGTACTTAACTTTATTGTTCAATTTTTGTTTTAAATGTATTTATGGTCCTGCTGAGTGAATAAAGCAAATCTATTTTAATGTTCTTAATACATTTAAATACAAAAACATGTATTTCAAAATCACTTTATAAAAAGTAAATAAATGTAATTATGTATTTGTGTAAATGTGTCACTAGTACCCAACAAACACACTGTGATATTTGATAATATCACCAATGACTTTATCAAAAATCTCAAGAGATGTTCTTAATGCTTCAAAGAAAGTTAACTGGAAATGTTCTAATTGTTAAGTGCTCCATTTTTTAAATCTTGGTTTTGTATTTTCAAGGTATCGTCTTCAAATAAAAGCGACTTGTCACAACTATTTCTTTGTTAGCTAAAAACCAAAATTTTAAATTCAAATTGATTATTAGGCGAAGGCTCGTAACGTTTTATTCCGAAAGAATAAGGCATGATTGATTGTCCAGGGGACAATGGAAAATTTAACATTAATTTAATTTTCAACAAATACAGCAGAACAGAACAACTTCATTACGTTGATGGTAATTTTTCCTTGTTCCGTGGAATAGTAATCATGCCTGACTGTTTCTGAATATAATGTTACGAAGCAAAATGTTACGAGTCAAAACCAAATAAGTTCGAAAAAATCATATTGGTGGAGTTCACGCAACATTCCTTACCTGTTTGCTCATTAAATTGGTAAAATTTCCTATACATTTTGTTTTAAAAAAATTTTTTAGTAACTTTTAGATCAACAAAATATATGTAAAATACTATCAGTTTAACGAATAAACAGTTACCGAGCTCCATTATTAAAAATTTTAAATTGCAAAAAAACATAGATTGAAATATTCGTTTTCAGTTGAAAAATATACCAAACATTTTTGTTTGCTGGGACAATTGTAATGGTGAGGGTTGCTTTATAATGTTTGATGTTTATAAACTTTTAGTTATTACCTCCGTGGGCCGTAATAAAATTTTGTAAATGTTAATTAAATAAAATGATTTTACATTGTATATAGTATTTTAAAAGTCGGCGGAATAAAGCAACGAAAAGAAAATTAAATGAGAAAAACTGTTAATTAAAAATCTAAAAGCTTAAAGCGAACTTTTGATAATGTATTAATGTGGCAAATTAATTTCAAAATAAGTGGGGATGTCAATGACGCGCATAAATATTGTCACAAAGCACAAAAAGTTCAAAACAATTTTGAGAATAGAAAATTAAAATATTTGCTGACATTTATTTTTAAGCCTTAAATGAAATAAATCCTTGAAGAATAACAAATAAAGGGCAGGGTAAAAATTTATGGCAGATAAAAGAATTTATCTATTAGCTTATACACTTGTTAAAATATGTAAATGCTAATATATTCGCAGAGCTTCGGTATTGAAATGGTAGCACAGTACAACACAAAAATTTAACAATGTTCTAGCGATTTATTCTGATATCTGTGATGATCCTGATGATAAGGGACCTTATCTTCCGAAGGCCAAAATTGAGTTAGATAAAATTCTGAAAAGAGTGAAATTTTTTTTATAGCGAAATTTAAAAAATTTACCGAGATATAAATTTTTGAATATTATAAGTGTAAAAATTAAGTTTTGAGTAAAGTAGCCTTAAAGTTTGGCAATATTGTATTAGATATCCCGCAAGAGGGTCTGAAAAATCTCTTTTTTAAGTCACTTCAGAGGTGAATATAGGGATCATTCCACTTGAAAAGTGGGGAGAACATGTCTGAGCAATGACAGCAAGCATAATCTGAAAATCGAAAAATTTACACAAGCAGCTATTTTTGGCTCTACTGAAATTTCTTGCTGGGAAGATAAAGTCCCTTTTCATCAGGATCATCACATACCGTTACTTTAATTTACAAAAGGCGTGTCCAACATATAAAAAATTTTTCAATTGGAAACAAACAAAAATATATAAAAAAGTTTATGTATAGTTATGGAACTATAAGAAATGTAGGAAAGGATCCTGCCTACATATTTCATAGTTTCTAAAATATATAGAATACTGTTTTGTAGTTCTTTTATTAAGTTTTATGTTTCAAACTTCAAATGTTTTATATTTTAGACACCCCTTATGTAAACTAAAATAACTATATATGGCTTAAATTCAAAACAAATTGATGTTTATTATCTCATCAGTTGTTAATACTATTCTTCCAACAGTATTGTATAAAAATTATTAAAACCTTTACTGTAGGCAATAAATACATCATCTTATACGAAAGAAACTTTTGTTTTTTTATCTTTTTATCTGACTAAAATATGATATCTCACTCTCAGTTCATACAACTTTTTTTTTGTCTCCGCTATAAAATGTAGTTTCACGTATTGCATTATTTAGAAAAACAGAAAAAATACAAATGTAAATGACCGTTAATAAAAGAAAACATATTAGTTCCGTTTTTCTCACCGCAAAAATAGAGCAAATTCATATGAAAAGGATTTTTTTATCGTAACATATATGTCTACAAGTTGTTTGTCATTCGTGACTTTTCTTTTTTAATATATAATATTATTATCAACTAAATCAATAATATTGTGAGTCGAATAAATTAATTAAAATTCTTGGAGTAATAATCTCAATGCAAAAAAATGTTATTAAAAACATGTGAAATTGAAGTGTTTACTGAAAAATGTTTAAGCATAAGCTTCATTAATTTGCTAAGAAGTCATCATTCGTTATTTGAATGTTTATTCCAAAAACTCACGCGATTGTTAATAAGAGCAAAAGTTATGCGAAAAAAACAAAATCCATATAAATGAGAATATTTTTTTAAATGTTTCTAATAATTTGATTCGTAGATAGTTCAGTTAGAAATGTTGAATTATTATATTAAACAATTTTTATCCGAACGAGTGTTGCTTAAGTCCGTTTTCAATTTATCTTTCGATTAAATTATTTTTATTGTAGAAAGAAATGGTAAAGCATGCAAATATTGAACATTCAAAGAAAAATTTGGCTGTATGGAAGGTTAAGTTGACATCAGATGTTTCGAAGCCACCACGTCTTCTCATCAGAGTTCTTTTCGACCTAGACGATGCTGCCAGCCGAAGGCAGCAACAACCAATGAACAAAAATTATATTACTATGTACCAATTAACAGATGAGTCGCTATCTCGAGACTATCCTCGGAAACAAACGTTCGGAACTTCACTAAGTTTTTTCTTATCAACCTTAAATTTAAATTGAAAACGAACTTAAGCCAAACTATTTGAAAACTTTTCATAATTAAAGTTCGTTGATAAACAGTGTAGAGTTCCATGGATAACATTTTTTCAAGTTTTGTCTATATAAATACCAAAGAATGACAGCTCTTATCTTTACATTTCATCATTTGACAACCTATTTACTTCCTAACCTCAAATTTGCCCACCCTTTACATATCTAAATTTCTGACTAAATAAATGCATTCGAAAAGATAAATGCGTTTTCAAATTTTTTTTAATATAGGAAATCCTAATAAAATTTGGTTTTATATAATTATATAGAATTGTATATAATTATATAAAACTATATATAATTATATAGGGCCATTTTTCATATATAATTATATAGAACTATATATAATTATATAGAACTATATATAATTATATAGAACTATATATAATTATATATAATATTATATACAATTATATATAATTATATAAAATTTTTTTTTCCGGGTAGTAATTTTTACAACTACCCGACTAGAAATTGTCCCAATACACATATTGGGGCCCAGTTGGGAAAGCATGGTTCGAACGTAAAAGGGTTATCGCATTCGGGATATGGCTGGGAACTCTTTGGGATAGCCCATCTATAAATTAGTGAGTTAACATCAGTTCTTTCAAAGTGGGGACGTATTGGGGACTTGTTGGGGAAATTTTACCGCTTGTTAAAACCTTTTATTTAATATCGATAGATTTAATGTAAATATTTAAATGCATTTATGAAAATCCTTATCTATCGTGCCATAACCGTCATAAAAGTTTAAGCGACATAATTATTGAACTTCTTTTTTTGACAAAAATCGATTATGTACGATCGTAAATAATCGATTTTGGTCAAAAGAAGTTAAAAATATATGTCGCTTAAGCTTTTTTGGTGGTTATGGCTCGATATATGAACTCATATATGATCAATGCTTTATTATATGGATGCATTCATGACTAAAATATATATGTGTATCATTACGTTAAATAAACTTTATATTTGTTTTTCAAAATTAACACGACAGTATCCCAAATTTTCATAAGATATTTATTAATATGTTTGTATAATTCATCGGTCTGGGCCATCTTAAAAATATATGAATTTGTCAATCAACAATACATCTTGTTTCATTTAAAAAACAAAAAATAAAAAAACCGAAATTATTTTCAACATGACATTTTAAATAAAAAATAGAAAAATAATTACAATATTATATTATAAATTGTAACTTTAAAGTTAACACCCAAATTCGTACAATAATCGAGTCCCAATATGAGTATTGGGAAAATTTCTAGTCGGGTATAAGTATCTGGAGAAAGATGTTGCTACGGTTTGGTGTACCCTATCACTAGCACTAGGGTGAAAACATTAACCACTTCGATAGTCACTAGTGGCGATGGTTCCTTCTTGTACCACTGTGATAGCTATTTTTTACTTTTGTTTCATATTATTCTAGAAGGTATCTCTTAAAACCTTTCGTTCTCCATTTCATTCTGCATATTTGCAATGTAATGATTACAAAGTTCCACCACAAATGCAAATTATTCATGCATCATTGAAATATATGCTTTAATTTATTATCAAGTACAAAATATAATTTGGCACTTGATACATTTGTGTAATTTTGATTCTGGCATTAATTTTCGCGTTGTCCTTTTTACTAATAACTACTCTTTTTATTACTTGTATATTACTGGTATATCAAAGAGATGAGTTCTTGTAATTGTATACAATTATATGAACGATGAAAGGACTTGCCAAAGGCAAGTTTTAATTAAAATTCTTGTTGCGAAAACTATATACACGTAGTTCTTGTTACACACACATATCGCTCATTTGCTGCAAAAAGTTGTAACTCAAAATAATTTATCTTTGAGTTGATAACACCGTGATACACTAACAGTATTCAAGGATTCCCATGCACCAATTCTTTTTTGTTTGCGGCCCATAGAAAAAGAAAATGCCTTTTTTCTTATTCCTTTGTTCCTTGCAATTTTTTCCCTTGATCATGCCCAATTCTTTCTGAGTATAACGTTACGAACCTTAAGCCTAATAATCAATTTGGATTCAGAAGCAAATACGTTCGAAATAATCATATTAATGAAAATACCTTTAGTTTTTCTAAGTCACTTCGAAAAGTAACGTTATAACGGTAAATGTAGTGAAAATACGGTTTTCTTAAAGTTTGAACTTTAAGCAATTATTAGTTCTTTGTTTCAAAACGGATTTCTACAATTTTTTTCAAATTTGAAAGATATAATTCTTATCCTTAAAATAAGGCATTATTTTTACAAATCCGTTAGTAAATGGCTAAGTTATTGTGCCTTAAGAGTAAAAAAAAATTCCACAAAATTTTATTTTCGACCGGCCCTAATTTGATTATGACATACTAAAATACTAATAATATTTACTTTTGTGAAACGCAATACTAAATTAGCTTTCTAAAATGCGTCTTTACATTAAATTCGGTTAAAAATAAATCAATGAGGTATGTTTTGTGTTTTGATTTTTTTGTTTTTTATTTAAAAATAGGGCGGTCACGCTCTTATATTGCGCTGATTTAACTGGAATATTAAATCAACATAAAATATAATTATTTCGAACGGAAAAATGTTTTTTGAACATCATGTAGAATCAACATGAAGCAAATATGAAGCTTATTTTTTTCTGTGTGTACCAAAATAATTAGCTTCAGTGTACCTTTATTACAATCCTAAAGAAAAATAATCCAAGATCGTACAGCGTATACAGGCTCATCAGTTTAATGAGTCACGCTTTGAAGATATTTCTAAAAATTATCCATAATCGCATCTACAGCAAATGGGAATGAATATGGGTAGAACGCAACTCGGTTTCAAATCAGGCGCTGGTGCAAGAGAAGCTTTGTTTTGCATACAGACGCTGGTACATATTTCTATGCATTGTGGACTATGGAAAAGCATTTGAGAATATAAAACACGTGTATTGGAACCAAACAGCGCACCAAACGATATTCACATAAAAAGCGGAGTACGGCAGGGATGTATTCTCTCTCCCATACTTTTTAATATCTATGCAGAAGCTATATTTGATGAAGCCTTAAGTGAAATAGATAAGGGCGTAAAAGTGGACGGAGAATATATAAATAACTTCCGGTATGCAGATGATACCACTTTGATATCTGATAATATTCAAGATCTGCTGTACCTCCTCGATACAAACGACATGCACAGCAATGAGATTGGCTAGAAAATCAACATTAAGCAAGATGATGATAGCAAGCCGAAACAAGACAGCTGATCTTAATGTCCAATTAAGATTTAATAGCGCAATAATTGAACGAGTCCATAAATTTAAATACTTAGGTGATTGGCTAACTGAGAACTGGTCTGCTGATATGGAAATTAAATGTAAATATAAAAAATGTTATGCAGCCGTGAAAAAAACATCAACATTCGTTTCGCATGGTGAAGTGTTATATATGGTCGATATTACTTTGTGGAATGGAGTCATGGACTCTAAAAACGTCACACATGAATAAACTACAAAGTTTTGAAATGTGGACATACCGAAGGCTTCTAAGAATATCCCGGACCGAACATTTTCCAAACACTGAAATTTTAAGAAGATTAAATACAGAAAGACGCCTACTTATTACAATTAAAATAAGAAAAACTGCTTATTTTCCCCATATGAATCGAGGTGAAAAATATCAACTTCTTGGCCTTATAATCCAAGGAAAAATTGAAGGAAGGCGGGCATCAGAAATTGGACTGAAATTAGATCGGTTGGTGTCCTCATGAGAGCGACATCAAACAAACAAGAACTTCCAAATTTGATACAAAACATAAGATTAGTCGTGATTCGCTTACATCCTAAAAAGGGTATGCATTAAAGAGAGTGAGAGAGAGAGAGAGAGAGAGAGAGATAAAAATCTAAAATTGCTTCCGTCTTATTTTCTTATGAGCTTTTGAAAACGAAAAAATATGTAATTTTGTATGAAAAAAAATAAATTTTCGCCGCTTATTTCTGAATAACTTCGAATAAATTGGAAACTTAAAAGACTTTTTAAAGGTCATTTTATTCCGTATCTTTTCCGTTTCACTTATCTAAATCGGCTAAATAGTTATTGAGTTATGATGAAATATATTATCATGACCGCCCTATTTTTAAATATCAAGCAAAATAATCAAAAAATAACATACCACAACTCACTTATTTTTTAACAGATTTTAATGTAATTACGCATTTTGATAAGCTATTTTAATGCTGCTTTTCACAAAAGTTATAATGTACAGGATTTTAGTATTCCATAAGCAACTTAGAGATGGCGGAAAGTAAACTTTTGTTGGAAAATGTGTTTTTTTACAATTAAACCACCACAAATTACCCATTTAATAACTGATTATTAGAAGTTATACCTTATTTGAAAGATAGGAATCATATTTTTCAAATTAAAAAAAAAAAGATTACAAAAAAACCATTTCGAAACAAAGAAGAAACGACTGCTTAAATTTCAAACTTTAAGAATCCCATTTTTTCACTACATTTACCGTTATAAAATCACTTTACGAAGTGACCGAGAAGAACTAAACGATTTTTTTTTCTCTATAAGCTCCAAGAAAACAGAATTGGTTCATGAAAACCCCTGAATAATTTTATTTTTAACTTTTGTGTCATAGTGTAATGCAGCATTATTCTCCATATCGTTCTTTATATTGTGTAAAAATTTCATGTAAATATTTTTATACTCATCTTTTGAGAGGAGAAGATTATTTTCATTTTCCATTAAGTTGTTAGTAAATTGAAAGCTTTACACTCGTTTTCTGCAAAAAAAAATCTTTTTTTTTTTTTGAAGATATGTCGTTTTTGCATCAAATGAGCAATATGTACATTGTACATCTACATAGGAAGAAAGTTTAATTACACACTTTCTGTGTTAAATCAATTAATTTCTTTATTAACATAACAAATTATCTTGCTGTTCTGATTTCATTTCCAAACTTTTGTGTTATATTTTGAGAGCCCATCATCGTCAGCGCTGAAGTTATAGTTGTGAACGTCATTATCACCTGCTATCATAATTCAGTTCGAAGGACCATAAAGAACATACAATTGGTAATAGCAAGCTTTATATCTGTTTGACGTTAAGCGCTCAAAGCTTGTGAGCTATAACTATATATATGTTTGTACTTCCTGAAATGATATTTGTATTTGATATGATAAAGGAATTTCTATACACTTAGATTTATTCACATCCGCCGTTTTCTGAAGCAAATATTTACAATTTTAAACAACTTTAATTCAGCGATTATTCCATTTTATATTAAAAATTCATAGCTAAGCATACATGTATGTGTGTATAAGTATGTATACATAGAAGTATGCTAATAAGTTCCCTGCAGCAAATGCGAATAATGAAATTGTAGTGATTTATTAGTGACATTGTCAGTAGTACTACTGACCACGTGTACCCTAGCCAATTTAATCATCTATTGACATTTAACATTATCTTGTCATTGAAACTCCACCAGTAGACTAAAGCACTATTGACTAAATAGTTCTTTGATACGACATAGACACATTGGCGCGAAAGGTTCACTAGTAAATTTTAGGGACTCTAGTCTACAATATTGATATTTCCTCGCTCGGTGCTGATAGTGAAATTGTAATGATTTACTAGTGACATTGTCAATAGTACTACTGACCAGGTGTACTCCAGCCAATGTAATCGCCTATTGACACATAACATATGCTTATCATTGAAAATCCACGAAGCCTTAGCACTATTGACGAGGTATTTCTTTTATGACCATATGGAGACATTTGAGACATTTAGTGATAAGCGTCTACAATTTTATAACGGTTGGGGCAATGCAATGAAACAGATATATATTTCTTTTAATATTATTTTTTGTTAAATATTAAATTATTTATTTTTAAATTATTTACACCAAAATATTTTTTAAATTTATATAACTTTTGCGATTGTAGCTTAAAATATATCAATTGAAATTAAAAACTTTCATTCGAAATAAAAAAATATCAATTCAGCTTAAAAAAATATCAACTCAGTTTAAAAAAATATGAATTGAAATTCCAAATATATCAATTGAAATTCAAAAATCGTATGTTAATTCAACATGATTTACAATAATCATGAAAGAATATTTATCCTTTTGAATTAACTATATATCATGTTCATTTAATATTCCACTACAGTTATATCAAAATGAAGTTGATACTGAAATTATACGAAAAATCATATTGATTCAAAGTAATTTCGAATTGGAACCACGTGAATTTAATATTGGAACAACACAAAGAATCATGTTGAGCCAAAGTTATTTCAAGTTGATATAACGTTAATTTGTTATTGAAACTACACGAAGAATCATATTTTTTTTTAAACAGAAGTAACACAATCAGGCAATTTATGCCTACCAGTTAATTAATTAATGTGTTACCTTCTTTGGGAAAGGGATAGTGCAGAGAGAACAGGTGGTGAAGTGGGAGAGAGATAGAAAGCTTAATTTAACCCCGCTATTGCGTTTTTTTTTGTAGAGCAGTATTGCAAGCCCATCTGGTGTCAAGTAGAGGCATTGAGTTGTTTAAGCTGTGTAACCATTTTATTAGTTCTTTTACTTTGCCGACGGGTCTGCATCAATACCGACGAAGGAAGGTGCTGTGAAGTGCATTAGGATATGTTAGTACTAATCGCTGCCGGTACTGCCAAAGTGATCAGTACTATGCCTTCATCACTTTAACATTCGAACAACAACCAACACAATAACACACCAATGCACATGAGAAAAATGCATGATGTTGTTGGCTTGCCTGACACTTGACGCTTGAACTCAAGACCTCAGGGTTTGTAGTCAAACGCGCTAAGTACGCAGCCAACAGCACCCTCAGAATTAAAGTTATATCAAGCTGAAGCAACATGACTTTAATGTAGCTACTCTAATAATTATTTTACTTACGTGATATGTACTAGCATAGGCATCAGAAAACTTTGTGTTGTAGTTGACTGCCCCAGCCACGTTTTGAGCTCGTGCCACCCGCATAATAGTCCACGCGCTTACCACTGCTGCCACAACAGCTTCAAATTTTACTTTAGCTATACACTAAATAAATGCCATCGCATGTAAAATGAATTTCATTTTGATTAAACATGTTTATATTAAATGATTATTTAATATAAAACTTATTTGAAATTAAAGTTATAGTCATGTTGATTTAAAATGAAATGTAACGTTTATAACAAAGTTGCTTTAACAGTGGAAAATTTTAAATCAAAGAGATTTAAGGTTAGATTAATAATTTGAAAAATGGTAAATTTAAACCAGCAGCAGTAAATTTTCGCTGATAACTCATTTTTTGTCGTCTGCATAGCCGACCCATGTAAGAATAAACAACAACTAAGCAGTACAGTGAATTGTAGCAATACAGAAATTATTTCTTATATGATTTCTAATCCAAATTGCGTCATGTTGGTTTTACATTCCTTTTTTTCTGTGTGCACAGCATAATAAAGAAAGAAAACAAACTATTGACGCTTTCGTTGACAATGTCACCAGAAATACACTACAACTGTTGTCGCTAATGTATCTCTACTCGCGCATAAAAGGGAAGTTGTCGACATTTGAACTAGAGCAATCGTCGCTAGAGAAAAGAGTGTTGACATAGAGACATATGGCTCTAAGGCGGACTAGAGGGTTTATTTGATTATCTTTATAGCGTTAGTATTTAAACTATAACCATATCTGTGGTTTGTTTATCTCAGGTATGTATGAATGTACATACAAACGTATGTTGTACATCGTACACTCATATTTATATATAAATGTTTAATTAATAATTTTCGGTATTTATTGCATAAACCACATTCTTTTAAAATTTCAAACGTACTGTTTGCTATGTTCATATAATTGAGTGGTTTATTGAATTCGAATTATACATTATATTTTCATTATTATTAACTATTTGCTGATGCTGATGGCGATGCTTGCTTAATAGTTTGACCACGAACATATTTAAATACCTATTTATTTTATAGAAATTCTTTTATTTAACCGTTAGCAGTTTATATAGCATATTATTTTATAAGTATATTATGTGGTTATTGCTTTAATACCGTTTAAACTTTAAACCGTTATTCAAAGTTATAATTAAAATTTTTTGACGTAATATTTTATTTCGATAATATATTGAGCAACAAAATATAACTATGATACATAACACTCCATCTTCACGCGACATAATTTTGTTCTAACATTTGTCTAACTTCATGCACAAAAACATTAGAAAAATGTTAATGCTATTTTTTCATATCGACTTTGACTTTTGTCAAGACAAATCAATGACTCGTGAAGACGCCATGTAAAATACCGATAGAGCTAAAACGATACAAACATGGCCATATCGTTGGCTTAATCAGCAAAATTATTAAGTCATTTTCTTAATTTTGCAGGAGGGACAAAATAACTTTTTTTTTTGGTTTCATTATTAATATGATTATTTCGAACGTATTTGCTTTTGAATCCAAATTGATTATTATGCTAAGAATCGTAACGATTTTTTTTTTTGTTTCATTTTCTGAAAATCTGTCTTTAGTTCACCTTGCTTAAATGCCAATAATCGTAGAATTATAATATATAGCTTTTACAGTCTTACAAAGGAAAAACAAAATTTAATTTTCAGTAAATAGATTCAATGAATTAGTAAATATTTTGTATAAAAAATTGGCCTACAAGCAAATTTTAAAATACAGCCAAAAATGCTTCGAAAATTCTACTGAAAAAAATAGATGAGGGCACTGTTGGCTGAAATTGTTAGCGCGTTGACCACCAATCATGAGTTCTTTAGTTCGAGACTAGTTTCAGGCAAGCCATCAACATTATAAAATTTTCTGATGTGCGTTGATGTGTCATTGTGTTGATTTTGGATGGGCTGTGAAAGTGATGAAGCCATAGCACTGATCACTACTTAGCAGTACCAACAGCGATTAATACTGACATATAATAATACACATCACAGCACCCTTCTTCGCCGTTATTGTATCAGAATCGTCGGCGAAGTACGAGAACTAATAAAATGGCTACATCCCGACTAGAAATTTTTATGCAAACACATTTGGGGTCTAACTGGGATACCAATTCCGATGTAACGCAGAAACGTATTTGGGATCCTGTGGGGAGATATCAAAATCTTGTAAAAATTTGCTCAAAGCGGGAATATATCAAACTCTAATATTGAATTAAAATTGCTGAAGCTATCCAAGGGACAGAAGTATGTAACAATCACCTCTGTTGAATTTGAGCTAAATATACAATTAAAAATCTGTTTTAGATTTTCCCAACAACTTCCCAATAGTTTCCCACTTTGGAAGAACTTATGTTAAGTCATTAATTTGCAGATGAGCTATCCCAACCAGTTTCCCGATCAAATCAAAATTGGGAAGCCCTTTTGGGTGTGCCACATGCATTTCCAATCGGTGCCCAATATAAGTATTGGGAAAATTTCTAGTCTGGATAGCTTAAAATCACCGGAGGTGTTGCAACACTGCTCTTGAAAATTTAACAAGAAAAAAATTCGAAATTGAATTAAGTTTTCTTTCTCTCTCATTTGACCACCTGTTCGCTCTACACTACCCCTTACCAAAAGAACCAAGCGGCGAACACTGCCTACCACATTACATCTCTTTAATGATGTTTGCCACACTTTGTGTTCAATGAATGCTAGCTTACAAAGTGTACGACGGTAGTGTATATAATTCATAAGAATGAATTCCATTCATCTCTTGTATCAAGGCGTCTTTTACCTGGTCACAAAGTAAGCGAGATTGTATTTGAGTTACTACTACTAACTTACAGTGTGTTCGAAGGAGTATTCAGGACGTCTTCTAGCTGCACACAAAGTAAGCGAAATTGTATTCGAGCTGCGTACTGCCAGCTTACAATGAGTCCAAAGAAGTGTTCAAAATGTATTTTTGGATGAACACTTCAGTATCTCGCTTACTTTATGTAGCGGTGGAAAGCTTACACTCCACAAATGCGGCAAGGCATTTGAAAATGTATACTAGAATCGTATATGAGACGGTGTGCATTACTTTCTACATGTGTGCATCGGATTATTGCTTCTGTAATCGAAATTTTCGCCGCTGGGAAGGTAGCACATTAATTAATTAAGTGGTAGGCATTAATTGCCCGAGTGTGCTAATTCTCTTTATAAAAATAGATAAATATTTTTAGTTTTAGCGATTTATTTTATTTAAACTTTTTAAAAAAATTCCATATTTAAGAATTGAATTGTTGCCAAGAATCTCCATTTGTGATATTTGTCCCTTTCTCTATTAAATGTATAAAATAATTAACTTATAAGTAATAAATTAATAGCGTTGAAAAATTTTACATGACCAAATTGACCTGCGTTAGGACTTCATAGTTCTGCTCTTGAGCACAATGGGAGTTTTTCCCTAATTAATTATGAATATTCCTATGCTGTGTTCATGTGGTATTTTCTACTAATCGAACCATCCGTTTAGAAATAGCAAACTTTTTTCCAAAAATCTTTAGATTCTGCCCCACTGTGCAGTGCTTTTTTCGAGCCAGTTAGAACAACATTTCTTGGGGTAGTAAAACATTTGTTATAATAGTACCTAATATATTCCAATCTCTAGGCATCACAACAAACCTAATAGCCTTCGAATGTAATCGAAAGCTTTCGGCCTGCCTAATTATACTGAGTTATTAGCTTCACATAATTTTGAAATTCGTCAAAACCGCTCTATAATTGTACAAGTAAATATGCATTTTAAGTCCCGTGTTTGTCGCTTTTGATACCCTGTATCTCGTTGTGTATTTCCAAAGCATGGTATAGAATTTAATATTGCCCTCATTTATAACTTTTGTAATTGAATCAGTCGTTTAGAAGATACGGATATACATTTTACCATTATTATTGCTAACGGTTTTTATTGGTCTCTGCAGCAGTCAGTACAATTATACCAAAAATTTTATTTATTTGACAGCTATAGAACCTTTAAGAATATATTAAAAGTTATTATACTGAACTGGAGATTTATAGATAACCCTGCAGGAAACTTTATACCAATGTTTTCAACGTAATTGTCCCATCTATGACTGGTGAAAATGAGATTGGTACAATATGTTGCCGAGTCGGTAGCGGTGAAAAGAGAACTTACTATACGAGCAGACTTATTCAAAACAAAAATACATTTTTAAAGTACAGCAGCTCGTTTAGTATTAAAGAAACCACCACAAGGCAAGCACCTTAAGTTTGGATCTGGAACCTAGCAGTGATCATCTTAATTATATCAATTAACCCCCTCCAATGAAAACCCAATGTAAAAGAAACACGTCCCTTTTATATAAAGCTCCAGAACTCAAACCGGTTGCTAGTCCTTGGGTACCAGTCTTATATTGTGGCATTTTCTCTGCCCTCTATGGAAGTTTACAACAACAAAAAAGCAATATATATTATATTTTCTTTGTATTAGGACGAATTTTTAATTATGTACAGGATCTGCTCCACATGTGTATGTGTTTGAAAATCAATTTCCCTTTGAAAGTATTATAACAAAATTGGCAAAAACCGAATTCATGTGTGGCATTTCCTTTGTCCATTTTATAATTTTTATATATTTTATTTACTTGTATTTACAAATACATCCACATGAAAGTATATTATTTTTATTTTATAGGTATTCATTTGCAACTACAAACACCCAAGCATTTGTATGTCCCTAAATAAAACTTATTACAATTTATTTACTTGCATGTTTCGGGTTGGCATGCATCATAAAAGCGTAATTAATTAAAATCATTTTTGGTTGCCATTTTACTATTAGAAAAACAACATGAGTTGTGACCAAATAGTTTGAGGTTTTTAGCGTGCTCATATTGGTTCATTAAATTTACCTAATTTAACCAACAATAGATAATACTAAACACAACAATAGCAACAACAACAAACAATGCCATCAACTACAAACACTAAAATCAAGTAACTAAAACAAAACAATAAAAGCTTAAATACAACAAGTACAATTTGACTTGATTTACTGATACTATGATTTTAGTTTTCCAAAACTATAATATGATTAAAAGGTTACATACAAGTTTTTCAAGAGCTCTTGGATGGATTAAATGGAAGCACGAAACAATTCTATCTACGCAATTTTATTTATAAGTTTAGTGAATCCAGTAAGTTTGTGAGTAGCTTTTAATATGTATAATGTATAGGATTAGCTAAAAAAAAATAATGTTAAAGAAGTGCGTGGCGCTAGGAAAAATGAATTTAATTTGTGCTAGAAATGTTCCATTCACAAATCGTGCTTTAATTTTGTCAAACAGATACGACAGGTTTAAGCCCAGCCAAATGTCTACACAGAAAGACAAAAATATTTATTCAAGTATCGATTATTTAAGTGATATATACTTAATTTTAGCCAGATTTGGATTGATTCAAGTATGCGGCGCACACTGGGAAAAAGCCCAATCTAGCGGCGGAAAAATCATATCTTACATAAATCAAAATGAAGTTGATACTGAATTAATGCGAAGAATTGTGTTGAACCAAAGTTATTTCGAGTTAAAACAGCGTGAATTTGATATTGAAGCAACACGAATAATCCTATTGAGTCAAAGTTATTTAAAGTTTAAACAACGTGAATTTGATATTGAAACAACATGAAGAATCATGTTATATTAAAGTTATATCAAGTTGAAACAACATGACTTTAATGTAACTATTCTATTATATATTTTATTTACGTGATGTGTATTAGCATAGACATCAGAAAACTTTGTGTTGTAGTTGGCTGCGCCAGCCAAGATTTGAGCTTGTGCCACCTGCATGGTAGTCCGCGCGCTAACTACTGCAGCCACAACAGCTGCAAACTTTACTTTCGCTATACACTTCATCTAAACACCATTGCCTAGAAATGAGATGGTATTGTACCTATCAAGAACTTGCTCCATATTTTGATCTGAGTAATTTTTACGGCCGAATTTTTTTTTTCTTTGATAGAAACTTGGCCTTATTTTCACATTTATGTTTTTATGCAGATCTCAGTTCTTTTTACTAAGCTTTCATTTGATACAATAAGTGCTCCATAGAGCTCCCATAAGCCCTAGATGAAACATACCCCTTTTTCCCATTTTTCTTAGTAGTTTTCCATCAAGACCAAGACTGTATACCAAACTTCAGCTTTCTAGCTATAGTGGCAGTGTTCCATACAAATAAAAGCCGCCCCAGTCCCCCCCCTGTATAAAAAGTACCCGTTTTGAGATTTTCTGGTTGTTTGCTCAACAATACCTACCTGTGCACTAAATTTCAGTTTGTACTGGAAGTGCTCCTTACAAAAAAGGGGCACCATAGTCCCCCCAAATTAAAAGTGTCCGTTTTCAGATTTGTTTGACTATTTTGTCATTTTGAAAAACATGTGATTTCAGCTTTCTAGCTATGATGCAAATACCCCTTACAAAGAAAGGGCATCCTAGTCCCCCTCTCCCCCTCAGATGAAAAGTACCCATTCTCAATTTTTTCCGTTAATTGCTCATTAGGACCTTCCTGTATACAAAATTTCAGCTTTCTAGCTATACCCAATAGAAATGCCCAATAGAAAGAAGGGGTACCCTAGTCCCCCGCAAATGAAAATTGCCCGTTTTCAAATCTTTTTTCGTTAATTGCTGATCATTGCCTACATATGTAACAAATTTCAGCTCTCTAGCTATACTGGAAGTGTCCCATACAAAGAAGGGACACCCTAGCCCCCCAAAATAAAAAGTGCCCGTTTTCAAATTTGTTTTTCGTTAATTGCTCATCAGGGCCTACCTATGTACAAAATTTCAGCTTTCTAGTTACAAAATCTCAATACAAAGAAGGGGCACCGTAGTGCCCCCCACGTGAAAAGTGCACGTTTTCGGATTTTTTTTTTTTTTTGTTAAGTGCTCACCAAGACCTAACTGTATACCAAATTTCAGCTCTGTAGCTACAGTGGAAGTGCCTAATAATATTGATGAGTCAGTGAGTGAGTCAATGAATATGTACTAAAATATGCACTTTTTACACCTTAATGTCTGGGAAAGCTTTTACGGGAGGCCTTGTGTTTCAAGTTACATTATTTTATGAGGCGGATAAAAACTGCTGGAATGGTTTCGTATAAACAGACACACTGTGTGGCCGGAAATTGGCCTGGCGCTCTACCGTGCGCCTAGATATGGCGGTACCATAATATTACTCATACCACTCATAAAAATATTGGATATTTGTTTGTACAGCTCGATCTTAAAATCCGAAGAAAAGCGGATTAGCACTCCACCAATGGCATATATGAATTTTAAAAATGTATTTATTTTTTATATGTAAATATTTATGACTTAACACCAGCTTTACATTTTGTTGCAAGCAAATTGATTTTATTCCTAGTAGAAACTTGCAAACTTAACTTAACCCTGAATAAAACGATTCATTGAACTATTATTTTTATCATCCAATAATAATGAAAATTTAATTGCTTTTAAGCTTTATTGGTAAACTATTTTTGCTTTTGTTAAACAATATACACAAACATTTTATTACGATTCTAAAGACAAACACAATCAAGCAAAATAGCACTAAATATGCTAGAAAAACATCAAGATTATGAAATTGCCAAAAATTTAAAAATCTACCTTTACTCCTCATGTGCACTGCACCCTTGTATCTTAAGATATATTCAATCCAATAAATAGTTTTGTCTTTGGGTTTCATAGGTTGATCACGAAAAACTGTTGATAGCTCTTTGACTGTTTCATAATAGCCAGGATTATTTAAAAGCTCTAATACAGCAGTTTGAAGTTTTACTTCAGTAAGGCTTCTAAATTTCATACCTAAAGCATAACCCAGTGTTGTAGCCATATTGATGTTCAAGTGTTGGTGGGCAAATAATGGTAGACCCAAAATTGGTTTGCCAAAATAAACGGCTTCGATAATGTTGTGAATCTCACCATTTGTTATGAGCAGCCTCACTTGAGGATGAGCTAAAATTGCTTGACGAGATACATTGAAGATCTGTAAAATGTTGCTGTACTCTTGACCTTCCGCTGGCATATAATCCATATGCCAAATAATTTTATAATTTAAATCCTTTAGACCACGAAGGAGTTTGATTATTGTATTTTTAGTGGGATGCATGCTTAAAGTTTTCATATCAAGATTGAGAAAAACGTATACTACATTCTGTGTAGAGTTATCTAAAATAGTTTGAATATTTAAGGGCAACATCTCTGGTTTATCCTCTATATGTAAGCCTGCAACCTCAATCATATTGGGAACATAAGGACGTGGAAAACATAAAGAAAAATGTTGATTCAATAAAACCAAAGAAAAGTTGCGGTTAGCCTGATCAAAACTTAGGGTAGCATTAGGAAAAATATCTTTATAAAGTTGGCGTTGATATGACAGATTTAAATAATGATGAGCTATTTTATCAAACAAACTTAGTACAACATTAAGGCAACGCTGCCAAAATTTGGCTTCAAATGTGTGCTGTATAAACATCGAAGGTACCGTTGAAACTGGTGATACATTGCCAACAAGCACATCTAAAGGTTCCGTAGTCATAAAGCTTGACACACCAATCATGGGAGCATTAAAGTGCTCTCCCAAGCCGTATAAAGCTTCTGACATTAAAGTATCTATCAATATTAAATCAAACTGTTTGTGTTCCAAAATTTCTTTTACTAGGGGGTTGTTGATAATATTCGAAGTTAATAAAGCGTTTTTTAAATAAAACTGTTCCACATTCGAAAATAAATTACTGTCAAAATTTGCAGCGGAAACTGTGAAAAACTCTAAAAGAAACAATTTGTTTAACGAGATTGATGTTTAACTAATTATTGTATTAAATTATCTTACCTTGAAAAATTTTATCGTTTTCATCTATTATAATTTTGTTTATATTCTTATGTAGTTTCATATCATGAGAAAATCTTAATATCACTGTTATTTCATCGCCTCTTTCGTTAAGGGTATTCAGCAAAGTTGTTCCAAATATGTTTTCAGCTGGATTTGGTATACCTAACACGGTCAAAATTCTAGCTGCTTCTAGTCCACAAAATAGTTGACATATTATTAATGTTTTAACAGTAATTTGATTAATTTTTAGCATTCTTGTTACCTAAAACGTTAAACTGTGAATAAATTGGTTTGTTATCATATCGAATAAATAGCTCTTGTATAATACATATTAAATTTACTATAAAGCTTACAGTTTGATAAGATATAAGCTTTTTTTAATTATTTTCTATTAACAAGGTCAATGAGAAAGCGAAATCATATACAATTCAACTGTTCAATTCTATATGAAAAATAGTTTAAACAAATTATACGTATGAGTCGCCGTTTGTTTTGAAAATGAGAAATCGTGAAACCTAATTTTTAGAGTAAATATCATTCATGTAAGTAAACAAGTGGGCTAGATTCAAAACAAATTAATATTTTTTGTCTCAACCATTTTCAATTGTATATTTCCAATATTGTTGACAAAAATTTACTATATGCTGTATACTTATTTTTTGCAATATACATCATCTTATACGAAAGAAAATTTTGGTTTTATACTTTTTTCTGCCTACAAAGAAATTTCTCACGCTCATTTCATACAATTTTTTTTTTGTCTACGTATTAACTATTTTCCAATACAGAAAACAAAAGCAAAAATAAATAGTCGTAAATAAAAGTAAGCATATCAGTTTATTTTCTCATTCCCAAAAAATAGAGAACAGCGAAAAAAGGCTTTGTCTTCTATTTTAAAAGTTTGTCTACAAGTTGTTTGTCATTTGTGACTTTTCTTATTAATATTATAATAATAATATATAATATTGTAAATTAATTAAAACTCTATTTTTAATAATTGCAACGCAAAAAAAGTTGTTAAAAGCATGTGAATTTAAAGTGTTTATTGAAAAACTTGTAGCATGAGTTTCATCAATTTGCTAAGAATTTGTCGTTCGTTACTTGAATATTTATTACAAAAATTCAGGCAAGTGTTTGAAAAAAGCAAAATTTTTTCGAAAAGAAGAAATTGAGTCTTATTCTTAAGTTTGAGTTCCTGATTAATTCAATTATATTTGTCACCATTTGTACAGTAAAGTGTTGGAAACCCTAAAAAAATTATTTTGAAAGCTGACAGTTTAGGGTTAGTAAAAATGTAGCGTTAAATGATAAAACATCGTGTCTTCATTATTGAACAATATTTCAAAAATAATGAAAGTTTGGAGCCCGTAGTTCGAAAATTACAAAATGTGGTCGGAATAGTGTTTTAACTTCGTCAAGTGTGAAGAGATTAATTGAAGAATTCAACGAGACTGGATTTGGACGACCAGTGTGTTTGGTGTTTTCAAAGGATCCAGTCTCCCTGAATTCTTCAATTAATCTCTTCACAGTTGACGAAGTTTAAACACTATTGTGATCATATTTTGTCATTTTCGAACTGCGGCCGATCAAACTTTCATTATTTTGAAAATTTTGGATTTTTTCACGTTTTATATCCCAAATCGATGGGCATTTATAAAACCCTAACCCAAAAAAATTTCAAGTTAACCCTTAAATGCCTGACTGAGGTCGGTAGTTTGGTCTCCATGAATGGAGACCAAACTACTATAGTGCAAAAACACTTTCTATACACGAATTTTGCATTCATTTTTTTCGGAAAAGCACAGTTTCATGAAGATCCAAAAATAAAGCAGATATTTGATGTGTATCATATATGCTACGCCATATAAGGGACTATATATGCTAAACCTTACGAAATAGCAAAAAAAAATTATTTCAAGGTATCAAATATTGACACAAATTAATCATACAAATTAATCATAATCAAAAATAAAGCTAATGTATTCATCAATACTTACCTGAACGAGAATAATTAATGCGATGTATTTTTTTACAGTCGAAAATCACTTTATTTTTTGAGCAAAAAGAGCACCCAACAATTTTGTCAGCTTACTGATAAGTAAAAAAAATGTTAAAGACCTAAAACTGTATTTATTCAAATTCTAGGGAATGAAAAAATTTACTGAAATTTGTAAATTAATTGAGTTTTTTTTTGTATTTGAAAATTTTAATCAAACTAATTTAGCTTAACTTTAGTTCTAGCAGCTGTTTTCTTTGATTTCCTAATCGCAGAAATTATTTTAGCCAATAAACGCCAAACTACTATTAAAATGGCTATAGTAAGTAATAAGATTATAGCTAATATAGCAAAAACATCGATATTATTTTGCTGCCAGTAATTTAAATCCATGCCTGCATTTCGAATATGATCAGCACCATCATGTCTCAAAACATACTCAATCCAATAGATGGCAGTTTCCAATGGTGTTAACGGTTGATCTCTAAATTGTTTCGAGAGCTTTTGTACCTTTTTGGTGTAACGATCATTTGTTAAAAGTTCCATAATCGTAGACTTAAAGGAATCCTTAGTAATTTCATTTAATTTCAAAGATAAAGCATAACCACCTTTGACAGCATTCTTAACATTCATGGGTTGATCAGCAAAAACTGGAATACCTAAAATAGGTTTGCCATGGAATATAGTTTCTGTTGTACTCAGGAAGCCACCATGTGAAATGAATAGCTTAACATTAGGATGAGCCAAGATTGAGGGTTGTGGATACCAGGATTTAATGATAACATTATCAGGTTTATTTGGCAATGAGTCAGCTTCAAATTTCCACAAAACTTTGAGCTTTAATTCCTTAAAAGTTTCTAAAATTATGCTTAAAATTTCAGCAGGTATATCTTTACTTTTCAAATTAGAGCCCATTGAATAGTAGATGGCACCATTAGTAGCATTGTCTAAAAGTTGTTGTAAGTCCTGAGGCAAAGGATCTGGCTTTTGTTTTATGTGCAAACCACCAACTTCAATCATATTGGGAACGTATGGTCGTGGAAAGCTTAAAGTAAAATGTTGGTTTAATAAAACCAAAGAGAAACTTTTGCGCACCTCATCAAATGTCTGCCTTGAAGAGGGAAAATATTTATAAAATAATTTTTCCTGCGGTGGCAGCATAAGTAGATTAAATAATACATCATCCATTACGGTACTGATCACATTAAACAGTCTTTCCTTTAGGCTCATGCGATTGTCATAAGGCAGTGACATGTGTGGTATATAAGACATGGGCGATATATTACCCACTAAAACATCAATAAAATTGATGGTGCCAAATGTAGATACACCCACCAGAGGTGCATTAAAGTGTTGACCCAAGCCATACAAAGCATCACACAATAAAGTCTCCACAATAACTAAATCGAATTTTTCATTCTTCATAATATCTTTTACCTTTGGGTTTTCCAATACATTTGTTACCATTTCAACGCTAAAATCGGTAAACTCAAGGAGCTCTTGAAAGAAGCTTTTTTCCTTTATCTCTCCAACAGCCTCTGTCAACATAGCTTTTAGATAAAATATAATAATAAATTAATTTGAAAGCTTAACAGCAAATAGTTTGTTTCAACAGCTTTTACTTACCCTCGTATATTTTTGAATTTTTAATTACCACTATATCCCTAAAGTTTTTTATTGACGTTTTTTGCGGAAAAGTTGATATGGATGTTACTTCGTGGCCTCTTTCAGCTAAACTCTTCAATAAAGCTGAAGCCATTATATATTGGGATGGTCCTGGGTAACCAAATATTGATAATATTTTTGCTCCATTTGTATTAGTTACGAATGAGGAGAGGAGTATTAAAGAAATCAGCAGTATATTTAAGGCTGAGGCCCTTTTCATTTTACTTCTTTTATATTTTCGGTTTGTTTAAAGAAAGCGATTTATTAATACTGAATATGTTTCAAAGCTGCTATAAAGACTAACCGCATTTAAAAGTTTGCCTTATCTTGATTTTTTTATTGTATATTTAATATAACTACAGTTGAATGTACTCTACTGATAAGTGATAGCAACTTTTGGTGAGTCTTTAACTCACTAAGGCCATTTCAAACTAAATAACTCTTTGCATATATTTTTATATTACATTGGAAAAAACTTTGTTTTTTCTATGTACAAGATTGTTCAGTTTCGAAATTTACTAAAGAACTTAAATTTGTGGTCATACTCTGGCTATTCAATATCCAATACAGTAAATAGTATTTGGTTGACTAACACTTGATATCAAAATTAAAAAAAAAAAGTTTGGGCGAAATCTTTGCGTCCACATTTTCACATCCTGTTAAGTTTTTAGACGATCGCCTCGATTTCCGCCACTACTATAGTAAGTAGTCTCTCTGCAAAATAATTTCAATAACTTGAAAAATAATAATATATCTACTTTGTTCTACAAAAAAAATATACAACTACTTGTTATTGGTAACCTGGTCAACTTTTTATTTCAAAAGGCAGCTGTAAAATAAAAATTGATAAGTTTTACCACTTGAGATTATTTAATTAATATTAAGTATGAACAGCTTATTTGACAATTTCGTACTTTATCAGACACACATTGTAAAAGTTTCATCATCTTTTTATACAAAATTAATTTTCGTAATATTGAATTATTTTTTACATTATCAAATTTGCTGAAAAATACTGATATCATAAGCGTATGGATAGCACACAGATTTTTATATTAATAATATATCATTTTTAATTTGTAACGTGCTTTTTCCCAACTTGATTTGCATTAGGCCCAATGAAATTCGAATACGAAACTATCAGGCAGAAAAAGGCAATCAGTACGACGTTGGTACGATGGTCTGAGGTAGGGATGGGCAAGAGAAAAAAATATATCGATATATATATATCGATATATTTTTAAATATCGATCGGCATCGATATATATCGACTAATAAATATCGATATTTTTTCAACAATGATAATTCATACGTAGTCCCCAATTGTTGTTTTAAATAAAACAAAAAAAGTACCTTTCTTATAAATAATTAAGCTGGAAAGAGTTAATTTCCAAAATCCCGACTTGTCCACGAATATTTCATGGAACATACATCAACAAAATTACACTCAAAGAATGATAATTTTTCGAATAGACAAAATATTAATAATAAAATAAAAGATTATTGATGAAGACTGTGCCGAAATGTTTTTAAAAATTGTACGAAAAACAAAACCTAAGCTAAAAAAAATATTGAATTTGATACTGTCGATATATTTGGAAAAAAATATCGATATATCGATATATCGAAATTAAAAATATCGACGATATATCGATATATTTTCATCCCTAGTCTGTGGGTACGACGTTATAACGTCGGTACAACATCTTGTTTACCAAGATGTTAATGTACTAATAAGATTAAAACGATAACGCCGATTGACCGTCCTCCGACTCTTGTTCTCAATGTTGCCACAACACTGTAAACTTAAATGTACAATGCTGTAAATACAAATTTTCAGTATTAAGTAAAGAAACGATATTGCAATTTTTTATATGCACTTTTTTATTTGAGTTTTATAGTTGATTTTAAAAATGTCTTTTATTTGTATTGTGCGATATGAATGACTATGGATTTGAACCTGTACAATACATGTTCACAAGCAAACGCCTTTACCACTAAGCCACAGAGCCATATAAATTATTAGCAGCACAAAGTAAATGTAAACATAAAATTACTCTGAGAGCATTCGAGAGGGAGAGAGAGAGAGAGTTAAATTTATTTGTGAACGAAAGTCACCAGCGTTGTCAACTTTTAGATTTCAAAAAGCATTAAAACAAGTAAAAAAAACGCGTACTTCTTGAAAAAAGCACTGAATTTTAATTTTTTAGTTTTATTAAACAAATTTGCTATATACCTTCCTGTTCTGTAAATGAAGCCCATTTAGAACGAATCGTTTTGGAAAAATTGAATCCACAAAAAGCAAAAAATTTTCAGACTTTTTTGTAGTTTTCAATTTTCTAGAGCTTAGTATATCATATCCGATATTAATTCATTATATATGATCATCATAGTTATTGCTACAGGTTTTTCATAGAAATGAGCGGGTTATCATAAAGAAAAAACTGTAACTTTTGAATCTGCTTTCATTCCTACTTAAAGACTTTGTACAATAAAGACCTGTCAGTTGTAGTTAACCCTGTAATATATAATTACATATGTAAAAAAGCCCCGACTTCAACGCAAAGATCTTATGCACCAGATTACAAAACCAACGCGATTTTGTGTTAGATCAAATGGTGTGCTTGTCTACAAATGGGATGTCCGCCCCCAATTTTTTATAGTACCAAACCTTTCATGTCCTTTCAAATAAAATATTTTTAAAATCTGTCAAGAAATGTTGGAGTTATGTGATAATTAATGAATATATCGGGCCAGCACTTTGTCCGCCCGATTTTCACTTCTATGGGATCAAACTACATACAAGCAAATCATTTCAAACAAAAAAAATTAATTTTGAAAATTGGTTAATAAATGGAGGATTATGCGATTAACAATATTTCCGGGAGAGGGGAGAGTCCCCTACAGATTTGCGCAAAAAAAATTTTGAAAATCGGTTCACATATGACAGACTTATGCATGGTGGAGCAAATTTTCCCACCAACTTTTTTAAAAAATATTATGCAACAAAACTGCAGACAAACCCTTAAAAAAATCGGTTTACAAATGGCAGAGTTTTGATTGGAAGGAGCGAATTCCCTCACCGATATTTGAAAAAAAAATTGTGGAGACAAACCCTTTCAAACAAAAAAAAAAGAAAACCGGTTATGCCAAGACAAGCATAAAAAATACAAACGAATTCATAACCTCCTTCTTTTTTAATGCCACTTAAAAAATAAAGAAAATTACAAATACCTTTTTCAGGATACTTTTTCATTTTAGAGGACTTTCTAGTGAAAATTTATGTCATTTTTACTCAATACTTGTTAGGAAGAGACTAAAACCTTTCGAATAAGGGAAAATTTATTAATATCTGATGACGCGTTCTAAAGTTATTCAATCTTGAATATGACGAACATTTCTCAAAAATGCCCGAGATGCCCAAGTTTAGACGGCTATAAAAAGAAACCATAAAAAATATCGGGCTAGTTCTTGCGCCACGTGATGCGCACGTAAAGGTACAATATACATATGTTTGTGTATGTCAAATTTCGTGAAAACGAAAAGTTTTTGAAATCTGAAGTGCCTAGCAAACGAAATTCGTACAAAAATTAGTTTTAATGGGGTTCGACAAAAAAAAGACAAAAGATGAAGCACCACTAATTACTCGAATCAATTTTTTCATTCTTCTGCAAGACTGTAAGAACGTTTTCAGGAAATAGTTGCATTAGCAAAGAATTTTACGCTTGAAAAACATTTTTTAGATAAAGAAACTAATTTTTGAATTTTGGGTTTAGTGCCACCGTCAAACAATTAAAGCACCAAAAACTAGACTAGAGCACTAACTCCAAAATTTTTCGCGTCGAAAAGTTGAAAAAGCACTAAAAACGGTGCGAAAAGCACTGAGTTGACAACGCTGAAAGTCACATATTTTGTTTTACTGTACATAATTATTGTGGATATGGTAATTCGACAGTTAAGTCATAATTTTGAATTTGCAATATTGTGGCAGTATTGGATTACTATGAACGCAGTATTGTGAAATTAAAGTGAAATTTTATGTGTATACAGTACTATTGGGGCACACAACTTGTGCGAGAGCCGTAATTTTGTATTTACAGTGTTGTGGTGGTACATATTTTTTGCATAAAGACGCAATCTATGCCTGGGTAACTAATACCCCTAGAGCTGATCAAAAATCTTCTAACCTATGTTTGAAGAAAATTGGTCCAGCCGTTTTGAAGTTATCATGTATTTTCGTCGGGGTTTTTAAAATTTTTAATTTAATGTTACTTGACTGTTTTGTTAATCAATAATAATAATTTTGTATTATATTCTTTAATTTTTGAACTATGTATATATTTTTGTATGTACATACATACATACGTACATACAAATATATCAAAAAAAAAAAAAAATAACAAACAGCAGCAACAACAACAGCAGAAACTACAACACCAAGAATATGCTGGCCAAACGCAACTGATGATAAAATTAAGCAAAAAGGTCATGGAGACCCAACAATAAAATTGTAAGTTAAAACGTGGGGTCTGAAAATGGAACGTCTATAGTTTCACCTTCATAGTCTTGTTTTTTTTTTGTTCTCAGCCTTGCAATCAATCAAAAACACAATGTGTAGATGCATTTTGTACGGCCAGTTAAAAGCTTCAGCTTTCGCTGTTTGAACTATGGAAAGATACAAAATCGAGGAACGCGTTAAAGTTATTCAGGCTTATTATGAAAATGGGCGTTCAAATCAAAATGCATATCGTGAACTTCGTGATTTTTTAGGTCAATTTAATCGTCCAAATGTGCGTACAATCGGAAAAATGGTGCAAAAGTTTGAGCAAACCGGGTCTGTAGGAGATGTGAAAACACCAGTGCATGCTCGTACAGCTCGTTTGGTGCGGTTTATGGGCTGGCGGCATTATCGGGCCGTATTTTTTCCAAAATGAGGCCGGTCAGGCAGTTACTATGAATGATGTTCGCTATCGTGAGATAATAATGAACTTTTTATGGCCCGAGTTGGAAGATATGGATGTGGACGGTATGTGGTTTCAATAGGACGGTGCCACTTGCCACACAGCTAACGAAACAATGGCTCTTTTGCGCGGCAAATTCAATGGCCGTGTTATCTCACGTGGTGGTGATATCAATTGGCCGCCAAGATCATGTGATTTGACACCGTTGGACTTCTTTCTTTGGGGTTGTTTGAAAGAAAACGTGTACGTCGATAAGCCAGCAAGAATTGAAGAGCTAAAGGATGATATAACTCGGCACATTAATGGCATAGAACCTCAATTATACCTCAGCGTCATCGAAAATGTGTACCATCGGATGGTGGTGTGCCGCCGAGGTTGCGGCGGCCATTTGGCCGATATTTTGTTTCATACATAATTGAACCATACCATATTATCATAATAAAAAGAAATGACAATACTTTCCTAAATAATTTGTGTTTTATTCAAAATCAACATCGGCCCTTAAAATTTAACCACCCTTTATAAACACTCTTTTGAATCGTATCGAAAGTTTTAAGTGTGTCATGTCAAATCATATTTTCAATGCGGATAAAGAATTGAGAACCATATTAAGTCTAATTATAAACAGGGTGTATATCTTCTAAACTAAAAATTTAAAAAATTAATATATATTTTTTTTTAGCTTTCAAAATATTAATATTTTATTTATTAATTATCGTAGCAAAAGAAGACCTTAAAAAATCTGTATTTATTGCTAATAAATATTGAAATTTGTCTTAATTAGACTTAACTCAAAAGTCTACAGAAATAATTTAACCGATGATTTTTCAATATCTGCATTATTAGGACATAATCTGACAGACAAAAGGATTGTGTTGCCGAAGCAAAAAAAAACTTCTCAAACTCGCATTCAATAGCTTAATTAACTTTCTCTTTATTGGAAACATTCTTGCTTAAGACTCTTGTAACAATTTCCCTTACAGCAATCACCAACAAAATAAAACACAAGACAACTACAGCCATCAAAACTCCCACAGTATCTATACTGTACCTTTGTATAAAACTCATTTTTTGCGCAGCATTTTGTAAGTGCACAGCAGCTTTGTGCCTCAAAACATATTCCGTCCAATAAATAGCCAATTCTAAAGGTTTCATCGGTTGATCATGATAAATATTGGAGGTAGTTTTAGCATTTTCTCGATATTTTGGATTATTCATCATTTCTAAAATTTTCGATTTAAATTCATCACGTGGCAGAGTATGGAAATCTATGCCCAAAGCAAATCCAGCTTGTATACCTTTTCTAATATTCATTTGTTGGTCGTAAAACACTGGTAGACCCAACATGGGCTTGCCATGATACACAGCCTCAGTGGTACTAAGCAGACCACCATGTGATATAAAAAGTTTAACACGTGGATGCGCCAAAACGTCAGGCTGTGGAAACCAGCGGTTAATAAAGACATTTTTTGGCTTTCCCGGTAAAGTTGGATTCTCAAATTTCCACATAATTTTGTATGGCAAGGAACTAAAAACCTCATTTATCATTTGTAATTTCTCGGAAGAAAAATCTTTCGATTTAACATTAGAGCCCATGGAAAAGTATATAACGTCTTCCGTGGAAGAATTTATAAAGTTCATCATATCTTTGGGCAAGGCTTTAGCCTTGTAATGTATATGAAAACCTCCCACTTCTATCATATTGGGAACATAAGGCCGTGGATAATTCAAACTAAAATGCTGATTCAACAACATTAATGAGAAATTTGTTCTTAAATCCCATATATCCTCTTTTATATGGGGTAGATAGGTTTTCAAAATTTCTCTTTGCTTAGGTATAGTACATACTCGTACATGCAATAATTCCATGAAAGATAAAATAACATTCTTCAAACGTTCTACGTATGTCATGCGATCGGTTAAGCCAGATGTCGCTAAAGGTGTATACGATAGTGGTGACATGTTACCCATTAGCTCATCCATAATGGGATCTGTACCGAAGGAAGAAACTGCAATCATGGGCGCATTGAAATGTCTACCAAAAGCATACAAAGCATCTGTGTGTAGTGTTTCCAATATAACTAAATCGAATTTTTCAGCTTGTAGTAATTTTTGAACTCCACCATTTTTCATTACAGCTTCAGTTAGATTGAGAAAAAATTCAGCGTAAAATGTCATCTCATCCCATTTGTTACGCACAACTTTGGCAGCTTGAACCGTATCTAAAAAAGAAAAACAAATAATATAATGGTTGAGCTATTTTTGTAAGTTATAAATTCATTTGTAGTTTTTATGTTGCCTATGTTCTCTATGTTCCCTCAGAACTCTGCATTTATTAAAATAAAATATTTATCTATATAATCAAATGGCGAGACCATTTTTTGTGCTGCAGTTTCCGATGACATTATACAGCCGGATTAGATAAAGCTTATACCACTTTAAAGATATTTATTAGCAGATGTGCACAATAGAGGGCTGCAAAAAGTACTAAAATCTACTTGTGTGTATGTTTGTGTGCGTATAAATTTAGGTTCTTTTTGTATGTAATACATGTATGTATATATGAATGTATGTATGTAAAGGGTGGCCAAATTTGAGATTAAGAAGTAAATAGGCTGTCAAATGATGAAATGTCAAGAATTGAGCTATCATCCTTTGACATTTATTTAGTGAAGACTTGGGAAATTTTAACTATGGCACGCTACACTCTTGAGCAACAAATTTTAAATGAGCAAATTGACTATCGAAATGGTGAAAATTTTACTGTATCACTTTGAATGAGCCTGGTACATCAAATCGTCGACGTTCGCAACAAGTTCGCAACAGTTGCATATCACAGGAGGCATTTTGTGTAACATTTTGTATAAAGATCTTCGCGCTTATAAAGTTCAACCCATTTGAGAACTAACTGAGTCTGATTGCCAGAAAAGCTGTTCGAATTTGACGAAGTGATACAATAAAATTTTGACCATTTTGATAGTAAATTTTCATAATTAAAATTCGTTGCTCAATAGTGTTGCATTCCATTGTTAATATTTCCCAAGTTTTCTCTAAATAAATGCCAAAGGAATGCAGCTCAATTCTTGACATTTCATCCTTTGACAGCCTATGTACTTCCTAACCTCAAATTTGTCCACCCCTTTTATAATGTCGTGGGTATGTATGCATGTACACACATGTACGTATATGTTTACACACGTACATACAAAAACATACATATACGAACACACACAATTAATACGAGTAGAGTCTACGAATTCATTTCAGTACTCTCTGCAGCCCTCTAGTGCACAATCTATATATTGCTAATAATGTGTTTTTTCATGAAAAATAAATTTTTTAACTCGCAAAAAAACATTTTTTTCGATACAATTTGTGAATAACTTTGAAAGTTTTGATCAATTAAAAAAACTATATTAGGACCGAATGATATTGTGTTGTGAATGGTAATTTGTTGTGCACCTCTTAATGTTTAGGTGATCGAAAGTGAACATACCATTATCGAGTTAGGCTGAAGTATACTGATGTATCTAGTGGAAATATTAGTCAAGCCCATAAAAAAATCTATAAGTGATTGGAAAAACTGGTGTCCACAGTAAAATATAACTTTGTTCGTGTTTTTAACTTAAGTACTCGTATGTGTTTCCTGAACCAGACTCATTTTAATGTTTAAATGTATGGGCCAGTTCAAATTCATTTCATATAAGTCTTAAGCGATAGCATCAATTTGTTGTCGTAATTTTTCAATAACAAAAAACCAAATAATCACCCTTTCTAATAAATTTTGCCACAAGTTTTTTATACATTGACACTCTTGAGAAACACTCTTTAGTTTAAATTTTTAGTGGTCCTAACATAATCTTAAAAAAAGATAGTTCCTCGTAACAAAATATTTAAAACCTATTTATGTATGTGGGTGATTCTCATTTCAAATGCTTTTTTTCATGTCCGCTGAAAGTACATATAATAAAAATATATAATAAAATGAAAACTACTTTAGCATAATTTAATATATTCTAAATAAATTCAAATAAGTTATTTTTTGTGTTAAACTGTACATTATGTGTTAAGAACGAAGAACTGTTTATACTCTCTTCATACAAAATGGCGTATTCGTAATGCATACTGTTGATTTTCCACTTTAAGGAACTGTCAATTTTTCTAAAAACGAAATTAAATCTATAACGGTTTTAAAATATTTCCATTTGCTTCTCTTATTGCATATATCAAATTTTTTAAATATATTAGGTATTATAAACTCTTTTTTTTTAATTATTGTTGTCCGCAATATTAAGTATTGAGCGTTACGCTTTTTGTACGCTTAATTACTCAGTTTAATTATTAAAATTGCATTAACAACTGCTAAATATTTAACAGTTTTGTGACCTTTGTTAAATAGTATTATATTGCAAAACGATTCATCAATCAATTATGGTTTGTACTCCAAATAATGTATTGAGTGTTATACAAATTTTTTATCTTAATTGACATATTTTAGTGAATAATTAAGGAGTTTATGTTGAAATACAGCGAAGATTATACATTTGCATTGTATTAAATTCAATCTATAGTATGCATCCTGAAAAATATTGAATTCGTATAAAAATGTATTGAGCGTTACGTAAAAAAATTTTAAAATATAATTTATCTATAAATTTTAGGACGTTAAAAAAGTTAAAAGGAGCTGAAGGGCAGAAACGATATACAAAACATTACCTGTTTACAAAAATTGGATTTCTTTTGAAAAAATTTTGCTCTTAGTTTCGTCCTGCACTTATTATAATTTTTTTTCGTTTTCAGAGAGTAGATTAATAGTGCGCTCAAACCCTATACTCAATTTTTGTGATGTATTTTTTTCGCAAAAATCGTTCCCAGAACGACCGCGAAAACAAATGTAATGCTCACTCAATACATAAAAATGTTAAAAACTAAAAATAATTTTAGGAATTAAGCACTTTAACATTTTTTTTATATAAAATTACCTGCATAATATTCATGCACTTCCACTACTGGAATATCACGAAAATTTTCAATCGGTTGTTTTTGAGGGAAACTATTAATTACGGTCATTTCATGACCTTTGGCGGCTAAAGCCTTTAAGTATGGTTGCACTAGAATGTATTGTGAAGGTCCAGGAAATGGAAATACTGCTAAAATTTTAGCACTTTCGACATTTTGTAAAGTTATTGTTCTAATGAACAAAAAACTTATGTTAACTATTGAAATTAGAATTTTCATTTCTGTATAGAAATCTAACGAACTTATTTATTAATTTTATGTATGTATACCCGTTATCACCTTGAAGATGTTTTCAATGCGACTCAAAGTTTTTTACTGATCGTTCGTAAATGAAAGTAAATCAAATATATTGGAAAAAAACTACTTTGTTAAATTGTATGTGTATTTTGAATGACTTATCTTAAAACTACCTTTGGTAGTAATTTTACAATAATCTGCTGTGGTTCTTACAATATAAAAATATTATTTGATAAGGGCAAATTTATTTAGTGTTACGCAAAAATATAATTTTAATTAAATTGAGCGATCATAGTGACGAACCACTGTCGACAATGAATTTACATCAGAAGCAGGCGATTTTTGATCATGAAACACAACGCTTGTAGGCTATTTGTCGGACATTTACATTTACACAACACTAACAATCAAAATAAACAAGCAAAACAACAACAAGAGCACAACTGTGCGTTTAAGCTATCAATAAAGCAAATAAACAGCAACACAATTAAACAACAAACTATTTCTCATTACATTTTGCATTCGCTGTGCACTCAGCATATTTCTTCTCTTATTTTGTGTCATAAATACTATCCGTCTACACAATCGCCAGGATTATATATGTCAAAGTCAAATTTGTGACTATGGCAAATTGTCCTAGAATAAAAATTTTTTTTCTTTAATACACTCGTCTGCAGAAAAAATCACTTTTAGATAAAAATATGTGGAATATATAATTTAATGCGCTAAATTAATATCTGTTTTCAGTATTTTTTTTCCATCACGTACAGATTTTTTTAATTTGAAAAATCAATAAAAATATTACTGATTTAATAAGAAACATTAACGACAGTCTAGTCAATGTTGAAAAGTTTTATTGAACCATATTTTTATTAAAAGTTGAAAATTATTGATTTATTATATATCAGTAAAGTTTTCCTTTGAAATTGAAAATTATTGAAATAATGTGACGAGCTTTTATTTTTTATTTATATTGCCGTTTTTCACTTAGTCTACATAATATTTCCAACTATTTCGGAGTTGTTCAGAAATTAGTAGTTTTATTTTACATGCAAAACTAAACTTATTCGCTTTCAAACACCCATATGACCATGTTATCTCAAGAATAAAATCTCTTTTTATTTCACCAAAAATAGCGAAAATCCAAATCACTACATTTCAGTGGTTCTTCGAACTTTGAAATTCATCTCAAATTCTTTATCTCGAATGTACTCTAAAATAGCATACACAAATTAGTTGAAAACAATCCATCTCCAGAAGAAAACTAATAGAAAATAACACGAATATTTTTTTCCAAAACACGGAAGCCTCATAAAAATGTTTCTTGCCTTATTTTGATGCGTTAATAAATCCATTCTTTGACACTTATTAATTGATGAACGTTCTGATTTCTTAGTGTTATTAAATAATTTTTAGTAACATTTAATATAAGCGATTTTTTTTTATATTTTGAATGATCCTCATCTTATAAAATGTATTTTAATTAAAGCTTCTATATGAATATGCAATCAGTTCTATCATCCAGAGTTTTATTTTATAAATATATTGGTCCAAACAATCTTAATACAAAACGTTTCCATGCAAAAATTTCAACGATTTGTGATTCTTACTTTCATAAAAAATTATCTCTAAGCAATGCATGAAATCGCAAAAAGTCATTTCAGTCTATATTCAACTATTTTTTATAACCTTTACCACATTTGTATCTAATTATATTATTTCATTTATAACCTCTATGATATTCATATTGGATCCGGTTAAGAATATACTCGTATATGGTCTTCATGAACAATATCGAAAAACCATTATCGCCTATAGTACTAAAACTTTTACTGTATTCATATACTTACCTTGCAATAAATGCATCCATCACCTTACACGAAAGAAAATTTTATTATTTTCCCCGCATACAAACTTTTTTATCTCTTGTCTCAACAGTAAACAGATCAGCTTCATTTCTCATTTTCACAAAAAAGAGAAAATTCAAAACAAAAGGATTTGTTTTTAGACGAATATTTTTGCTGGGTACTTACGACTTTGAGTTACAGATAACTGCACAAAATTTCAATATATAGAAGGCATTGAATACACAAAACACAAAAAAAATTAAATCTGCCTGCTAAAGCCTAGTGCGCAGTTCTGACTGAATTTCAGGCTGCCATAAGAAGTATGTGTAAAAAAACAAACTGAAATTCAGGTTTCAAGAAAATATCAGGCGACTTTCTGCTTGGTAGTGCGCAGCTGAAAAGAAAAATCAACACAAGTTTTGTTTAATACAGTGATTGCAATTTTTCTTCAGACAATTGTTTGCTCAAGAAGTTTTTGATATTTTGTTTTTTGTGGTCTTTGAAATAATTTTTCATATATTATACGTTGTAATTTATAAAAATATGTGAATATACGTGAATAAAAACAAATTTGTCTACAAGATAATTATTCCGTGTAGAAATAAATATAAAATTTCAAACCTGAAATTCAGGCGGATCTGCATACTAAACTTAAACATTGAACTCATGCCATTTCAGTTATTGTTATATTTTATGGCAGGTGTTTTGCTCCCTAGGACACTGCACAACTATTTTGTTACAGGCTTGAAAATAGTTTTCACAAACATGAAGACAATGAAAAACATAAATTTTACTTCCTCAGTGCTTGAACTGCTTATCATCTGTATAATAAATCGATACTACTACTCTGCCAATAAGAGAATAAACGGCTTGTTTATTTACTACCCTGAGGAAAATTTGGTGACAAATGATCCAAAAGTACTCGTCATATGACTTGAGAAATTGAGACTGGTAGTGAATGGTGAAAAAAGACATATTGTGTAAATGGTGACATATTAACCATTTTAAGTCAAATTAGTTGGTACTCCGGATAGTATTGTAGTAAATGGCACTGAACAAATTCGATGCATCTGGATCTAAGGCCTATCACATAGTATCTATATAATGTTAATTTTCTCCCTTCAATGAGATTGCCATGACACTCAGGAACCTGTGCGTAACTATATTCAGATATTAACTCCAGCCTAACTGGTATTTATAACATTGAAATATAAGTTCCCCTGTGGTCGAGTGGGTAGTGTACTAGCCTGTCATGCCGGAGGTTGTCGGCATAGAAAACATAGCAGCCTGACTGGTCGCAAATAGTTGTGAGAAACCTAAGTCGGTTGCAAAAAACCTAAGTCTAAGAATGTATTGGTAGAACATTTTGTATTAGTATTGGTTTAAATAAAAATTTCGCCACAGCACCAAACCATACTTAGTTGCACAAAAATATTTTACAAAATTTATATTTTTTAAACATGAATTTTTAGTTCTTATATACAATTCATTTTACATTAATTAATGAAAATATGAATTATGAATCATTTTTAATACATTTGAGTTCGAAAAATTTTGATTTGCTAAACAGCCTAGAGTATAGAGAGCTCTGACGATGGGATTGTGGTTAATTCCGAAAACATCGATGTTCAGTTCGACCCTTACAAAAGTCAAGAAATTGGTCTTTGTTCTTTTCAATAGTCACATGCATTGAAAAATTATTTCTCAATAAAAAATGATTTAATTGTAAAAATTAAATTGAACAAACTTAAGCCTGAATAATAAATTTCTTTGGATAAAATCCATATAGTTCGACTAAGTACACACAATTTAAATTTTTTGCAATTTTTCTATTTGGTACTAAAAATATTTATCCCAAATAGTAACAAAAATGCAATACTGTTGAATGAAAAAAAACGTTGAAAACTTTGTTAAATTTCAACACACAAATGTCAACAAATTTAAAAAAAGTTATCATAAAATAAATTTAAAAAAATTAAATTAAATAAAAAAGTGTGTGTGTGTGTGTGTGTGTGTGTGTGCAAAAATAATACATTTTACAGCATTTTCAAGTGCAAAAATTACTCTCTCTGATGTGCCTTGAATTACCTCTCTCAAGTTTGTTGAATACACAAGGGGTATACGTGAAGAGAGTTGTGAATTTTTTACTGACAGGCCGAGAGTTGGAAATCTACGTATTTATCTATGGTTGTCGGTTCGAGTCCTATCAAAGACACCGCTTAAAAATAAAATACAATTTCTACTTGGATTTGTAACAATAAAATTAAATTAATCGATCATTACAGCTGAATTTTTAAATAACATTTATATATAATCTATATTATTCTACACCGATTAGGACTCCATAAGGTAGTTCAGACAAGTTACAAGGTGCATACAATGTATCAATTAGCTCCATCCTAGGCCATCCCCATGTAAAAGTGGCTGGTCCGCTTCATAGGAAGTGTTAGAATTCAGACTGGTCCCTACCACCTGGGGACCGCTCACGTGACTTGTTTTGTGTCAGTTCCATTTACCGTAGGGTAGTAAGTAATAAATTCAACCAACTTCTGTAAAGTAATTCAGACGGTATATAGTTTGTGTTGCAAAGTATGTTGTTTGATAATGACAACACATTGCCAAGTTTTTGCTGGGGTTTTTATGAAAATATTTTTCAGAATACTAAAATTATAAAAATTTTAATTTATTTGTTTCACTTTTGTTATACAGTGCCGAACTAAAATATTGGCACAATAAGTTTTTTTCAATTTTTCGCTTAATTATTTTTACTTTAGAGAGAGAGAGAGATGATGTAAGTGGATCTAGTTTTTTTTTTTTGTTTGGTTCAAAAATGTTCAAAGGAGTTTTATCAAATAGTGCGAAATTGGTTTCAAAAAAAAACTTCATTGTATAACTTTACTTAATAATTTAGCCTAAAAAGCAACAACTATAGACACTCGTCATATCTTTCCAACATCTCCGACATATCGTCTTAGCTGATTTTCATTATCTGACTTACCCGGACTTAATCTGACAGACTGAACCCAAAGCTTGTGTAGCTGCAACAAACAAAAACAGCTGCTCAAATTCGCATTCAATAGTTTAATTAACTTTCTCTTTATTTAAAGCATTCTTGCCTAAAACTAATTTAACAATTGTCCATATAACAATTATCATTAAAATAGCACACAAGGCGGCTGCTGCTATCAAAACTCCCACAGTGTCTATACTGTGCTTTTGTATAAAATTCATTTTTTGGGCAGCATTTTGTAAGTGTACAGCACCTTTATGTCTCAAAACATATTCGGTCCAATAGATGGCTAATTCTAAAGGTTTTATTGGTTGATCATGATAAATGTTGGAGGTAGTCTTAGCATTTTCTCGATATTTTGGATTATTCATAATTTCCAAAATTTTCTTCTTAAATTCATCACGTGGTAGATTATGGAAATCTATGCCCAAAGCAAATCCAGCTTGTATACCTTTTCTAACATTCATTTGTTGGTCATAAAAGACCGGTAGACCCAACATAGGCTTGCCATGATATACCGCCTCAGTGGTGCTTAACAGACCACCATGAGATATAAAAAGTTTAACACGTGGATGAGCCAACACGTCAGGTTGAGGAAACCAAGAACTAATAAAAACATTTTTCGGTTTTCCGGGCAGAGTTGGGTTTTCAAATTTCCACAGAATTTTATAGGGCAAAGAACTGAAGACCTCATTTATCATTTGCAGCTTTTCGGGAGGAAAATCTTTTGATTGTACATTAGAGCCCATTGAAAAATAAATAACGTGCTCGGTTGATGAATCTATAAATTCTTGAATTTCTTTAGGTAAAGCTTTGGCCTTGTAATGTATTTGAAAACCTCCCACTTCTATCATGCTGGGTACAAAAGGTCGAGGAAAATTCAAGCTAAAGTGTTGATTTAGCAAAATTAGTGAAAAATTAGTTCTCAACTCCCATATATCCTCCTTAATATGTGGCAAATATTTCTTTATAATTTCTCTATGCTTTGGTATGGTATAGACTCTTACATGCAGTAGTTCCATTAATGTTAAAACAACATTTTTCAAACGTTCTCCGTATGACATGCGATCCGTTAAACCAGCTGTTACTAAAGGTGTATACGAAAGTGGTGATATGTTTCCCATTAGCTCATCAATAATGGGATCTGTGCCGAAGGAGGAGATACCAATCATGGATGCATTGAAGTGCCTACCGAAAGCATACCAAGCATCAGTGTGCAGTGCTTCCAATATAATCAAGTCGAATTTTTCATTTTTTAATAATTTTTGAACATTGGGATTCTTTACGACAGTTTCAGTGACATTTATGAAGAAATTAGCGTAAAATGTCATTTCGTCCCATTTGTTTTTTTCAGACTCAGCAGAACCAATAATTTCTGTAAGAAAAAGAATTAAAAAAGAATTAAATTTTTTTAAGGGAAAACATTTTTATTTGCAAACTGTTTTTTTAAGCTAATTTTTAAATATATTTTTTAAAATCTTTAAATATTAATGTGTTATAGTCCCCTAACTACAAAAACAGTAGAAATTTTAAGTTCTATGGATAAAATTTTTTTTTATTAATTTTTTTTTAAATTTGGAATATTTTAAGAGGCTGACTTTATCGTAACTTATGAAGGGTTTGTCCAAATTTATTACAAAAACCATAAAAAAAAACCTTAAATAAAATTACCTTTAAGCCATTCGAACATTTATTTTTAAATACTCTATGGTTTCAGAATTATTCAGAACGCAATGATGAAAAATATAAATTTTTTTTAATGCAAAATCGAAATAATTTTATTTATTAAATATTTATAAAAAAAAATCGAAAATTGCAAAATGATACCATTTTTATTCACTCGATACATATACCACAAATAAAGTCCACCGGTTTCATCATAACTTGGAAAAACGCTATCCAATTTCCTAGCAGAAAAAAAACTAAAAAACTAGAAATAAAATTACCTTTACGCTATTCTAATATTATTTTTTTTTTATATACTCAACAATTTCGGAATTATTCATACCTCAATAATGAAAAATGTATATTTTTTTAGGCAAAATTAGAAAATTTTAAAAATTTCATTTTTTTGGGAATTATTAAATTACATTAATTTTAATTTTTAACGTGCCTCTTCCCAACTTAATATTTTACTTTCTAAGTAAAATATTAAATTTTTATTAAAATACATTGAAATTTATTATGGAGGGGTATTAGCTAGTTCCTATGGCCATTTCATTGGGGCTAATGCAAATCGTCAGGAAACCTTTACCCAAAAATCTCATAGAAAAACTAAAGATATTATATTAAACTTCTAATCATAAGAATAAGAAGTTTATAATATCAAAGTTGAAACATGAGCTCCATAATCAATCATGTTTTTTATTTTCTTTACTTGCGTACGATTTGCATTAAGCCCAATGAAATGGCCATAGGAACTAGCTAATACCCCTCCATAATCAATTTCAATGTATTTTTATATTTTACTTAGAAAGTAAAATATTAAGTTGGGAAAAAGCACGTTAAAAACTAGAAAATTTTAATTTTTTTTTTATATGTGACCTTCTCCGAGAAAATGGACCTAGTGTGTCAAAAAATCGCATCTCCCAACTCAAGGTGTGTTCAAATTGATAATGCGTTATGAAACTTTAAATGCGTTTTTCTCAAAACTTAATTTTCACACACTAGGTCCCTTTTCTCGGAGAAGGTCATATATATGAAAAATCGAAAATGGCGAAAACTTACAATTTTTATTAACAAATCATAAATCCACTTATATTATAAATAAAATAAGCTTTATTTTATGAAAATCGATGGATAAATATTGATTTTATTCATAATAAAGTGAAATCACCAGATTTTTGCTACAATTGCAAATATTTACACTGTACAACAAAATCAATTTTTTTTTCAAATAACAAGTCACCAAAAAAATACGTACGTGTATCGGCGTTTTGAAAGTTTACATTTCAATGATGTGTTCAGCAGTGCTATGTAAAATAATATAGATAACATTTTTGTAGAACATTTTAATACTCTAGCTCTTCGGAGTATGGTTCTCTTTAACCCATAAATAAATAATGGGCAAAAACCACCCCTTCAGAGGTAATTATACCTCTTATGTGTTCCATAAAAATATTAAACGTCCTGTTTTACATAAAACTGTTAAACACATTATAAATCTTAAAAGTAATCTCTACAAAATATTCTATTCTATGCCGAGTCTGGATAACTATGTGCAAAAGCGTGGAAATTTAACTCCCCCTTAAAATAAATCCTAGATGTCAATTTTCAAAACGCCGATACATGTATGTATAATTTTGGTGAGTTCTAACAGAATCAGTTGTAAAAAACTTGTTATTTGAAAAAAATTTTTCTTTTGTTGTACAATGTAAATATTCGCAAGTTTAGTAAAAATCAGGAGATTTCATTTCATTAACGAATAAAATCAATATATATCCAATATTTATGTGTTTCACAAAAATGTTACACGTGGTGTTTTACGTAAAATTGTTGAACACATTATACATCTTAAGGCCTACAAGATATTCTATGACGACTCAGAATAACTATGCTAAAAATGAGGGGTTGGGGGAATTTAACTCCCCTCAAATAAATCCCAGATGTGAATTTTCAATATGCCGATACACGTATGTATTATTTTGGTGACTTCTACACGCAAAGGAAAAACATGGTTGAGGCAACATACTATGATTAAATTATATGTTTCGAATCAAAATAAATATTTTATAAACATAATATTGTTGTCTTATATTACACTAATATGATTGATACAACTTAAAGTTTAATTGAATGTAAATATGCTATGATTGAAACTAATCATATTATATTTGTATAATATGGTTCTATAGTAATACAACCAAAAAGCTCACTTATTGCAGCTTTTCAATTAATTTGTATGGCTTAGTTGTTTCAGATATTTTATAAATTGTCCGATTAAAAGAACACTATTCTCAAGTAAAACAAAAAAACGAGTAAAAAAACATTTAACCACAGGTTGGAACAAAAACTATTTTGGAAGTAGAAAGCCATGTCTCTTTTGTAACTATAGCTTGTTTGCAAACAAACTGCTTTAAAATATAGTATGGACACGAACCATATTTTATTGTTATAGAACCATACTGTTATTGAAATTTTAAGTGTACAATAATTGTAGCTAGAATTTTTTTGAGCAATAAATTCAACCATGTTGCAATAAATATGAATGATAATAATGTCATGATTATTTAAAACTATCGGGAAAAAAAATATCGGGAAACATGATATTGTTGACGCAACCATGCCACAACCATATCTTATCTCTGCATATACCAGAATCAGTTGTAAACAACTTTTTATTAAAAAAAGTTGCTTTTGTTGTACAGTGTAAATATTCGCAAGTTTAGCAAAAATCAGGTTATTTCATTTTATAATGAATAAAATCAATATTTATTAATCGATTTTCATAAAATATGGCTTATTTTATTTGTAATATATGTGGCTTTATGATCAGTTAATAAAATTTGAAATTTTTTGCCCTTTTAGATTTTTATAAATTTTTTTAAGAAACCTTTAAGAAATTTATTATTTGTTGTTGTTTATTGTTATCCAATGGATTTCTAATTGTATACAGGTGGTCGAAAATTTGGTCTGTTACGTGAGATTCGAACGACAAAAAACGTCTTTAGCTCTAAAAATACGGGACATTGTACATCGTTGTGCCAAAATTTTATAATATTTCAATAATATATTCAAAGGTACACAATTTTTTTTTATATAAAGAACATCTGTATGTATTACGGTAAGAAAATAATTGGAGTCAAACATTGAACATTAAGTAAGTTTCAAAGAGCTAATAAAATCTGCGTATCTGTTCAAATTAGATTGAAAGTTTCTTCGGCAAACTTATAGCCAATAGTTCAGAGAACATTTTGAGTCCAAGAACGTAATAATTGGTGCACAATTATGGTTACCATGCTCCAAAAATTGTATATCTGCTACGTGAGAAAAAAGTTTGTTACAAAATTTGCGCGATTGTTAAAAGAGAAAATAGCATTTATTTGTTTCAAAATTTATTTTTCTTGGTTTTAAGAACAAGTTAAGAGGCGAAATATATATCAAAATATTTTTGCACTGCTATATCCTAACTTTGACGTAAGAAATGCTTATTTTTCCGATTAGATAACTTTTTATAGTAAAATTTTTCTCATTTTCCTTTTCCTTAGCTCTGCGTACTATTTGTGCATCTGCGCGTTTTTTTTAATTCTTCCCACTTCTGCGTTTTTTTCAACTTGTCTACGTATCTTTGCTGTATCTGAGCTCTTGACTTCATTTTTAATAAACAGAGTTATTAAGAAATGTATGCAAACAATAAATGTGCGTAGATAGCACAAAACTTACATCTTTTCCATTGTCTTTAGTTTTTGGCCATGGTTATTTTAATCTTTTACAGCTTGAAATAATAATTTTGCAATTTTGAAGTTGACAAAATTAAAGAACAAGCAGTGCCGGCTCCTGATAAAGTGTAAGCTACAAAATTTTTTCTGTTTGCTTTGATTTTTATTTTTCATTACGATTTCAACAAATTTACGTATAAAACATACCGCGCAGAAAATTGCGAATAAGAAAACAAAACGAAATAAGAGTACGGGCAAGTCTGTACCCCGTTTAATTCCTTTCACCTCCCTGTCCTCTCTCTCCGGTCTGTTACGTGAGAATATTTTATCACTATTTTTTATCTAATTTAAAATACAAACCTACAGATTTTTTTTATTTTCTGAAAATGTGGGCAAAACACTCGATAAATCCGAAAGCACGGATAATTTAGACAATTGTTCGTCTGTATAAACACTTTTTCAGTATTTTATCTGTTACGTGAGAATTGAATTTGCGGCAGTTTTTAATTTCTTTTAAATCGCAAAATAACAAAAGACACGATACTATTTTTGGTTTGCACTTTAAAAGGGAAAAATATAGTTTCAGAATACTGCAAAAAATTATATTTAAAATAACTTTAAAAGGCCAAATTTCGAAATTCTTGTAAATGATCAACAAATGAACAATATTTTTCTTACTTCAAAGCAATGAAAAAAGACCGCTAAAAATAGGGTTTTGATAATTTTTGAGCTTGGATTTTTGCGGATAGGTGCATGGAACTACCCTTTATCAGATTATGACAACAAATCCAGCAAAATGAAAAAAAAAATTTTTTTATTCTGGTTTACTTTTTCAAATTTTTGACCAGGTGTAGAAAAATAAAATAGATTCATATCGAATATAAAATATTTGTTGGGTTTTGTATAAGTTTCTAAGCCTACTACACTTATTTTATTATTTTGTGATTTTCAAAAATATTATCGTTTGTAAATTCCCAAATGGGTTTTGAAAGTCTGTGAATAAAATAAGAGGTTTGTAACTGTTCAAAGTTGTGGTTGAAGTCTACTGACGATTTGGCAAAAGCGCCAATGAAATGCATATAAACAATTGCTTAATAACCATCAACAAATAAATTTCATTTGCATAAAATATATATATTTTTATCATTGCGGTCTGAATAATTCCGAAACCATATAGTATGTAAAAAATATAATGTTAGAACGGCTTAAAGGTAATTTTATTTCAAATTTTTAGTGTTTTTTTTTTGGCTGAAATTGGTGTAGCAGCCTTTTGAAAAATCCCAGATTTTATAAAAAATTAAAAAAAAACGTAATGATAGAACTTTTAATTTCAACTGTTTTTGTAATTAGGATACCATAACACATCAAAAAAAATGTAGTCGTAATAAAAGGTAATGAGAACAATTTAATTTTGTTGCATAGTGTATTTAATACGAAGTCATGATGTAACTCTTTATACGCTTTATATTAATTCACTAACACAGTTTGTCACAATTTACAATTTTATTGATTAATATTTACCCGCATAATTCTCATGTACTTCCATAACTAAAACATCACGATAATTAGTAGTCGGTTGCTTTTGTGGAAATGCATTTATTACGGTTACTTCATGTCCTTTAGCAGCTAAAGCCTTTAGGTATGGTTGCACTAGAATGTACTGGGAGGGTCCAGGAAAAGGAAAAACTGCTAAAATTTTGTCACCTTCAACATTTTGTAAAGTTGTCATTAATAAAAGTAGTGAACTCAAATATAAAGATGTTATTGAAAATTTCATTTCTTTACTTAATTCTATACTAAGAATTTCTTTATTGTAATATTTATCTTTGTTGAGATGTTCTCGATGTGATCTTAGATTTATTACTGATCTAACATGACTTTTGAACAATAAATTATTTCTAGGTTTGCGTGTTGTGCATGTATTTGTTTTCATGCAACAAATTTTATAATATGGCAATTTTGTAGTTAATAATAATTTGTATTAAATAATTTTCATTTTGGCGACTCAAAAGATATAAAAATTTATATTGTATATAACATGTGTTTTTGTTGCTGCTTTCAAAGCAACGTAATGTTTGTCCGAAAATTTATTTCAATGTCCGTACGGGTATATAAAAGCATTTTGCTTTAAAAGTGTCATATGTATATTTAAGCTAGACGTGGGAATTATTCTGTTTCGCAGAATGTTGTGTGTGTCTAGCTTTATCATAACATCTTAAGTCAAAAAATCGTGTTTGGAGATATTAATTATTTAATGACAAGTTGTGAAAGTAGTTTCGCGATAGATCGCACAGGAGCTGCTCAAATCCGAACTAACAAATTTTGGTACAATCCGAAGACAAAAACTATTAGGGCCGCATTTAATGTTAAGCAGATATATTGAGATAACAATTGATGTATCAATTAAATTTTATTATATGCCTGATTCTCATTTCAAATGCTTTTTCGTTTCTGTTGAAAGTATAGCAATAATTTCATTAAATAAACGCATAAATTTTAAAGTGAAAACTGTTTTAGCATGATTTAATAGATTACACATCTTTACAGTACATCGCGTTTCATAAAAGGTTTAGCCGTCCTCGACTACGTATGTTATGCAGATTTTAAATATATAATTAGAATTTTTATCAGCCCTAGTTTTCGAGATATACCGTTATGTCAAAAATGGAGACACTTGCAGCACATATATTAGCATAACTTGAGAAGGCCATTTTCTATTCAGTTAAGTAAAAAATTCGAAATTTGACAACAGAATTATCTTTAAGCCGCTCAAACTTTATTTCTAAGTCTGCACAGCAATTTCAGCGATATCGTAAAAGTTTTAGCAAAAAAGATAATATATAATAAAATTTTTTTACATTTCTGTTTTTAAAACTTCAGAACAGTGCAGTTTTTTGCTCAGTAGCATGTAGCTAAATATATTGCAAAAGAATTGAGCCTTTTTCATTAAAATCGGTGCTCAACTTTTGATTTTATTAACAATTCAGTGACAGAACTCAATTGATAAAATTTTAATTTCCATACAACAGTAGGAAACATAAACACAAAGTCAGAAATTGCTGTTGTATAAAAATTTATTTTTTTTTTTTCAATTCAGTTCTCTCGCTGAATTATGAATAAAATCCACAGTTGTGCACCAATTTCAATAAAAAAAGGTCTCATTTCTTTTGAAATATGTACATTTAAATACAAGTTACTAATTCAAAAATAAGCTTTTTGTTTTATTTTTTTTTTATGAATTCTTAAAAACAAATAGTACTTGCAAAAAACCGACTACCAAATAGGCGTAGCACCGCCCCCATATTTTACCATCATGTACTTTTACGAGAACTAATTGTGTGTGCGAAGTCTAATACGAACCGGCTAAGTAGAAGTAGATAAAATAAATATTTACTTTTCATGGGCGTGTCACTGCCCACATGTATGCAAAGTTTCATAAGAATCGGCTGAGTAGAAGTAGTTAAAATGTCTATTTACTATTCATGGACGTAGCACCGCTAACTAAAGGTGTATGCAAAGTTTCGGTTTAGTAGAAGCTGTTGAAAAGAATATTTACTTTGCATGGGCGTGGCACAGCGCACTTTTTTGATCCTGATGTAGTATTTAAACAGAAGCTTAATGCATGTGTAAAGTTTCTTAAGAATCGGTTGAGTAGAAGTAGGAGAAAACGAATGTGTATTTACTTTGTATGGCGTGACCCCGCCCACTTTTCAACGGGACCAATCTGCAAGTACATGCTTTTGAATGGAGAAAAAAATTCCGAAATCGGTTCATAAATTGCGGAGTTTTGAGAGAGCATACATAAAAAAATACATGACGAATTGCTAACCTTTCTCCTTTTTTTGAAGTCGGTTAAAAAATGAAAATTTTTTCTAAAACATTTATATTATATTTAATTTTTATGATATCTCTGAAAGTACTGAGCAAATTTAGAAGCAATGTTTGGACGGCCTCAAGATTATTTTGTTGCCGAATTTCGGGTTTTTTTTCTTTACTGAATAGGGAAACCCCTTCTGAAGTTATGCTAATATATGTGGTGAAAGTGCTTTTATTTTTTACATAACGCAATCTCTAAAACTATAGCTGATGGAAAAAAGTGCAGATTCGGGTTCAGCGTTCCAAATAACTAAAGAAATAGCTTTTATTTCTAGCGAACGATAAAGTTTTTCGAAATTTGTAAACATGTGTTATTGGTATTTGCAATTAAGAAAATAGTCTTTTTGAATTTAATTCACTTTTTTACCGGTTGTTGCAAAAATATAGTAGTTAATTTTATTATCATTGATACACTTAACCGATCAAATGGTTCGCATTAGTAATTATTTATTATTGTAATATAACTTCTTTTTCAATAAGAATTCTATGATAGTTGGTGCAACTGCCAAAATTTGATTGGCAACAAATTCGGTTGTCTCAACGACTCTTTTTTCTCTGTACGTGCATTATTTTCGGCCGTTAGAACCTTGCTATTTTTTTACAGTGTTATATGACTTGCTTATTGCAACAAAAAATTCTATAGTGTTAAAAACTAGCAAAAGATAAGATTTTGTTAGTGAAAAATAAATAAATATTTCGCTTTTCATTCTACCTGTTATAATGTTTACTAAGTTAATAAGCCCCACTTTCGCTTGCAGTTTGCTGGAGATGAACTAATGTTTATTACTCGTAAATTGTTTGTCATGGTCCCACTTTATCAGCTCAAATAAAAAAACACATGTTATGAGTATTAAGAAAATGCATATAGACAAACAATGACTTTGAAATACGGTTTAACGTCATACAAATAAAAGAAAGAAATTTTGGGCAGAGCTATTGCAAATTTATAGGCCTAGTACTTCATATCGAACTCCACAGTACGTCTCAGCGAAAAAAATAGACGCCCAAGAGAGGACTATGCTGATTGTAGTCAGACTCATTGGAACGGTGCAAAATACTCTTGTCTAAATATTTTTGCCCAATTGGTCAATCATTAAATACAATAGAGCTGCATAAATTAATGGGCTCATCTTTATTTCTCGAAACATTTGATATACATATTTTTAAATGTTCTAAAACAGGCATGAAACTATATCCATATGGAGTCTACACCCATATTATGAAAAATTGTAATGCAACGATTTAGAATAAATCGCCATTAAAGGGTTAAAAAATCTAAAAGCGGAAAATGTTTAAATAAAATTCAAAACATGCATTATTTGTTTAAATTGTTTGTATACAAGTATTCTCTACTAAATAGCAGTGTCATTATCATGTAATCGTTTGCAGTTGAAAAAAAATGTATTTGATTAAGAAATTACTTCACAACATTTACGATATGATAATTTCATTTAAACTTGGCATTTTGATGGGCACGCGATTGAATAATGAATCACATGTATTGGATTAAGATGCAAATTGTGCAGATAAGAATTTTTAGCAGTTTTATTTTTATTTAATCAGTGAACAGTAAAAACTAAAAAAAAAATACTAAAACGAAAACTTGTCAACAGTTCAAGTATGTTTTAAGCAAAATCACAATTTTAACGCATTCACAAAAACTTGTCCGAATACATTCGACTTAACAGTTTTCATAAACTATTAAAAATGGATTTTGGTAATTATCCCAGTCAAATAAGACATAATAACGACAATCGAAGGAAATAATTTATGGAGTTTTGATACCGTTACATTTATTTAAATAAACTAAGGAGTCCCGATGGTGGCCGGGTACGCTAGAGGGTGGAGGGCCTTCTTAAGGTCACACACATTTATTCATAGGTGCTTCATATTGGTTCAGTACGATTTTACAACAACCTTCAAAGAACATTTTTTCTTTCAACATAGCTATATTTCATGTTCGTTTAATACTCTAGTACACTTAGAGAAAAATGAAGTTGATGCTGAAATAATGCGACAATTCTGTCAAATCAAAGTTATTTCAATTTGAAACACATTGAATTCGATACTGAAATAATACGAAGAATCATGATGAATCAAAGTTATTTCGAATTGAAACACATTCAATTTTACTTACGTGATGTGTATTGGCATAGGCATAAGAAACTTTTGTGTTGTAGTTGTCTGTCCCAGCCAAGATTTGAATTCTCGCCCGACAATGATCCTCGTCAAGCGATAACTATTGCAGCCACAACAGCCTAAAGTTTTCAGTTCACACACTATATGTAATTTTTAATGGGTACACTGCAATTACAATTACTTGTAATAGGTAATATACTAAAGAGCAATTACAATTACATGTAATTGTAATTGAGGCGTGAACAATTAAAATTACATTTAGTGGGTACACACAGAAAAATTTCAATATAAAATCGTCGAAAACCAGATTATCTTAACATTTTTCGGTAGTGATTTTGCATCATACGTGTTTCATGTTAATTCAATATGATTTACAATAACCTATGAAGAACATTTATCCTTTTGAATTAACTATATTTCATGTTGATTTAATATTCCAGTATAGTTAAAACAAAATTAAGTCAATACTAAAATAATACGATAAATCATGTTGAATCAAAGTTATTTCGAGTTGAAATAACGTGAATTTTATATTGAAACAACACGAAGAATCATGTTGAATAAAAGTTATATCAAGCTGAAACAACTTGACTTTAATGTATCTATTCTATTTATTATTTTACTTACGTGATATGTACTAGCATATGCATCCGAAAACTTTGTGTTGTAGTTGGCTGCCCCAGCCAAGATTTGAACTCATGCCACCTGCATGATAGTCTGCGCGCAAGCGCTAGCTATACAATAAATAAATACCATCGTAACATGATTTAAATGATTATTAAAAAAAACTTTTTGGAAATTAAAGTTATAGTCATGTTGATTTAAAATGAAATGTAACGTTTACAACAAAATTGTTATAATAGTGAATATGTTTAAATAAAAGAGATTTAAGGTTAGATTAATAATTTTCCGTTTTAAAGTAATATGAGACAGTGGTAATTTTAAGCCAACAGCAGTAAAATTTTGCTTGTAATTCGTTTTCCTTTTTCGTCTACATAGCCGACGCATGTAAGAATAAACAACAACAAGTCACACAACTAGGCAGAACAGTGAATTGTAGCAAGGAACAAAGCAAATAAACACTAACACACTCAAATGTCAAATTATTTCTTGTAAATTTAATATGATTTTCAATCAAAATTGCGTCATGTTGATTTTACATTCCATTTTTTTCTGTGTACTTGATACACTATAATGAGGTAATAATTACTTTAAAAATAAAAAATTACTAAACTGTATTTTATAACAAATAAAATCTATTATGTATTAAATTCAACAATTATTCCAGAAAACGTAACATTTTTAATGCTCAAATTATCTCTAAAATTACCTGGAAACAACGTGATTTTTATACTGAAATAAGAAGTAGAACCAATTGAATCAAAGTTATTTCCAGCTGAATCAACGCGAATTTGATACTGAATTAACACAAAGAATCATGTTGAATGTTAATGTAGCTATTTTATTAATTATTTTACTTACGTGATGTGTATTAGCATAGGCATGAGAAACATTCGTATGTAGCTGTCTGCCCCAGCCAAGATTTGAACACGGACTCATCAACCTTCACTTGCCTGGCAGTCAACGCACTAAATAAACACTGCAGCAACAACATTAATAAATATACACTAATATAAATACCATCATAAGTAGTTTGAATTTCATTTTAATTCAACATAATTTAATTGATAATTTAATATAAAATTTATTTGAAATAAAAGTTATGGTCATGTTGTTTTACAATGAAATGTAACGTTGATTTTTCATTGCTTCACTAAACTTCATACATCCAACTTTAATCTAACATGATAAAAATTGATTTTACTATTAAACAGAATTTTATGGACTCAATACTGAGCAATTTCCTTTTAACAGTGAAAAATGTCAAATCAACAAGATTTAGGGTTAGATTAATAATTTTTCGTTTAAAACGAATATGAAACAATGGTAATTTTATGTAAAGTATGTAATTTTGTAGAAATTTATAATGACTTCCAATCAACATTGCGACATGTTGAATTTACATTGGTATTTTCCCTGTGTGTACTACGCCATATTAGTGTCAGTGGCTAAAAAATTACGCGTCCAATAGTAGCTAATTCGCTTTGATAAGATAAAAAATTACTTAGTTGTAGTTGATTAAAGTTAAATATAATAAAATTTTTTAAATTTTACAGCAATTATTTTAATTTTTACTACAAATAATAAAAAATCATAGTTTTCTAATTTTATTGAATAGTCCGTTCGCTCATTCGTCTCGAAAATATTAAGATACAATGAACCGAAATCGAATGAAAACTAAAAATCTTAAAATGAAAAAACGACAACGCATTTAAACAAAAGCAATTCTATTCAGTTTTAGTGAGACTTTTCAAAACAAAGATTACAAGAGATATGAACATGATTGATGGTCAATATACATATAGTTGTAAAATTATGGCAAAAATTTTTATTTTTAATTAAACCGAAAGCTTCCACATTTTTTTCTCTGCATAGTATATCTATGTATTTCTCAACTTTTAATTATTTTTGATCATTCTCTTACTTAAGATAAGAACAAAAACAGTAACAACTATTTATTCAAGCTTAAATAATTTGAAAAATACAGTAACAACAAAATACAAAGTGAGCGTATAAATGATTGCCGTTGTCTTTGACTATTATTTATTAAACAAAGACAAGCCCCTTTAAAAATGTATTTGAATTTATTCAAGCATTAAAAAGCATTTGAGAGAGTACATATTAAAAAAGCTGTAATGTTTCTGCTCTATTGTTCTTTTATACAAAAGGTAAAACACAAAGAGAACTGCAAGCGATTTTTAAGCAACAGATCCAAATAATAAAAATATATCAGTTTATATTAGAGGTCTGCAGTAAGTAAGTTTTTTAATGCATGTAAAGTTTATTCATTTTTCGTTTACGGTGCATACTTGCTGTATCTTTAAGAGCACAAGCAGTATAGTGAATTGAAAGACAAATACGTAATAGTGTGTAGCCGCAGTCTTATATGTTCATAAGAAAAAAAGAACTAACGTATGGACATGTACATTAGGGTGTCCGTAATTTATTTAAAGTGGAAATATTTTTAGTCTCACCGCCCCCAAAAAAAAGTTTTGCATGATGCCAAAATGACTCTTCAAAAATTTCAAGCCCTTGCGGCATGCTGACCCACAAGTTAAAAAATATGACATCATGAAAATTTTTCTTCTAAAAAGTTCTTGTCTGTGAAGTTTTCAACAGCTTTTGTCTTACCGACTTTTATCTAAGTCGTATATTTAACAAACCAAAAGCAGCATATATCTAAAAAATTGCACAGCTACACGTATTCGAATTTCGAAAATATTTTGGCAAAGTTTCAGATTATTGATCTTATATAATTTAGCGCCAAGGTATCACATGGTGTTTGCCGTTTTTTTCAGATTTTCACAGTGTTATTAGTATGACAAAAAATGCCTTTTATTTTAAAATTTCGTTAAACTTTTTCGTTCCCTGGTTATTATAGTTGTTTCTTAAGTGATTTGGACCGCTGAACACGAATCTATACACAATTTCCTTAATCAGTTCAAGTTTACGAAATATATCGTTATATCGAAGAATGAAGGCACTTGCACGACACATATAAGCATAACTGGAGAAGGGTTTGACATATTCAGCAAAAACGAAAAGGCTAACTTCGACAACAAAATTATCTTTAAGACAAGCGAACATTGTATTCAAATCTATTACTCAATTTGCCTAAAAATACTAACAAATTCTGGATTTCTTGCAATATTTTTGTCTGAATTTATAAAACAATTTATCTAAAAATAGTTACAAATTCTAAGTAAAATATTTTACTGATTCCAACAAAAATATTTAAGGGAATTTTTGTAGTATATCAAAAAAAAAACTTTTTGTCTGAGCCAGTAAAACCTTTTTATGAATATTGTATAAAAATCCGCTTCAAAGTATGACTTTTCTATATACTATGTATATAAAAACTGTAACACTCTTTTTCTTTAGTCAAACAATGAACGTATTTTGTCAATTTAAACTATTTTAAAATGTTTTGTTTTATTTCGAATGCGTAAAATATTACCTAAGGATATATAATGCAGCAACATATTTCAAACGTTTGACTTTGTGTTTGGTGGGAAGCTCTGTCGCCTCTCTAATACTAATAAGCAACAATACAAATACATTTTGAGCTGTGCCTACCACTGATCTAAAGGCTGTAAAAAAATTAATGAGAACTAACACAATACATTAACGAATTGATTTGCTAAGAAATTGTATGAACTCCGTCCGACATAGCATTTCTTTTGCTTTCAGTGTTGTTGTTATTAATGTGTATGTCGCTATGCGGTTTTTTTTACGACACAGAAAACTGGTTTTATTATTAAAATGAAACAAAAACCGCACTGATTCAGTAAAAAATATTTACTAAAAATTCAATTTTATTTTAGATAAAATTTTGCTTGGAAATTTTTTGATATTAATTTATAGAGGGTACCAAATAATAAATACGTATATCGGCGTTTTGAAAAAGTATCAGTGAGACTCATTTTTATACTGATTCGGCATAGAAAAATTTACACTTACTTAGCATTTTATGTAAAGCACAACGAGGAAAATTTTCATTTAACTATTTAACCCTCTTTTCTATGGAACAGCTATTTTTGTCCCTTTCTTAAATAAAGTGCAAGAACTACCAATTCATGATTTCATGTCTAATCAACACAAAATGAAATTTATAAATACAGAGTATTTACTACTTTAAAACTTAATAAGTAAACTTCTCAAATCATTAGTTTTCTTATTATGTATTTTATTTCACTTAATTCTTAACAATTTTCTGTAGACTGCCTTAATTTAATAGCCAAATGCAATAATAATGACGAATATAGCACTAAATATACCTCCAAATAATAAAAACATAACATCTATATTATGATAGTGAATAAAGTTTAAGTCTAAGCCAGCGCAATGAAGGTATTTGGCACCTTTGTGGCGAGCCACATGCTCCACCCAATAAACCGCCAAATCTAATGGCAACATGGGTTGATCTCTATACAGTGCAGACATTTCATTTATACGCTGGGTATAACTTTTATTATTAATGATATGTTCCACAGCTGCTGTTATATTTTCAGCATTTAAAGTTTCATAATTCAAGCTGATGGCAATGCCATCGCTTTTCGCTTTGGCTATATTGGAATATTGATCACCAACTACAGGTATGCCAATAAATGGTGTTGCATGATATATACTCTCGCTGATACTTAGCGCACCACCCTGTGTAATGAAAACTTTAACATTTTCATGGGCCAATATATCCTCTTGAGGAAACCAATCGCGTATTAAAATATTAGTATAATGACTTTCTAAAATAGGATCATCAAGCTGCCACAACACTCTTTGTTTAAGTTGTCTAAAGGCTTTAAATATTTCTAAAGTTTTTTGAGCTAAAATATCATTACTTTCTTCATTCGTACCCATCGAAAAATAGATTACACCATGTTCAGCATCTTTAATAAATTGCTCAATATCATCAGGTAAAGGTTGACGCTGATGATTAATATGCATACCGCCCACTGCGATTTGAGCGGGTACATAAGGTCTGGGATAGTCCAAAGACTCATGAGCATTAATTAAAACTACTGCAACATTGTTACGCACTGTGTACAGGTCTTTCTTCAGATCTGGAAAATTTTTCTTATACGAAGCAGCATGCTGGGGTAGACTGTAATAGTTTAAGACTAGTTGTTGAAGAGCATAATATGCTAAATTTAGTACTCGTTCGGTAAAGGACATATGGTCAGTAAATTCTGTCATTGCAGTGGGCACATAAGAGGGAGGTGAAGGAGAGCCAACCTGTGAAAGAAAGAAATATCATTAGGAATTTATTTATTTTTTTTAAACTTGTTGATGTAATTTAATTACCAATTCTATATTCCAAGGTGTATTTCCAAATGCTGATAAGCCTATAAGAGGAGATCTAAAGTGTTCACTAATGCCAAACAATGCTTCTGCGTAAAAAACTTCACATATAACAGCATCGAATTTATGATTACTTTTCATTAGTTTCTGCACATTGGGATGCTTTAAAACTAATTCGCTTAAATCAGTTTCCTGGTCTTTATCTTCTTTGTGATCTAAAATTATAACACAAAATCATGAAGAAGCATTCGGTAAAGGAAATAAATTTGCACGTGTTATTAATATCAAAGGCCTGTGAAAAAAAATTTTTTTGGGTATTTTTGAAATTTCTGAAGCACTAATAATAAAAAAAATCTTATAACTTCATTAAAAAGTTAATTCGATTACGAAAATGTTAAGCCATAATGGACCGAATTCGTATGGAATCTAAAAATGCTATAAGAAAAAAACTAAATCACTAGCATTTAAATCCAAATTGATTATTAGAATAACGTTATATTCAGAAAGAATTGGGCTAGATTAATATTCCAAGGAACAAGCGAAAAACTAACATCAACTTAAGTTGTCAACGTACACAGCAGAACAGAGTAGCGCCACTTTCGGAAGCCGCTACACTTCCATCGTCACTGCAAGTGCAAGTGTATTGTGCTTATCCAATTCTTATATATACCACTTTTTCATAAAAATTTAATACGAGAATTAAATCACTTTTAGGTTGATATTAAACTGCACTTTCCCAGTGTTACCGTCGGATAAATTGCTCTACATTTCCATTTTTCTGATTTGTTTTTCTATTCAAGTCAAACGTTTTTGGTTTGGTTTTATACTTAAGTATAAATGAATATTTAATTTTATTGGCAAATCCTTTATGTAATATTTTAATTTGCTTGTTCCACTAAATGCGTACGATAGTGCCTTTCTTATAAATACTTTGAAAACAAAAACAAAATTAAAATTTGTTTCTGTTTTTAATATATTTATGAGATAGACACTGTCGTTAGTCCTTAGAGGAACAGACAGCATTCAGCCATGTCAAAGAGTTCAATTCCGTTCGATAAGGGAATGCAATCCACCGCAAAAAGCGAGCCCTAGCCGTAACATACACCAGCATGCCTGCTCCGCGAACTATCTGGACACGTCAGACAAATTTGCGGATTTTCTTTTTCTTTTTTAGGCACCAGCTGCTATAAAAATTGGTTGAATTGAATTCCGTTAACGAATGCAATTTAGCTCTGTAATATAGCCAAACATATTTTTTTTATTCTAATTTAATAGAAAACCAAAAAAATATTGTGATAAAACCTATTATTTTAGAAGTGGCATAACTCCATTTTAAGATAACTATTATTATTATACATACTTTATTTTATATATGTATGTATATTAATACCTACCCTCCATGTCTGCATCATTATATGTAAAGGCCACATCATGATAATTTTTTATTGGTTCTTTTTGTGGAAACGGTGAGATCACATAAACTTGATGTCCCTTTTGGGCTAAACCTTTCATCAAAGCAGAACCAAAAATAAAATGGGATTTGAATTTCGTAGGCAAAATACCTAAAAATTTATATGATTCGGCAACTAAAGCTGAACAAATAATTGTAAATGTAAAAAATAGGAATAATTTGTCCAGATGCATTGCAATTTATTTGTTTTCTGTCTGAAATTTAGTAATTATATATTCCGGGTTTTCTCACGACTAAGTGCACTGTTTACGCGCCACTATTTCTTATAAAACTTTTGGTTTTGTGTTGTTTAAATTTTTGGTTCTTTTTCAACTGTTAAATTATTTCTCTACCGCTGTTATTTTTTATGTTATTTTTTATTGACTTGCAATAAAATTTTTGTTGTGAAAATTAACGGTTTCCATGCAATGATGCTTTAAATACGTAATTAATAATGTTGTTGGTTGGTCCCCGTCCATACGATGCAAATTTTTGTTTGTGTAATCTTCTAAAATTTTCGTATTAGAAAGAAGTATTAAGCCGCCTCAAAAACAATTTGTGAAAATACTTCAAGTTGACGTTGAGCGTTCCTAGATTTACAATCAATTGAAACAATCAATTAAATGAACTAGTTTGTATCATGAGCCGACTTGAATAGATCATTTTGCCATTATTAGAAATTCTATTACATTCAGAAAAAAAATAGAAATTTATCGATAAAATGCGCTTTTTCATGACTTCACGGACAAAAAAAATCACTGCGTTATTTTTGCAGGCACTTGCAATTTTTTAACGGTGTCGAATAGAAGAGGACTTACGCTTTCTGTGTGTATTTAAAATATTTTATTTTGGATATTTTGTGGAAATATAAAAAAAATAATAGTTATTTTTTTTAATTTCTGATTTTTTCAAGTTTGACGGTTTTTCTTGCAACACTTTCCTTAAAATCCTACTCATGTTTTCATTATCGTAAAATCTTTATCTTATACCAATGAAAATAAGCCCAAAATTATAAAAATCGATTTGGAATTGGCGAAGTTACAATAGCGCATAGTCATAGTCAAAACAAAGCATACTTTAGGAGTTTAAAACCAGTATTTTGTATGGCAATACTGGTTTCAAATTCGTAAAGTATACTTTGCTTAGGACTATGACTATGCGTCAATATTTTTAAATAAAATTGTATTGTAAAATAGTACATGAAAAACCATCTCACTGTATTATGGAGCTAATCACAACAAAAAAACAATGGTAAAAACTACATATGTAACTTTTAAGCTACTGATCAGATAACTTTGAAACTTGGAATATCAATAGATGATGGGCTATATTTGCAAAATATAGTATGCAAAGATGACCAGATAACGAACTAAAGGCGCAACAGTGGGCAAAAAAAATACATCACATTTGGATAACTTTAGAACTCTTGTAACTTTCGCAAATCTCAACCTATTTTGAACATTTTTATATATTTTAATTCTGCTTAGAAGCATGAAAACAGTGGCATTAGATCCTACTGTCTATTATAATTTAAAAGATATTTGAGTGCAAAAATATATTTTTTCATATTTAGCATTAATTTTGCCGCGTTTTCAGAATGAAATTGTTTATACACAGAAAAATTTTGCATCATAAGACCAATGATTTTTTCATTAACCCAATGAAAATTCAGCAAATCCAATGACATATTCAAAAATCCAATGAAAATTTCATTAATATTGTGAAACAATTTCATTGGTTGAATTACAACTTCATAAGTCCAATGAAAAAATGTCATTAAAATTCAGCCAACGAAAATTTCACTAAAATTCAACTAACGAAATTCTTTCACAATATTTATGAAATTTTTCATTGGATTTATGAAATTATCATACAACTAATGAAATTCTTTCACAATATTAATGAAATGTTCATTGGATTTGTTAAATTGTCATTGGATTAATGAAAAAATCTAACGAAATTGTTTCATTGGCTTTATGAAGAAATATTCTTTCAGTGTATACATTATCCTTTTTTATTAAAGCTAAAATATAGAAAAACTTTTCACATTCGCTGTGAATTAAGAAAGTTGCCAGATTTCTAAAGCTATCTATATACGACACGTTTCGCTGTAGCCCACTCTAGACTTGTTAGTTCATATTCTGCAAGCTTTTGGAAACTATATTGTACAGATATAGTGCCTCATCTGTTGATATGTCAAGTGTCAAATAAATCTGACCAACAGGTTAGAAGTTATGTAATTTAATTTTTTCTTGTAAGCAGCTCCATCACGCACTCCAAATGTTTTGCATATAAATTGGTTTAAAAATTTTTTAACTTTGATAATTTCCAATAAATTTTTTAAATTGTGGGCTTATTTAAATCGTTGCAAGATTAACCTTCAAGAGTTCATCTCAAAAATGTATTTCACTGTCACATGGTGTAATAAAAGATACGAAAGAATTATCCTTCAACATGACGATAGCTCATTTAAAAATTCAGCAAAAAAACGAAAAATCTTTTATTTTCTCGGGTTTATTTCCACTAATTTTGTAACATTAAAAGTCAAATGAACTTTTCATTATATATAAATTAATAATAAATAAACAGGCTTTTAAGTGAATTTTCATTTATTTTAAATTACAATTTCAGTTAATTTTACATACAAAATTTTTTGAGTGGACATATATATTAGAAATTTGCTAGTTTTTTATGTATTTTTTTTTCGTTCCAGATATAAAAAACTAACAAACAATTTCCTTTTACTTTTTCAATTCTTTTTCTTCTCAATTAATGGTTTTAAAATTTTCCGTGGTACCAGCTTTCTATACAATAGCTTAACTAAACGCATAAATGCATAAACAATGAGCAATAAAAACAACATTACATCGATACTATGATACTGAATAAAGTTTAAATCTAAGCCAGCGCAATGCAAATGTTTAGAACCCTTCTGGCGAGCCACACGTTCTACCCAATAAACAGCCAAATCCAATGGCAACATGGGTTGATCTCTATATAATGCCGATATTTTCTTTATACGCTGAGTAAAACGTTTATCATATATAACATAGCCCACTGCTGCTACTATATCTTCAGCATTTATTGGTCCATAGTTTAAGCTGAAGCCAATACCATCACGTTCTGCTTTAGCCATATTAGAGAATTGATCAACAAGTACGGGTATACCAACGAAAGGTGTTGCATGGTAAATACTTTCGATGATACTCAAAAGACCACCTTGTGTTACGAAAACTATAACATTTTTATGAGCCAATATATCGCCTTGGGGAAACCAGTCACGTATTAAAACATTTTTGTGTTTACCTTGTAACTTAGGATCTTCAAGCTTCCACAACACCCTTTGCTTAAGGGTTTGCAAGGCTTCCAATAATTCTAGATTTATTTCAGCTAGAAAATTTTTACTTCCCATATTTGTACCCATAGAGAAATATACTACACCATGTTTAGCGTTTTTAATAAAATTCTCTATGTCATCAGGTAAGGCATTATGCTGTCGATTAATATGCAAACCACCCACCGCAATGTGATTGGGTACATACGGTCTCGGATAGGTCAAAGAAACATGCGTATTAACTAGAACAGCAGCAGCATTTCTGCGCACCGTATACATTCCTCTTTTCAAATGTGGAAAAAATTTCGCATACAAATTAGATTGCCGCCATAGTATGATATAGTCCCAAATCAATTGTTCTTGAATAACCCATTTTAAATTGTTTAATCTTTCAAAAAGGTGCATATGATCGGAATATCTCATCATTGGATTGGGCACATAAGATGGAGGGGAAGGAGAGCCAATCTAAAGAAGAAATAAAATGGAACAAAGAGTTTGTTTTGTAATAAGAATTGTTCAAGTAATTTAAAATACCATGACTGTGTTCCAAGGTGTATAACTAAATGTTGACAAGCCTATAAGAGGAGCTTCATAATGTTCACTAAAACCAAATAGTGCTTCTGAGTAAAAAACTTCACATATAACGGCATCGAATGTAAGATTGCTCTTCATTAGTTGCTGAACATGAGGAGATTCAAAAACTGCTTGGGCCATCATAGTTTCTTGATAACTGATTGTTATATCATAGGCATTTTGTCCATTTCCTTTATTATCTAAAATGAAAATGTTATTTAAAAATTTACATATAATATAGTATACATATAAATACGTTTTACATAATATACATATGTATATCGTCATCTAAAACGTAAAACGCCATAATTAACATTTTTATCATATTACAGGAGAAGCAATAAATATGTTAAATTATTTAATTATCCTGTTTTATTTCCTCTTAGATTTTCTTAATATTATCGCTATTTTTGTAGCGATAGCTTTGTAATGAAATCTGGAAAAAACTTTGTATTTTGTTGTTAAATTATTAAAAAAAAAAAATGATATTTTGCATTCTTCGCAAGCTTTCTGTGTGCAATACTAGCACGGTACAACAAAATCAATTTTGTTAAACTACATAGTTCTAACGACTGATTCTGGTAGAAGCAATAAAAAATAATATAAATGAAAATCGGGTATTTGAAAGCTTAAGTCTGGGTGATCATTTTATGATAATTTCCGCCTGTCTTACACATAGTTATAATGACCCGACATAAGGTGTCTTGTAAGCCTTACTTTTAAGGTATAAAATGTGTTCATCATTTTTATGTAGAACATCACCAGAAACATTTTAGTCTATTATTACAATTCTCTAACTCTACGCTGTAGGGGTCTATTTGTCCATTTCTTAAAAAGGAATTGTAAAAAATCTTTACCATAAAATTTACTTAAAAAGTCTTTAAAGACATCCAAACTGCAGAATCAACGCTAGAAAACGTTTAAGTCCGAGGAAGTTCTGGGATTTTTGAAAAATTGTTGTCCCAGTTTTTGTGAATCTTTGGACCAGTTTTTTGTCTTGTTTAAGGTTAAGTGTTCCTGCTAAGTGAAGTAATCGCTGCTGGCCCTCATATTCATACCAAATAATGTGTGTTTGAAGTTTTTAGTTATAATCACGGCTGCCAGATTTGACGATTTATCGTCAATTTGACGATTTTATGTTCCAAAATAGCAAAGTGACGATTTGACGCATTTTTCATGACAGCTGACGATTTTATGCAGAGCTAAAAATATAGCAATTTTCTTTTAATAAATATTCTGTGACACAAAAAAAATATTTTTGTAAACGAGACAGTTGGAGTTTTCTCGTGCTATATGTATATAAACATGACATACATATACGAGGGCGCGTCAATAAGTCCGTGACGATTTTTTGAATTTTCCGCCTTTTTAACTGCTAACGTCAACAGGCATCTGTCAGTTGACTTGTGTCGAAATTTGAACAAGCTGGTCATTTAGCTTGTGTTTGACAGCCATTGATAGTATACTACCCACAATATCTAAAACAAGCGGGCCGTGCATTTGACTAGATCCAAATATCTACAAGTATTTCGACGCCCTGAGGCCCGTTTGAATCGCCGCCACTTAAATTTCGAGTAAATAGCGAAAACAAGAAGCTCTTCGAAAATTTTAAGAGTTTTGTAAAATTTATTCGAAATTTGCTTTTCGCAGCTCGCTATCCTAGTTTAGTTTTTTGACAAAACTGTCTATAAATGAATTGAATTTTTAAGTGTCCGATTTTTTTGACGATTTTTAATAGTTTAAATGACGATATTTTTCTTTCTTATCGTCAAGCTGGCGATTTATATGGCAGCCTTGGTTATAATTTTAAATTTTGGTGGGAGTAATAGCGCTGGGTCCATTCACTAGGCGAAGTGTGCCATAGGGAGCTAAAGATGAGGGGGCGTCTAACATAGGCCGATGGCATAAGGCCGAAATTAGCATGCCAAGGACGGCATTCTCATGTATTCCTGATTCTCACGTATTGTATTTTATTTATGGCAGTCTTAGGCTGAACCCAAACCGAATAAGACAAAACTGTTTTTGTGACTTATACGACAACATAACATTAAAGCTTATGAGACAACACACACCAAATTATTTTTGGTGTGCGCTATAATCATACGAGTGTGTCTGACTTAAAAGATAAAACAGTTTTGTCTTATTTGGTGTGTTTTCAGGCTTAAAGTAAATCAGCGATTTGTATGAACATTTTAAGCATCTCATTTTTAAAAACTCTTTATTAAAATGTACATATAATTTAATTGCATATTAATACCTACTCTGCATTTCTGTCTCATTGTATGCAAACGGCACATCATGATAATTTTCAATTGGTTGATTTTGTGGAAACGGTGAGATCACATAAACTTCATGTCCCTTTTTGGCTAAACCTTTCATCAAAGCAGAACCAAAAATAAAATGCGATTTGAAAGTCGTTGGTAAAATGCCCAAAAATTTATATGATTCGACAACAACAGCGGAATAGTTAATCGTAAATGTGAAAACTATGAATAATTTATCGAGATGCATTGCATTTCATTTATTTTCTGGCTTAAAATTTAATTAAATATTTCAAGTTTCCCAACGCTTAAATACACTGTTTACGAATCAATTTTTATCATAAAAACTAGGTTCTTTATATGTATGCACAGTAAATGCCTCTTCTTTTGCAACTGCTAAAAAATTTCTCTACTGATGTTGTATTTTTTCCGATTTTTAATAAAGTTTATCTTGTAAAAATTAACGGGTTTACTGCAATGATGTTAACATATTTATTGCAAAAATCCCATCAATATACAAAGAGAAATAAAAGTCGTAATTAATACCCAGTGGAATTTCTATCACATACATACATATTCGATATGAGACCAGTGACAATGTAGGTGTGACCCATCCAAAGTCTGTATACAATTCCTACTTACATTTACACAGCGATGGCCTAGGCCGTCAGATGGGTCCAACACAACCTACATTGTAAGTAAAATTTGGATGAGTTCAATTGTTTGGTGACGGACTGTGTGGTGGCTAGATTTTATTCGTGCTTGTTTTATTCTTCGGTTTTAATTTACATTTAATGGTACAATATGATGGAACAAAGACTATTTTGAATCGGATGCTAGTTGTATGCGCTTAACTATTTTGTTAAAATTTTTCCTATTGACATAATAGTATACAATCGGATGCTTTTCGATTTGTAAAACTTGTAGACTGCTGGGTAACGTGGTTCTTTAAAGAGAGAGATTTTGATTGTTTTGTTTTTCTTCCGTTTGAATTTGGAACGATTTTCCGTCATCCCTCGTCAAATTTGGTTAATAAACGGCCCGCTTTCGGCTAAGTGCCATCTTCAGTGTTCTATTGAAAGAAAAAAAATAGAGAGATATTGGTGATTAACATATCTACTACACAAGGGAACAACAAAATTTACATTTTGATTTGTTGGAGCGAAAACTATAACCGAGGCCAACGAAATACATTTATGTTTGTAAAAATTCTTTAAACCAATACATCTAAACCTTACGTATTTTTGGGAACTCAAAACGTATCAGTAAATTTTTTTTTTTGGAAATTCTCCACAGTTCTCTCATAACATACGCAGACAAAAATTTGTTTCTTTATTGATAACAAAAATCCCGGTATTCAATATTTTTTTTTCAAATTTCTTGTGATAAAGAATTCCGCTATATTAATAACAAAATTATTTCAAAAGGAAAAACTATATAAAATAAAAACAGGTTGATATGGCTGGGATACAAACCCGGGCTTCCTAAACGTAAAGGATACTGTTTACAGCAGACCCATGTCCCAGTTATCTCTTATGAGATAAAACTTGCTTTAAGTACTTATGTATGAAAAGAAAAGAAATAACCGGCATGGAAAAGAAATATATACAACGAAATATTGTATTAGGTTAATGACAAATGTTATTGAAACTCAAATTTTTTTCAATAAAATGGTGTTATTGAACATAATTCTTGTCTATTATTTTCTGTCTAAGATGGACTATATATGTATATCACCAATTTCTCCAGCAGTTTGTAAAAGGTGTCGAATAGAGGAGTACTTAAGATCTCCGAGTGTATATTCTGAAAAGAAAATAAGTTTTTTATTTTTTCCCAATTTTTTCAAGCTTGCCGTCTTTTTTTTTGCAACAATTTGTTTGAAACCCAACTAATTTGTTTTATTTTGTTAAAAAGATATACTTTTAGGTTAATGACAAATGTTATTGAAACTCAAATTTTTTGTCAATAAAATAGTGTTATTGAACATAATTCTTGTCTATTATTTTCTGTCTAAGATCGACTATATATGTATATCACCAATTTCTCCAGCAATTTGTAAAAGGTGTCGAATAGAGGAGTACTTAAGATCTCCGAGTGTATATTCTGAAAAGAAAATAAGTTTTTTATTTTTCCCAATTTTTTCAAGCTTGCCGTCTTTTTTTTTTGCAACAATTTGTTTGAAACCCAACTAATTTGTTTTATTTTGTTAAAAAGAAATTGGGAAAAAATAAAAAACTTATTTTCTTTTCAGAATATACACTCGGAGATCTTAAGTACTCCTCTATTCGACACCTTTTACAAATTGGTGGAGAAATTGGTGATATACATATATAGTCGAACTTAGACAGAAAATAATAGACAAGAATTATGTTCAATAACACTATTTTATTGACAAAAAATTTGAGTGTCAATAACATTTGTCATTAACCTAATACAATATTTCGTTGTATGTATTTCTTTTCCATGCCGGTTATTTCTTTTCTTTTCATACATAAGTACTTAAACCAAGTTTTATCTCATAAAAGATAACGACTAAAAAAGCTCTGCATTATAAAAATCGGCTGGTTTTTGCTTTTCAAATAAAGTGTTGCAAAAAAAAAGGCGGCAAACTTGCAAAAATCGTCCGAAAATTAAAGAAATATATATATATTTTTGATAATATTTTAACGAAATATTAGTCAAAATAAAATATTTAAAATACACACGAAAAACTTTAGTCCTCCTCAATTCGACACCTCAAACTCAAATAACGTAGCGAAGTTTATTTGTCCTTAAAGTTTTAATTACATTATCTCGAAATCTAGTAGATTTGAGATCTTTGTTGGAATCTACCGTGCGCCAGGTCAAGTTCCGGCCACTCACTGCGTATATTTACACCAAACCATTAGAGCTGTTTTTACCCCCTCATAAAATAAGCAAACTTAATACATAAGGTCTTCCTACAGAGGTTACCTCATAGGTGTAGCTTGAATGTTCTACCATAAAAGCTTCCCAAGATATGAAGGTATAAAAAGTGTATACTTTGGTACATATTCACTGACTGACTCACTGACTCATCAATATTATTTGGCACTTCCGCTATAGGTAGAAAGCTAAAATTTGGTATGAATGTAGATGAGCAATCAACTAGAAAAATCTGAAAACGAGCACCTTTCACTTGGCGGGAGTAGGGTGCCCCTTCTTTGTATGGGGCACTTCCAGTATAGCTGGAAAGCTGATATTTGGTACACAGGTAGGTAGGTCTTGATGGGAAAGTACTAAGAAAACTGTGAAAACGGAAATTTTCTATCTAGGGCTGGGGCGAAAGTCTAAGGTGCCCCTTAACTGTATGGGGCACTTATTTTACGAAATAAAAGCTTAGAAAAAAGAACTGAGATCCGCACAAAAACATAAATGTTAAAATAAGGCCGAGTTCCTATCCAAAAATTTCGGCCATAAAAAGTACTGAGATCAGAATAACGACCAAGTTCTTGATAGGTACAATACCATCTCATTTCTAGGCAACAATATTCGTAAAATTTCATTAGGATTGTGAAAAAAGCTAATAAAATTGTTTCAGTGGATTTATGAAGCGAAATTCTTTCAGGGCAAATGCAATATTATTATGGATAACTTTCTTTTTTGATGGTGTAATCGAGTTTTTAAGAATAACAAAATTATCTTCTAAAGTCATCTTAAAGCCTACACTAGTTTATTTCTGAAGTGTATTTTCGGTAGTCTGAATAAAAAAAATTATTTGCTCTTTACTTAAAAATTTGTTTTAAAACCAAAAAAAATTTTCTTAATTTTGTATTGAATAATTTGCGGAATTTTGTGTTTTAAAATTTTTTTTCTTCATACTACCCAATATTGTTGTTGTTCCTTCAGGGATATCTTGGCAAAATTACAAGGATATTGAAATTTAACTAAATAGCGGCTTTCACTCTTTGTGTTAAGTTTATAACTCAGTTATATTTACTAAGATTTATCACTAGAAAGAGTGAGTCTATTTTTCGTTTGCATCAACAATTAATGGGTCAGCAATTTTTTTTTTGTTTTTCGTCCATGTTTGTCCTGGTAAATTTAACACTCGTGTTTACTACAGCTTTTTGTGTTGTTTTTTAACCGAAGCGTGGTAAACTAAAGTTCGGTACTTTTTTGTTGCCTGTGGTAAATACTAGTACTTTAACTACATCTACTATGTTAACAAGATCTACAAGGGTACTTTATCATCAAGAGTGAAACAGGCTAATATTTTCAGTTTTTCTCCTTATAAAGAACTTAGTATATTTTCACTACGCACAAACGTATCACTACAATAAACCCATTTTTATTAAAAAAATTTGGTATACATTTAAGATGGTCTAAATTAAGAATAAAACAGGACAAAATGTAAAAGTTAAATATCACTGCAATACCAGCAAAATATTTATAATTAAATGAAAGATAATTTTGTATAGGTATTATGCTAAAAAACATCTGAAAAAAAGATATATATATTCGTCAAAAAATTAACTAAGCCAGGCAAAGCTTATATAATTTACATATAGAGATAATTTTTAAAGAACCACATTTATAAGATTAGTTTTATTTTGAATTGGCGGTTTTACTTTTATTGCAAAAATTACATAAACAGCCGAAAAATATTACAAATATCCGAAATAGCCACTAAAACTTATTAAAAGTTCCTGAAACAAAGAAAGCTAAGATTTCAGAAAATCTCTGTTACCGGCAGAAAATAAAACTTCAAAAAATTGGAATGTTATTTAATTCTTTTTCTTTTTAATAATTCGTTTTGGAGTTTTCCGTGGTACCACTTTCCTCCACACTGCTTTAATTAAACGCTTAAATACATAAATAATGAGCCATACAAAAATTAATATTCCACCGTATAATACCAATATTGTATCGATACTGTAGTACTGAAAAAGGTATAACTCTAAGCCAGCACAATGCAAATGCTTAGAACCTTTTTGACGAGCCACACGTTCCACCCAATAAACACCCAAGTCCAAAGGCAACATGGGTTGATCTCTATATCTTGCAGATATTTCCTTTACACGCTGTGCATAGGTTTTATCATTAATCATACGATTCACAGCTGATATGATATGTTCAGCATGTAATGGTTGAAAAAGCAAGTTGATGCCAATACCCTCATGTTCTGCTTTACCCATATTGAAGAATTGATCACCAAGTACGGGTATACCAATGAAAGGTGTTCCATGGTAAATACTTTCGGTGATACTTAAAAGACCACCCTGTGTTATGAAAACTATAACATTTTCATGGGCCAATATATCCTCTTGTGGAAACCAGTCACGTATTAAAACATTTTTGTGTTTACCTTCTAAATTAGGATCTTCAAGCTTCCACAACACCCTTTGCTTAAGGGTTTTAAGGGCATTCAAAATTTTTTGTTTTTTTGGAGCTAGAAAGTTTTTACTTGCAATATTTGTACCCATAGAGAAATATATAACACCATGTTTAGCATTTTTAATAAATTTCTCAATGTCGCCAGGTAAAGAATTATACTGGCGATTAATATGTAAACCACCCACCGTAATGTGATTGGGTACATACGGTCTCGGATAGCCCAAAGATACATGAGTATTAATAAGAACAGCAGCAGCATTTCTACGCACCGCATACATGTCTCTTTTCAAATGTGGAAAATATTTCTCATACAAAGCAGCTTGGCGCGGTAATGTAATATAGTGCAAAAAATATTGTTCCTGAATTATCCATTTTAAATTGCGGAATCGTTCTATAAAAGACATATGATCGGAGAATTGCACCGATGGACTGGGCACATAAGAGGGAGGTGAAGGCGAGCCAATCTAAAGAAAAATAATATTTAACTAAGAGTTAGTTTTGTAATAAGAATTGTTCAAGTAATATAAAATACCATTGCGGTGTTCCAAGGTGTATAACCAAATGTTGACAGACCTATAAGCGGAGCTTGATAGTGTTCACTGAAACCAAATAGTGCTTCGGAGTAAAAAACTTCACATATAACAGCATCAAATGTAAGATTGCTCTCCATAAGTTGCTGCACATTGGGAGATTCAAAAATTGCTTGAGCCATCATAGATTCTTGATACCTGATCGTTAGGTGATAGGCATTTGGTCCATCTGCATTATCATCTAATATAACAATATAAATTAAATATTTAATAAAATATAAAAACACATTTTTCTAATACAGATATGTATGTATGCAAAAATGTATGCATACTATTAAAAAATATACTGTTTCTAGCGACTGATGCCGGAAGAGGGGAAACAAAGTATGCTTGTATATTCCAAATAAACAATGAAAATGTTTAACAGCATATTTTTCAAAATTTAAAACAATCTTTATCATACATACACACATATCTTCACCTCAAATGCAAAAGGACATAACTACACTTTTATTATTTTATTCAGAATTCTGTAAATGAAAGGAAAAACACACGAAAGACAACAAATTCAATACACTGTTAGCACCGTCATTTACAAGCTCACATAATACATGTGTCTGGATGTTTTTCATACGCCTTTTTGCATTAAAAGAAATACATGCACTAGTAGTTACGTCCGTTGGAATATCTTTGATAAAGACGCCGTTTTTGATCGTAGGCGTGTAAAATTTTGGGGTGAACATGTAGAACGAACCATAATCAAACAAAAACTCAATTTCGATTTTTTTTTTGTAGCTACGCCCGTTTGCATTTAAGGTGGCGAAATGTACATTATTCTGTATATTATTGCATTTTAATACCCACACTCCATATCTGCCTTATCGTATGCAAACGGTACATCGTGATAATTTTTAATTTGTTGTTTTTGTGGAAACGGTGAGATCACATAAACTTCATGACCCTTTTGGGTTAAACCTTTCATTAACGCAGAGCCAAAAATAAAATGTGATTTGAAAGTTGTAGGTAAAATACCCAAGAATCTATATGAATCCACAAATGCGAATGAATAGAAGATTATCGTATATATAAAAAAGATTGATAGTTTATCCAGATGCATTGCAAATTATGTATTTTTGTGACAAATTTCAATTGGCTTTTTTTCGACGGTATTCGTAAGCTGGATTAAACTGTCGTCGAGCCACTTTTAATTACAAGCATTTAACTTTGTCTTGTTTAAATAATTGTTCCTTTGTAACTGTTAGATAAACTCTCTGCTGCTGTTACTTATTTTTTTGCTCTCGATATTCATATTTTTTTATAGATTTTTTTTATAAAAACTAACGGTTCCTAACCAGTGATGCTAACGAACAAAGGACAGAAATACCGTCAATATATAAAAGAGAATAAAAGTCGTCCAAACAGAAAATGTTATCATGAAAATATTTTCAAACACGCTTTTATTTGAAGTAAAATTTTAAGAAGTATCTCGTTTTTGCTTTTATCTAACTCGCAACCACTGTTGCCAACTTGCTAAAAAAATAAATAAAAACTCCATACGTCCTATTTGTTATACCATTTTTTGTATAGAGCCTCATTTAGAAGTGTTTCATTCAAAACATATTTCTGTGTTGTTTTATATTAATATCTTAAAGGGGTCTGGACACGGTCAAAATGTTTGATGTCAAAATCGTGTACGTGTGCTTGTTGTGTGAAATTTGTATGCTTGATGACCTACCAAGCAATCATTTTTAGTTTGATTTTGTGCTCTTCGTTGTTTGGTAAAAAAATAAAAATGTCGCTAAGTAAAGAAAATTTGTTCAGGCTTGATGGGTTAATACCATACACGCACAAGCTTGTGATAGCAAGCATGCTAAAAATCTACATTTTTTGATTTTCCATCAAGCTTCATCGGTGTCACATATACTAACAAATTTTCACTTATACTAATAACATGCTTGTCAAGCATTTTGACCGTGTCCAGACCCTTTAAGTCTAAAAATCGTGTTTGGAAGTATTAACGATTTAATATAAAATCTATTGTATTGATGTTCTAGAAAGGGAAAAAAGAAACCGTGATAATTTTTTCCAAAATTGGAGTATTTGAAAACGGATTGGACTTAAATGTGGATTGCAAGAAGACAAATCAGAATATGACCATAACTTGATTTTGAGTTAACTCGATTTAAGATGTTACTGATAAAACGGCTCAGATTTTATAGAATCGAACAGTTGTAAATGTAAAAAATGAAAACAACCCTCATGCGAAATTTGACTGCGTGGAGGGTTGAACTTGCATGTTTCGAGACCTGGCAGTCTACTCATCAGAGTTTTTTTACTGCTTAGTTTTCAGTCAAGTAGTTGAATATAATTTACCTTTAAGAATTGTTTTTCAACCTCTTTTCATTTGATACATATTGATATTCATTATTTTTCTTTATGTCTGGGGTACAGCTTCTTATATTTTTTCTCTATTTCAGTATGTTTTACCATCGGTAATTACGAATTCTAGTATGTGAATTTATGTCTTATTCACTTCTTTGAACAGTGTACATTCTTAGCTAAGTGCCTTTAGAGTTTATAACAATTAAGTCATGAGTTCTAGTCGAACTGAATGAATTAAATCCAAAGAAGTTTTATTATTTTGGCCTGGGTCCGGTTTTAATTTAATTTTTCAATTAAGTTATATTTTTATTTAGAGAAATATGTGAAGCATTTAGGCAAACAACAATTTGAGTACGTGGAGGATTGAACTTACATGTTTCGAGACCACCCGGCCTACTCATCAAAATTCTTTACCGCTTTGATCACTCGAACAAATTCGGTAGTATTCAGCCAAGTAGTTGAATATCATTTCAGAATTGTTTTTTCAGCTTTTTTCATTTGATATTTATTGATATATACTAGTTTTCTCTATGTCTTGTGTTAAGCTTCTTAGTTTTTCTATATTTTTGTATGGTCGAGTGGGCTAAGCGGTAAAGAGCTCTAATGAGTAGATCAGGAGATTTCGAAGCATGTGATTTCAACCCTCCGTGCAGCGAAATTGTCTACATGTATACATGTATCACATTTTTTCTCTAAAAAAAAATATTATTTAATTGAAAAATTAATCTAAAACCTTACTCAAGCTTAAATAATAATAATTATTTGGATTTTATAAATTACACTGTGTTCGGACTTGGAACTTCTTTCGGGCAAGGAGTCGAATGGAGTACACCGCTTTTTTCAGATTGGCTCGAGTTTTTGTAATATGGGTTCTTTTTTTCTTTGGATAACCTATTATAAATTCAGTTCGATCTTATAGGCAAATTATGTGACTAGAAAATCGACAATAAAATTATCTGTAAGCATAGCAGATGTCGTTTCTAAATCTGTCCAATCGTTTCAAAGATATACGGGGGTACGTTCTGTATTCCATGCGCAATTAAAATGCGCAAAGCATTGTTCTTGCCAATTATTATTTATAACAACAATTATTTCGTAATTCCGCACATTTTAATTCTGCCTGAAATACAGAACATATCCGATTGTAAAACAAATTTAAAAATTTTTGTTTTTAAAAATTCAATTTTTGTCTAGTGTCATCAAGCTTAATATATTCCGAAGGAAATGAGCTCTCTTTTGTTGAAATTGGCATAAAACTTTTGATTTTATTTACAATTTAGTGATTGAACTTTTTAAGATTTTATATGAACTTTTTAATTTTTACGTTTAAACTTTTACGATATTAATTAAGTTCGTAGTTTATTCGAACTGTATGGCTTTATATCCAAAGAAATTTTATTATTATGGCTTGAGTTCGGTTTTAATATAATTTTTCAATTAAATTATATTTTTATTTAGAGATAAATGTGAAGCATGTAGACAAAGAAAAAAAAATGTTGACTGCAGGGAGGGTTAAACTGACGTGTCGATAGCTCCCACTAATCTCTTCAGAGTTCTTTTCCGCTTAGATCGAAGTAGGTGGTTTGCAGTCAAGAGTTAAATATCATCTACTTTTAATCAATTCATTTGTCACTCTTAGAGCTCTATTTCATTTTATAGTTACTGATATTCACTTTTTTTCTTTATGTCTTGTATTAAGCTTCTTTTTTATTCTCTAAAACTACACTCTAAAACACTTTTGTCGAAAATTTTTTCGATAATAGTAGGCAACAATTTGCTCATTATTATCGACCTAAAATTAGACACGCATTCTTTTTGTTGATTTTTGAACGAAATATGTTTACTTAAACAAATAAAAAATTAGCAGCGAAGCGGTTGGCTGGCTGCAGCATCGAGCCGCGACCTCTTGGCTGATAGTCTGGCATATATACCTATCAGCCATAGGCATATTATTCTTTTTCGGCCATTTGATCCACTTGAACTAAATATGTATGTTGAATTTGTGAAGTCAAATTATACAAGTTATGTTTTTTATTGCAAATACCTACAAAATGGATGCAATTTTAGACAACGAGAAATTTTCCACACAAAGTTAGACAATATATGATCCTAAATTTTTAAAAACGAACACACATACTGCTTAAGCCTTTTTCGGCTTTCCTGCAGAAACACCCAGGGTCTTGGCAGGAATCCAACTTGCGCCCCCGGCTAATAATCTAGCACACTATCCACTTCACTAAGGGGGTAGCCGTAGTAATGTTTTAGAGTGAAGTAAGCAGATTTAGAAATAAAGTTCACTCAGCTAATGATAATTTTGTTGTTGAATGTCGGTATTTCTATTTTGCTGAATAGGTCGCACCCTTCTTCATTTATGCTAATATATGTCATGCAAGTGCCTTCAGTTTTGACATAACTTGAAGACTAGAGCTGATGCAAACAAATAGAGAGCAGATGCGACTAGAATAAACAAGGAAACAGCTATGAGTTCTGTGGCATGAAAAAGTTTACTTATTAAGTTATCAGCCATAAAATACAGAAAAAGTTCATTACCTCAAATTTTTATTGGTGTGTCAGACGCGCCTTAACTGATTAGTTTTTTAGAAATACCCATCAATTTTGGGTATGAGACTTGAAAAATTCTAATATTTAATTTCTTAACATTCTAATGCTTCAGCTTATATTTGTTTTATCTTATTTAATGTTTAGGAACTTATTTAATGTTTCGTTTGCACAAGTCCCCAAAATCCATTTATAAAATTACTCCCCAACACTTTTTTTCGAAGACTTATTTAATTTTAAAACAATAGCGGCTTCGGAGTAAAGACTTCTTGCATGACTCTGGCATAACGACTTCACTGAGTACAGATTTTCTGCTTAGTCAGCTTTTTGCAGGGCACCAGCATTTACTTCTCTGGTAGGACTTCTTGCGATATATTTAGAGGTGGAGTCCCTTTAGACCTCCAAAAACACTGATAGCCAAATCGGTGATACTCAGCGAAGTTTTACTTGACATAGCAAAGCAAAAAACCCTTAAATTCGGCTAAAGTCTGGTTAATTAAAAATATATTCACTTGTTGAAGTCTCTAGTGGACACACCCAAGGGAGAAAGTGAAATTGGGCGGTTACGAAAGGTTTCTTCAATTTGTTTCTTAACTTAAAATTTGTCATATATTTTTTGTCGAACTTCTTTCATTTTGATAAAGTAGACTTTTTTATGTGGAATAAGAGTCCCAAAAGAAAAACATTGCGAGCTTTTATTTATGTCATAATTTATAAAATAAGTTTGGTATGAAATTTTATTTTTCTACACATTTGATAAGTTTTTATGAATAAGGGGCTTATTGTCTATTAAAAATAAAATCTTATTTTAAATACGTATGCTAAAAAAGTTCAGCCCTCTGCGAGACTTATATATACTCAATAGCGAAAATGCAAGTATTTAATTATTCAAATGTCATAAAAATTCTTAAAATATTTTGTTTTTGATCATATGGTTAATTGATTTAATTACGTACTTAACTAACACAAATTTTAGTTAGTGACAGTCGTTTTTATTAATAATTTTTATTTAATTACACAGACTTGACAGACAATGAAATTTCGTTTTGAACAAAACTCAAAAATTTTCTAATCAGTTTGATGCGCTAAAAAGTACTGTGTTCTCAGTTTTTCCCATAAATCATACAACCGAGATCATAATTTTGTAAAAAAAAAAGATATACGCAACAGCTATATTTCTTCGCTTTCAGTAAAAGCCGATTTAATTATTTATATTACCCTGTGAAGTTATAATAGATTTTTTATTTTACAAAAAATAAATTTAACTTCATTATGCGGATATAATTAATAAAATTTGTAAACTTAAACAAAAAATTTTACTTTTTTTTTACAAAAAAAATAAATTTTTGAAAATTTGCTGTTGTACTACATAATGGAAAAACCAAATTCAACTAAAATTATTTACTGAATCAGCTAAAATAATTGTGTAAAAAATTTTTTTCCAAATCAGTACACGAATATATAAATTCAAATAAATGTTTTTACTGAAAACGAACCATTGAAAGATTTCTGAAAGTTTTTTTTTTCTTTTTAACATCGCATTGCTCTAAGTGTGAGGGAGTGTAAAAAACTATCAAGTTTTCGAAAAATTTGTGGTTATCATAAAAAGTCAAGAATTATATCTGTTGACTTTTGACAAAACAACTAAAGGATATTTTTAGAAATTTTCAGATGCTTATTTATTAGTTTACGATTGAGTGAAAATATATTTAAAATTAAATAGCAAAAACCCAGCAGTTTCTCTGTCGGTTTTTGGTTTCAGTTTTTAGACATTAAAAACCGCAGTTTCGGTTTCGGTTTAAACTGAATGACAAACACTAGTCATATGTAAAATTTCAAACGGGTACACCATTATATCGAACCTTAACTCGAAAACAAATTTACGTTCAAACTATCTTAATAGAATTAGGTAAACAAATTAGTCATTCACAAAATAGTACCGAAAAATAAAGTTTTTTTTTTATATAAAATTTAAAAAAAAATTAAAAGCAAAATAAGCTGTAAGTAATGAAAAACGTTGGCCTAATGTTGCTTTTAGACACAATTAAGTGAAGAAACTCAATAGGCAAAAATAACTATTTTCATACAACACACATCCACACCCGCACAGCTTACCATTTTACTGTTGTATGGAAATTGAAATTTTTATCAATGGAGTTCCTTCACTCAATTGTCAATAAAATCAACATTTGTCCATCGATTGTCATCATGTATATTTTATTTTGCTCGTAAGATACCTGCCCTTAGCACATATCATTAAAAATTTTTAATTAAAAGTTTTTAGAAGAAAAAAAAATTTTTTTAATTTTTCATAAAAAAACATTTTCAACATTTTTCGATACTAATTTTTCGATACTAAGAAGCCACTGATTTGTGCACCTAATTACATTAACATAGTCTGAAGGTAATTTTATCAGGCATCTATCAAAATCGGACATACGGTTCTTGAGTTAAAGTGAAAGATTCTAGTGTACTTAGAAAAAATCTGTAAATTACAGAAAAAATTGGGGTCACAATATATTTTAGCGCATCAAACTCATTACAAAAAATTTTAGTTTTATTCAAAACGTAACGAAAAAAATACCAATTTGTAAGCCTGTGTTATCTTTTTTCTCAATAATTACATTTGGAGCTGTACGTAGTACCAGATACCACTACACTGCCTAGCATAAAAATAAGAGATAAAATAAATAAAAAATTAACCATAACACAGTTAGTAAGGAACCGTATAATATTAATGCTGCATCTAAATTAAGATACTGAATTAAGTTTAAATCTAAGCCAGTACAATGTAAATAGTTGGCGCCTTTCTGACTAGCCACATGTTCCACCCAATAAATAGCCAAATCCAATGGCAATATAGGCAGATCTTTATATCTTGCTGACATTTCTTTTGCACGCTCAGTGTAATTGTTATTGTAGATAACGTGTTCCACAGCTTCAACGATATCTTCAGCATTTAACGTTTCATAGTCCAAACTGATACCAAAACCTTCAGCCTCTGCTTTGGCCATGTTAGCGAATTGATCGGTATGTACGGGTATACCAATAATAGGTTTTTCATTATAAATACTTTCGGCGATACTTAAACGACCACACTGTGTAATGAAAACTTTAACATTATGATGGGCCAGTACATCCAGCTGAGGAAACCAGGGACTTATAAAAACATTAAAGTGTTCACCTGCTAAATCTTGATTATCAATCTTCCATAACACTCTTTGTTTAAGTTTTAGGAACGCACTAAAGAGTTCTTCTATTTTTGAATCTAGAGTGGCTTTACTCATACGGTGTGTCCCCATAGAGATATATATCACTCCATGTTCAGCTTCATTGACAAATTGTTCGATGTATCCTGGTAAAGGGTAGCGCTGATGACTAATATGCAAGCCACCCACGTGAATTTCATTCGGTACAAAAGGTCTTGGATAGCCCCAAGATACTTGAGTGTTCAGTAGAATAGCAGCAACATTCTTACGGACCGTATAAAAGTCTCTTTTCAAATGTGGAAAGTATTTCTTATAGAAAGCAGCTTGTTCAGGTAGATACTGATAGTTTAAATATTTATAATCCATGAGATACTGAATAAAATTTCTAATACGTGTCTCAAAGTCCATATGATCGGAATATGTAGTCACTGGAAATGGTACATAAGAGGGAGGTGAAGGAGAGCCAATCTTAAAAAGAAAAAATATATGTAGCTAAAATGGTATATCCATGTGCAAAAAAATAAAGTGCGCTTGAAATGTACATTAAAAAAATTGCCATAGAAAAACCGCTATTAATGTACACGTTAAGCATACTTTATTTTTTTTTTTCAAATGGGCTAAGTTCTTAAGAATTTCTCTGGTAATTTAAAATACCATTTCCGTATTCCAAGGTGTATGACCTAAGGGTGACAGAGCTATAAGAGGAGCTTCGAAGTGTTCACTGAAACCAAATAGTGCTTCTGTGTAACCAGATTCACAAATAACAACATCGAATTTAAGATCGCTTTTCATTAAATATTGAACATAGGGAGACTTGAACATTTCATAGCCCATAATAGAGTCATCTGAAATGGTAAGAATATTCAAAAATAAGGCTTTAATAAAACTTATATTTTACATAAAAAAAGTTTAAAAGCATATGTGTGTATATTATTGAAATATACCATTGAAAAGCAAAATCATTGTATTTTGCGCGGGCCGTTGCATTAATAATTATTTTTACGTAATTTTATTTTCAACCGAATAGGCATAAATAAAATGTTTTTTTTTCCGTTACACTTGGCAAATATTTGACGAATCAACAGACAAACTAAAATATTATTTCTTTTACACTGAAAGGAAAGCGATTCATAATGGAAATGAAACCTTTACTTACACCCCTTTCATTAATACAACGAAAAGTGTCATTAATGGCATGAAACATTGCATATCAACAATGAAAAATTACGTAAACTAAATGAAACTTTGTGAATCTAAATTGATTATTAGGCTAAGGTTCGTAACGTTATATTCAGAAAGAATTGGGCATGATTAATATTCCAAGGAGCAAGGGAAAAATTAACATCAACTTAATTTTTCAACATACACAGCAGAACAGAGTAGCGCCACTTTCGGAAGCCGCTACACTTCCATCGTCAGTGCTCACGTGTATTTGCTTATCACCACTTGTCAGGTGGCTCTGTTGAATGTGATTTTAATTCTTATATATACAACTTTTTCGTGAAAATTTAATATGAGAATTAAATCACTCTCAAGCTGATATTAAAGTGCACTTTCCCATTTTTCTGATTTTTATTCTACTCAATACAAACTTTTTTGGTTTGATTTTATACTTAAGTATATATGAACATGTAAACATGTGAAAAGCTCAAGCCAGTAGCTAATTGTTTATTAATATGATTATTTCGAACGTATTTGCTTTGCGAATCTAAATTGATTATTAGGCTAAGGTTCGTAACGTTATATTCAGAAAGAAATGGGCATGATTAATATTCCAAGGAGCAAGGGAAAAATTAACATCAACTTAGTTTTTCAACATACACAGCAGAACAGAGTAGCGCCACTTTCGGAAGTCGCTACACTTCCATCGTCAGTGCTCACGTGTATTTGCTTATCACCACTTGTCAGGTGGCTCTGTTGAAACTTTTTTCAGGCTCATTCTACGCGTTTTTGTCATTGTTAACACGCTGTCATAGTGAAATTACTCGTGAAAAAGGACTTAGTAAGGCTTATAGGTCTAGTAGTAGCTATTTTAAAAAATTCCAATACACCCTCAAAAGTTATCGATAAAAAACGATTTTTTTGGACTTCAAAGACAAAAAAAAATTATCGCTACGCTTTTTCTGGGCCGATTTTAAATTTTTAAACGTTGTCGAATAGAGGGTGACTTAAGCTTTCCGTGTATATTTAAAATAGTTTATTTTAATTACTATTTCATAGATATATCATCAAAAGTAAAATTAAATTTCAGATTTCCGAAAAATTTTTTCCGATTTTTTAAGATTTTGCGTACTTTTTTGCAATAATTTGCTTGAAACCCTACCCATTTTATATATATATATATATATATATTAATTTTATAGCGATTACAATAAGTCTTGTGTCTTCTTTTTTTTGCTGGGAATAAGATTTAAAAAACAACAAATTGAATTTGAATTCATGGTAAAATTAACAAAAAATTAATTATTTTTTTACAAAATAACAGCGCAAAATATTATTAATTTTTAAAATTGATATTAATAGGATTTAAAAATAACGAAATGAGTTTAGTTCATGGCAAAATTAACAAAAATAAATAGTTTGTTAAAAAAAAGATCTGAAAAAATTTTAAAAGTATCTTCGTATCGACAGTAAAATATCGCCGATACCGACGAATCGGAAAATCTGAAGTATCGCCGATATATCGGTATCGGTATCGGTTACTTCCCCCAATTTTAATTTGATCATTTCAGAATATCTGAAGTTCTATCACAACAAAATCTATAAATCCTTCTAAAATAAATTTTTATTGTTTGTGTGGTATGTGTTGTTTACCCTACCTGATATATTTTTATCGTGATAAATATCAAATTCCATGTAGAAAAAGTAGCTAACATAACACATCCTATTTTTCAATATAAAGTTTGTCATGATAAAAATATATCAGGTAGGGTTAAGGACTTATACATATTGTTATGGCAAAACTGGAGAGTTTTGTAAAAAATGGTTTGACATTTGTCATGAAAAAATATATCAGCTAGGGTTAAGTATTTATACATATTCTTATGACAAAACTAGAGAGTTTTGTAAAAGAGGGTATGTAGACTTTTCGGAGTCACTTTATGTATCATCATATATACGAGTATGCATTTGGCTAATCTGAACTGAGAGTTGGCAATTAATATAGAGCTCATTTTTAGGGGTGTATATATATTTTTCACATACATACATACATACTTTAGACTAATTGAGAAATGTTTAGAGGAAGCTACAAATTTTGTTCCATTCTGCTCAACCATATGTGACTAATTATGTCCCAACTTTATGAAGCTGCTAATATAACCATAAAAGTGCCATTAAGTGGGTGATATTTTATTTCATAACTGTATTAATGGTGACTGGATTTTTGTGATTTTCAGCATTTTGGAAAAATAAAAGTCCGCGGAATTTCCGAAAGATAATTTTTAAGAAATTTAGGATACAATTAGTAACATATGGTTGAGCAAAACTAAAAATTGTAAAAAGAAATTCAATTTTATAAGACTTCAGTCGCTGTGAGCTACCTCCGAACAATTCTCAAGCAGTCTAAAAATTAGTACAATATAGTTTTTAGACCATTCGAAAATTTCTAGGGGGTATAAATTAGAATCGGAGCACTTTTGAAAATATGGGCCCACCATTTGTGTTTGGCTTTACCACCTGTAAAAATAAAAATAATATTAATACCTACCGTCCTCTGGTATTGGATCGAATGAAAATGGCACATCATAATAATTTTTAACTTTTTCTATTAGTTGGAATGCTGAGATCACATAAACTTCATGTCCCTTTTTGGCTAAACCCTTCATCAACGAAATGCCAATAATAGCATGTGATTCGGCATCTGATGGTAAAACACCCAATATTCTATATGATTCAACAATCACAGCTAAATAGGCAATCATAAATAAAAAATATATTGCTAATTTATTGAAGTACATTTCAATTTATGAAAGTATTTTGTGATAAATGTAATTAGTGTTATTTTTTATTATTGGACGGTATCGGAAAGCTAAATTTCACTGTATGCGAGCAAGTTTTGTACTTGTTTTTTTTTTTTTTGGCAACTGTTAAATAAACTCTAGGCTGCTTTTGTTTTTTTTTTTAATTTTTGATACAATTGCTTTTTACTCTTATACAAATTAACGGGTCCTAGCAGTGATGCTAACTAATTGAGAGAAAAACATAACATCGATCAGGGATGGCAGATATGGAGATTTCTCGCCAAACGTGGCGATTTTTCAACTTATTTAGCGTATAAGTTTTAGATTTGGCGACATGGCGATTTTTCTGGCGATAAATAATTTTTTTGGCGATTTTTATGGCTATTTTTTTTTAACAAAATCGAATTTCAAAATGTTTATAATTCAGGAAAATTAGTTTGTTGAAAGAGTATTTTTCAAAAATAAATTTTACCAAAACTCGTCTGCTAGAAATTAAAACAATGTGATTTTGACGATTTTTCTTATATTAATTATAGTCATTAATGGATTTTCAATTTGTATGAACAAAATTTTAAAAGAAATAATTTTTGGCGATTTTATTTCTACTTTTGGCAATTTTCTGCTAAATTTTTATACGATTATTTTATAAAAATTTATATTAAAAAAAAGTATTATATAAAAACAAATTTATTATCAAATATATATTAAGAAAAACTACATAAAATTGATTTTGACGACTTTTGGCGATGTTTAAACTCAATTTGGCGAAATAGGTCGGAAAAAATCTGACAACCCTGCCATCGATATGTTAAGGGGTCTAGACCATTGGTGGTCAAAAATATTATGCAGCTGTAAGAATTGTGAACTACAGTAATACGATAAAGTAAACGCAAAGATTTTCATTAAAATTTTATCACAAGAAATTATATTGGTAGTAAAAAATTTACTATTTCTTTACTTGGTAAAATGGAGAAATTTTCAATACATTTTGCCACAATCCCCTTAGTTTTTTCAAAAATATATTTTTATTTCTAATAAAAAGCACTTTATTTTCATCATTATCGTTCATTTTACACACTGTATGTGGCAAAATACCAACAAAGCTCTTATGCATTTACACTCCTCGCTCTCGCATTAACGACTAAATAGAGAGTATAAAAAGAAATGAAGTAAAGAGTACAAACAAATTGTTTGGTGAAATGAACAACTTTGGTCTGGACACGGTCAAAGTGCTTGACAAGCATGTTAATAGTAAGAGTGAACATTTGTTAGTATATGTGACACCGATGAAGCTTGATGGAAAATCAAAAAATTTAGATTTTGCTTGTTGTCACATGCTTGTTCGTGTATAGTGTTAACCCATCAAGCCTGAACAAATTTTCTTTATTTAGCGACATTTTTATTTTTTACCAAACAAACGAACAGCTCAAAATCAAACTAAAAATGAATGTTTGGTAGGTCATCAGGCATAAAAATTTCACACAGCAAACACATGTACACGATTTTGACATCAAGCATTTTGACCGTGTCCAGACCCCTTAAGAAGCATGATCCAATAATTAGGTCTATGCATCTCTACAACAAAAACACTATAATCGTGAAGATTTCAATCAAACTCCAGAAATAAAAAATTTTGTCTAGGGTTTTTTTCTATGAAGTTTGACATCTTTATGAAGGTAAACAATAAACAGCTATCGACTTGCATTGACTTGATTATTGCATCATGGTAAGAAGTATTAAAAGAATTGAAAGTGTTTATGCAAACTCTTTAAACATAATACTACAGCAATGTCAGGAAATTTCAATTACCTTTGCCACGCTATGTATTCGACTTTGACAAAACTAACATTTACATTTTTTTAAGTTTAGTGTTAAAAAAAAACATTTAAAAATGTATATTTCAAAAGAACGCTGATTAGATACTGTAGCGGCCCACAATGGCTCCAAATGGAAAAAAGGGTAGTAAATATGTAAAGATTATTTCCTTTTTTTATTTTAACTTGAAAATTAAATATTTTATCGCGTGGAAAAATTATCCTAAGTTTGAACAAGGACTCCAAACTACCTAAATACCAAATTTCATAAAAATCCGCTCAGTGGTTTTTGCGCGATGCACCAAAGGTTTGGGTTCTACATCGATTTGTGTTTACGCCACCGTAAAAATTTTCAACAAAATATTTCGTGTACAGGCACGCCCATTTATTTTTTAGTTTTAATATCTGTATACATATCTAATATATTATGTGGAGAAATTTTAAGAACTTGATGGGTGTTTTTTTTAAGCGACTAATTTAGCGACTGCAGTAATAAGTTTATGCTTTGAAATATTGAAAATAAAAAATTTTAGTTTTGAAAATTTTTGAAAAAAGCTCTACTTTTGTCAAAAAATTCATTCATTTTTCACTCTTATTTTAAAGTATTTACTTTGATTCCTTTTCACGATTACTTGAATTAAAATAGCTAAATAGGATTTTCTGTGTGTCATCAAGAATTGTGTTGAAAATCATAAACTATTTTTTGGCAAATTTTTACTATGCTATTACCGGAGATATTGACGAAATAGAGAACAAAGTCGAGGCAAAAAGTCAATATTTTAAAATTCAAAGCCAAATATCTTTGAAAATATTAAAGATATTAAAAAAAACTAAATTGTATTTTTGTATCTATTATTTTTACTTCATACGAAGCTTAAATTCCTTAAAATCAGATAAAATTTGCAAAATTTATGAGGCCTTAGGGTGCCTAGACACGTTTAGATTGTATTGGTATGTTTACAAAAATTTATCAGCTTTACTGTAGCTACAACTTTGACAAATATTGTTATAAAAAAATTAGGAGTCGCAGTAAGTTATTCTGAAAAAAGTAAAATATAATAATTTTTAATATACCTGCGGAAAATTTGGTGCCAAATAATCCAAAAGTACTTATCCTATGACTTGGAAAATGGGAGGGATACCAAAAGTAAAGAGTAGTGAATATTGAGAAGAGAGATAGATATCATGTAAATGGTCACATATTAACTATTTTCAGTTAATTAGTTGGGATTCGGGCTAGTTTTGTAGTAAAAGGCACTAAACAAATTCGATGCAGCTGGATCTAAGACCTATCACATAATAATGTTAATTGTCAACCTCCAATGAGACAGTCATGCCACTAAGGAACCAGTCTCGTATATGGTATTATCTACTGGTATTTATAATTTTGAAACATAAATGACCCTGTGGTCGAGTGGATAAGTGTGTTATCCTCTCATGCCGGAGATTGTCGGTTCGAGTCCCATCAAAGACTCTGCTTAAGGTACGGTCATACTTGGCAAATATTTGCGGAAAAAACATGACCAACAGACAAACTAAAATTGTATTTAATTTAACTCCAATATTTTTTTTTTTAAATTGGCTCTCATTTATTGAAAATAATATAAAACCAACTTTTTCAGCATAATTAACTTTATTTTGTGATATAGAAACCAAGTTAAATCATACATATTTGCCAAGTGTAAACGTACCTTTAGAAATAATATACAATTTCTACTTGCATTTGTAACAATAACAAAATAAATAAATTTTCAATTATTAATCAATTATAACAGCTAGGCCATCTCTATGTTAAAGTGATTGGTCCGCTTCATACTAAATGTTAGAACTCGGACTAGTCCCTACCACTTGGGGACCGGTCACGTGACTTGTTTTGCGTCAGTTCCATTTACCGTAGGGATATTTAAAAAAAGTGCACGAATAAATTATTTTTTGACATATAATGTTAATAAGGGTTGCTTAGTGGACTCTTAGCTACATTATCACCAAGTCAGAATTACTGTTGGCCACAAAATTGATGACACCTTTTTTTGAGGGCTCACAGATTTTCAAAAACTTTACAGGCCCATAAAAAAATTTTCACCACCAAACTTTATTTAGGGCTTTACTACTCTTTGATAGTACAATCGAACCTGTGTGATGTCCTGTAATTGTATTTTTTTTTCAAAAATCTTTATTTGTTGCATAGTGTAATTGATCCAATTTAATTGACACCAATTTTAGTTATTAACAATCTCTTTTATTAGAAAATATCATTGGCGTAGCTACTCCCTACAGTTCGCTTATATGATCAAAACTACTATAATATTTTTAATTTCTAGGATGGCTAGTGCGGTTATGGGGAAGGCTTACCCACCCTCCCCCCTTAAGAATAGCCAACCTACGCCAATGAAAAAATTCTAAGCAGTCTAAATAAAACAATTGAAAATTTTTTTTTTAATTTATATTATTTTATTCTACTTAATTATCTTTCTGCTCAATAATTACATTTGGAGCTCTGCGTAGTAAAAGATTCCTTTACACTGTCTAACATAATAATAAAAGATAAGATAAATAAAAAATGAACAGTAAGGCAGTTAGTAAACAACCGTATAATACTAGTGCTGCATCTAAATTATGATACTGAAAAAACTTTAAATCTAAGCCAGCGCAATGCAAATATTTGGCACCTTTTTCACGAGCCACATGTTCCACCCAATAAACAGCCAAATCCAATGGCAATATAGGCTGATCTCTATATCTTGCAGACATTTCTTTTGCACGCTCAGTGTAACTTTTATTGTAAATAACTTGTTCCACAGATGATACGATATGTGAAGCATTTATTGTTAGATAGTCCAAAATGATGCCCATACCCTCAATATTTGCTTTGCCCGTATTATAGAATTGATCACTAATTACGGGTATACCAATAATTGGCTTTGCATGATAAACACTTTCGGTAAAACTTAAAAGGCCACCCTGTGTAATGAAAACTTTAACATTTGCATGGGCCAGTATATCCTCTTGAGGAAACCATTGACGTATTAAGATATTATAGTGTTTACCTTCTAAAAATGGATCATCAAGCTTCCAAATCACTCTTTGTTTAAGCTGTCTGAAGGCTGAAAAAAGGTCTAATGTTTTTAGAGCTAGACTGTTTCTACTCACAATATTTGTGCCCATAGAAAAATATATCACTCCATGTTTAGCTTCGTTAATAAATTTTTCAAGATCTTCAGGTAAGAAATTGCGGTGGCGATTAATATGCAAACCACCCACAGAAATTTGATTCGGTACACTAGGCCTCGGATAGCCCAGAGATACATGGGTGTTTAATAGAACAGCAGCAGCATTTTTACGCACCGTATACATATCTCTTTTCAAATGTGGAAAAAATTTCTTATACAAAAGAGCTTGACGAGGTAGTGAATCGTAATGTAGTGTTAATTGTCCGATAATTGATAATTTTAAATTCACTAATCGTTCCACATGTATCATATGATCGGAAAATGAAGTCATTGAAAATGGTACGTAAGAGGGAGGTGAAGGAGAGCCAATCTAAATAGAAAAAAATATGTAACTAAAAGTTTAGTTTTCTTTTTATAATTTGTTCTGGTAATTTAATATACCATATCCGTATTCCAGGGTGCATGAGCTAGTGGTGATAAAGCTATAAGAGGAGCCTTAAAGTGTTCACTGAAACCAAATAGAGCTTCTGAGTAAAAATCTTCACATATAACAGCATCGAATTTATGATTGCCTTTCATTAATTGCTCAACATATGCCGATTTGAAAATTGCATAGGGGATTAAAGATTCGTGATTATTGATCACAATTTTATATGCATTTTCCATATCACCAGCATTTACTATTTTATAATCTGAAATTACAAGAAAATTTAAAATTTATTATTTTATCATAACTTAAGACGACGTAATTCAATTTTATTAAAAAAAAACTTTAAGAAACTTGAAATAAAATTAGTTGCTCTAACATAATTTTTTTTTATATATTCAGTGCTGTCGGAATTATTCAGACAGCAATGATGAAAAATATATTTTTTATGCAAAATTTATTAAAAAATTAAAAAAAAATCGAAAATTGCAAAAACCATTTTTATTAACTCATCAAAAAGCCACACATACTACAAATAAAATTAGTTTTATTTCATGAAAATCCATGGATAAATATTGATTTTATTCATAATAAAGTGAAGTCACCTAATTTTTCCAAAAAATGTACACTAAACAACAAAAGCAATTTTTTCAATACGAAAAAATGCACTAAAACTACAAAAACGCTAAAACTAAAAATATCATCAAAAATGAAAAAAACGACAATAATTTAAAAAAAATCACCAACACGAAAATAAAAGCACCAAAACTAGATAAAATCGCCAAAAAACCGAAAAAATCGATGGAACGAAAAAAAATGTCAAAACCAAAAACAAAAAAAAGCGCTAAAACTAAAAAATCAGCAATAAAAAATCAGCAAAAAATTCCTCATAACCGAAAAAGCGCCAAAACTGAAATAAATCGCTAATATTAAATATATCTTCAAAAAGCAAAAAAAAATTAAAAAAAAAACGCCAAAACCAAAAAATGGCCAAAACTAAAAAAATCGGAAAAAATGCATAAAAAAACAAAAACAACGAAAAAATCACGAAAATGAAAAAAACCCCAAAACCAAAAAAAAAATCGCCAAAACAACGAAAAATAACTTAATAAATAAAAAATAAAAAAATAATGCCCATGGACATTATGTCACTGGACGTTATGACATGCCACCGTTTGCAAATGACATGATCCATGTCCGCATTGCATCGTATTATTCTTAAAACTAATTTATGTTACTATTCGATGGAGCACTCAAGTGTTCGTAATATAATGATTGCACTCGTTAAAACGCAAACACTTGGTTGCAAGTGACATGGTACATGACTGCATTACATAGGACCATGTTGTAAGTACTCCATTTCAGCCAAAATTGACCACGTAGTCCAATATTATTTGTAGGGCTATGTTTTAGACTTTTTTGTGTGTATTGACTTAGTTGGTATTAAAATCAAGATTTATTTCTCGATTTACATGATATATGGGTTTATTTGTTCGTGAGAGCAAGAGGCAATAATTGAAGGTTTTGCACTTTTAATTTTTTTCTTAATTTTTGGAAAACAACATATTTGTAATTTTTCATGAAAAAGCACTTTTTTACGATAATAGTTATTGAATAACTACGAAAGCGTTGATCAAATTAAAAAGCTAAATTATGAAAGATTCAGAGTAATTTTCTGGCGTTTTGGTGATCGAAATCGTCCATACCATTTTCCAGTTAGGGTGAAATATACTAACGTAAGTAGTGAAAATACTAGTCAGGAGCATAAAACAACTGTACGTGATAGATTTGAATTTATCGCATTAAATACTTAATATTCCCTATATGTATTTTGTTAGCAGACAAGTCTTATTAAGTTTGAGTAAATACTTGCCAAAAAAAATATTTATTAAACCTATACATATGTATCATCAAATATGCATTTGGCTAGACTGAACTGAACTTTCGTATTACTATATAGAGCACATTTTTCAGGTTGTATCAATTTTTCTCTAATAATGTACGTTGGTATTTGACTTTACCACCTGCAAAACAATTAAATTAGTATAATTTTAATACATACTTACCCGCCGGTAATGGAATATCGTATGAAAAGGGTACATCATAATAATTTTTAAGCTCCTCATTTCGTGGATACGGTGAGATAACATATACAGTATGCCCCTTTTGAGCTAAAGCTTCCATCAAGGTAGCCCCATAAATAAAATGTGATTTGAAAGTTGTGGGTAAAATAGCCAAAAACTTATATGATTCAACAATTACAGCTGAATAGGTAATCGCAAATACAAAATATATTGATGCTTTATCGAATTGCATTGCAATTTTTTTCTATTTTGCCTCAAATGTAAATAATTAGTTTTTTATTGGACGTAGACGAAAGCAAAATGCCGCTGTCTTCGAACCAGTTTTTATCATAACATTAAGTAATATCTTGTGAAAGTAATTGCTGTTCTTTTGCATTTATTAAATAATCTCTCTTCTGCTGTTGTTTTTGTTTCTATTTTTAATATAATTTTTTGTAATAACAATTAACGGGTCCTAAGCAGTGATGCTAATTAATTGAAATTGATAAATACCATCAATATACAAAAAGTAATAAAGGTCGTTTTTTTGAGGTTCAAGAAGTGTGAAAATGACTTTAAAACTTTGGGACTAGAGTTGAATTTCTAAAGTTTATACAAATTCTTTGAAGTTACTAATAGAGCAATTCCAAAAAAAAGTTCAGTAACTCCTACTATGCAAGGACTCCGGTAATTAATAAATTATAAATTAAGTATAAATTTTTCCAGTTTTGAGTTCCAAAAAATATTACAAGCTTTATTTTTTAATTCAAAATTCTTAAAATCGAGTTTAAAAGTTTCCAACAATATTTTGTAGTTGTTATAGGGACTATCCTTTAAATAAAAAATTTTAACTATAAAGAGTTAATGCTCTAAATTGAAATCTGTTTTCAGTTTTTTCTATTGTTTTTAATAGACATGGCCAATATTTCTACTAGATAAATCAGTATATTTTACCTTAATTCGAAAAATGTATGCTGGATTTCAAAATATGCCAGAAAAAATTACCTTCAAACCTTGTTACTATAGTTTGTTGATTTGGTCAACGCTTTCAGAGTTATTTACAAATCATTATGGAAAACAAATGTTTTTTCATGTAAAATTAAAAAAAGTTCTCGTTTTCAATAGCTCATGAAAAATTTAAAACTACAAAATCTTTACATTTTAAATATTGGTCTTAAGAATATTTATGTGTCTTGTGAACAACATAAGCCATATAAAAAGAAAATCGATGGATAAGTGATAATTTTATTAGAAGTGAAGTGATTTCACCGAGACAAGTAAAATGAATTTTCGGTAGCAGATCTATTTTTGGCTTAAACAAATATTTTTGCGTAGTTTGCTTTTATTTTAACCGAATAACTACAAAGAAAAAATTGCCACCAAAAATTTTTCAACCAACAGTTTGTCTAAAAATCAATTTAATTTTCAGTAAATTTTCTTTACTGAAACAGTGAATTTTTTGTTTGACTTTTATTTATGATGCAAACATCAAAAAGAACTAGATATACTCGTTTTCTATGCTGTAAAAAAAACAATTCCGATGACGATACACACATAAATAAAAACAACAACAACAACAACAATGATACCAAAAGGAATACGATTGTACCAAGTTTTTTTACTGACGATTTTTGAGTGAATCAATACGTTAATGTTGTTGCGTTAATTCTGATTCATTTTTAAGAGTCTTTATATAAACATTCAGAGTTGAACACATTTAACAAAGTGAAATATCATACATGTTTAATGGATATTGATGACTTAGACAAAAAGTGTGTTTGATATATCGCGACGTCATTTCTGTTTTGGCCCACCTACCATTTTTTTTAAATGAGTTATATATGGGGCATATATGTTTTGAATACCCTCTTTCAGGATCTCAAACCTGTTTCTCAAAATTTTTTCTGGTTTCTGAGATATCAAGCATTCATTGTGCCCTATATCATCAATTTTGATAAATTGTTTGTAAAAAAAAAATTTTTTTTTAATAAAAAATAAAAAAATCAGAAGTCAAGTAACACATTAAATAAGGGTTTTATTTGTAAAAATTATGAGCCCAACAAAGCTATTTATGGCCGTGGTAGTCAACTTTGACACGATGTATCTCACCGTGCGTTTCAACAGGATAGTCCAAAATTCAATATTCATAAATTTTGGTCCTCCTCTACGATTTTTATATAAATCGTTTCACAGGTACAGATTTATTTCCCTTTTTTCAATTGGAACCACTGTGCGTTACTATAAACCACTGTGGGGCGCTACAGTATAAATTTTGATTTGTTTTACACTAAAAATATAAAAAAATGTAGATGTTGGTTATGTCAAAATCGAATACCTAGCGTGGCAAAGGTAATTGAAATTTCCTGATATGGCCGTAGTGCTAAATTTAAAGAGTTTGTGGAATCTTTTGAAATTAAACTCTTCTCCAAAAGTGTTAATGCCGTTCTTACACTTCTTTTAATACTTCTTACATATTGATAAGGCGCGGTTCCAGCTTGAGATTTTGGGGTGGGGGGAGAACTTTTAACAAAAACACACCATTTTGCAAAACTTTCTTTAGAAACTCAATAAAAATTGGGTATATTTTATTCATTTTGGGGGGGGGGGGGGATATTATATGTCCGACACCCCTTGTAGCCGCGCCTGATATTGATGGTATCATTTTCTCTCATCCGTTAATTTGTGTAAAAGTAAAATGCAATTGTATAAAAAATAATAAAAAAAAACAAAAGCAGCACAGTGATATTTAGCTTTCCGATACCGTCTACGAAAAAAAAAACACTAATTACGTTTATCACAAAATACTTCTATAAATTAAAATGCACTTCAATAAATCATCAATATATTTTTTATTTACGATTGCTGTGATTGTTGTTGAATCATATAAAATATTGGGAATTTTACCAACAGATGGCGAATCACATTTTATTATTGGCTCTGCTTTGATGAAGGGTTTAGCCCAAAATGGACATGAAGTTTATGTGATCTCAGCGTTTCCACTAGAAGAAAAAATTAAAAATTATCATGATGTACCCTTTTCTTTCGATGCAATACCGGAGTGTAGGTATTAAAATTATACCAAGTTTTTTACAGGTGATAAAGCAAACAACAAAATATATTAGGGTGGATCTACATACATATATTTTCAAACGTGCTCCGATTATAATTTTCACCCTCTTGAAATATTCGAATAGTTTAAACACTATTGTGCACTAGTTTTTAGAGCGCTTGAGAAATGTTTGGAGGTAGCTCAAAGCGGCTGGTCTTAAAATATAGAATTTCTTATGTGACTAATTGTATCCAAAATTTCTTAATATTTTTTTTCCGAAATTACGAGGACTTATATCTTTCCAAAATGATGAAAATCAAAAATTTATAAAGAGTACAATTACTTATCGAACCGGTTAAGAAAAATAACACAGGATATACTGAAACAAAACTTTTAGATAACTATCAACTTTCAATTTAGTTTATCAAATTGATACATCTACAAGATTTGCAGCCTCTTATACCTTTAGAATATCATTACTTTTATAATACTATAATTTAGTTCAGATGAAATCAAAGTAATAGCAAAATATATTGCAATGTCCAATTAGATTTATCTTCTTATTTTTATTGCTCTATGAGCATGGTAGTGCGCCAGGCCAAGTTCCGGCCTACAGTTTGTAACCACTTTCCAAAACCATTTTCAAAACGTCGATAAACGTATATATATTTTGTGGGCTCTCTCTAACAGAACCAGTCGTTAGAATTTTGCTATTTAAAAAATGTATTTTGTTGTACAGCACAACTATTCACCATTTTGTAAAAAAAGAATTTAAAAAAATAATTAAAATTTTGGTTAAAATTATATTTCTCATGATTACGGCCTGAATATAAAAAAACAATGTTACAATGACTCAATGATAAAATCTCAAGTTTTTAAGAATTTTTTGTTATAAAACTAGACAACTCCTTCCAATGTTATGATGAAATAGTGGAGCATCCTCTGGAAAAAAAATAAAGTCCCAAGGGCCAGAAGCTGCAGTAATGTGCTGTTTGGCCTTTTCGTTGACAGTCAAAAAATATGATTAAAGCCGGTATGGGGAGCTCCGAAAAGATCTTAAGGCTTTTTACATAGATTAATGACTGATGCTTTTGAAAACGTGTACCGATCTTCTTTAATATATCAATTTTAATATTCAAATACATTTGATCACAATATAGATGATCAAATGTATTTGAATATTAAAATTTTTTTTTTTTATTTCTTGTTTTCGATAAGTTTTTAAGTTCTGTTTTACCAAATAGCGCGAGTAAAGTACTAGGGTGAAAAATTAATTTCTGATTAAATAAAAAATTAAAAATTAAATAATTTTTTGTTCTATTTCGATGATATACAAAACAAATATTTGCAAAAACTGAACACCCAAATTTTTTTGTAAGTCGGTAATTTGAACTGTCATATTTAATAACGCCGTCGTCGATTCGACGAAGTATGATCTTTACGCCATAGAACTAAGTACGACTTTCTAGGGTTCAAAAATTCATTAAGTGCGACTTTAGCTCACTCACGAAGGGTTCCGTACAAATACACATATATCCATCCCTTTTCGTTTTTGCCCTTTTTCATTTTGGCAATTTTTTCGTTTTACTTCTTTGTTTAATTTTAATTATTTTATTTTCTATGTTTGTTTTACCGATTTATATTAGTTTTAGCCCTTTTTTTAGTTTATGTCTTTTTTAGGGTTCTTGGATTTTTTCGGTTGTTGGTGACTTTTAGTTTTAGCGATTTTTTTTAACACTTTTATCGTTTTGACGATTTTTCCGGTTTTTAGCGACAATTTCTTCATTTTTGCGCTTTTTTTTTTTTGTTTTGGCGCTTCTCTTCGTTTCGGTGATTTTTTTTCATTTTTATCGATTTTTTTTTCGTTTTTTGATGATATTTTTAGTTTTAGCGATTTTTTAGTATTTTTTTCACTTTGACGACTTTTTTCGATTTATGGCGTTTTTTTAGTTTTTTTTTGCGATATTTTTAGTTTTGGTAATTTCTTTAGTCTTAGCGATTTTTCTTAATTTTGGTGCTTTTTTATTTAAGCGCTTTTTTCATTTTGGTAATTTTTCTTTTTGACATTTATTTAATTTTTGAAGTTTTTAATTTTAGCATGTTTTTTTAAATTTGCATCTTACGGTTTGCAAGTTACACCAAATTGCCTAAATTACATAGTAAAAATCACTATCGCCTGGAAGAATCTTAGGCGTTAGTTCTCAAGAAATTATCCGAACAGCACATGTTGTTTTGCCGAGGCACCTTCATTTAGCAAGGAAACCAATCATTAGCCAAGACATAAACGTTGGCTAAGGCTTCCCAAATACTAAAACAAATATCTCCCTAGTCACAATAAATCCTCGGATTATCAAAGACTAGGACGAAAGATTCCCCAAAATCACAGAAATTTTCCGGATTTCCAAAAACTAGGTCAAAAATCTCCCAATATTTTCAAAACTTAACCGGCAACACCGAAAACCAAACAGCACTGAGTTTTTGAGGAATTGAACCTTCACGATGGCCTATTGCCTTCGTTTTCAATTATCGTAACCAGTCTTCGTTACACGTATTTGTTACACGTGTTTTTCATAAAAGTTTTTTTTTTACCCTCCAGCATAGAAAATATATACTGCATATTATATGCACAACATGCAATAGGGAAAAGTATTTGGCATACTTTTGGAAGCAACAAATAAGTATTACACCTTTTAGTTTTGTATGTTGAAAGTGGCGCTATAATTAATGCATTTTTTTGTGTTTGAACTTCTGTTACAAAAAAAAATTGATAAATAAATGCAAAGCTAAAGAAGCAAAACCAAAATAATAGTAATATACACACATACGCATTTGAACTTTTTTTATGTAAAATATAAGTTTTAGTAAATCAATATTTTTGAATATTCTCGCCATTTCAAATGACTCTCTTATGGGCTATGAAATCTTCAAGTCTCCCTATGTTCAAAACTTAATTAAAAGCAATTTTAAATTCGATGTTGTTATATGCGAAGCTACTTTTACAGAAGCACTATTTGGTTTCAGTGAATACTTCGAAGCTCCTCTTATAGCTCTGTCACCATTAGGTCATACACCTTGGAATACGGATATGGTATTTTAGATTACCAGAGTAATTCACAAAAACTAAAATTTTATCTATATATTTTTTTTCTTCTTTAGATTGGCTCTCCTTCACCTCTCTCTTATGTACCATTTCCAATGACTACATATTCCGATCATATGAACCTTCGGACACGTATAAACAATTTTATTGAATATCTCAAGGATTATAAATTCTTAAATTATGACTATCTACCCAAACAAGCTGCTTTCTATAAGAAATACTTTCCACATTTGAAAAGAGACTTTTATACGGTCCGTAAAAATATTGCTGCTATTCTACTTAACACTCAAGTATCTTGGGGCTATCCAAGACCTTTTGTACCAAATGAAATACCCGTGGGTGGTTTGCATATAAATGGTCATCGCAGCCCCCTACCTGTAGAGCTGGAAAAATTTGTCAACGAAGCTGAACATGGAGTGATATATTTCTCTATGGGGACACATCGCCTGACTAAAGACATTCTAGATTCAAAATTTAGTGAAATTTTTACTGCTTTCAGAAAACTTAAACAAAGAGTATTATGGAAGATTGAAAATGAAGATTTAGTAGGTGAACATTTTAATGTTTTTATAAGTCGCTGGTTTCCTCAGCTGGATGTACTGGCCCATCAAAATGTTAAAGTTTTCATTACGCAGTGTGGTCGTTTAAGTATCACCGAAAGTATTTATAATGAAAAACCTATTATTGGTATACCCGTGCATACCGATCAATTCGCTAACATGGCCAAAGCAGAGGCTGAGGGTTTTGGCATCAGTTTGGACTATAGGACATTAAATACTGAAGGTATCGTAGAAGCTGTGGAACACGTTATCTACAATAATAATTACACTGAGCGTGCAAAAGAAATGTCAGCAAGATATAAAGATCTGCCTATATTGCCATTGGATTTGGCTATTTATTGGGTGGAACATGTGGCTAGTCAGAAAGGCGCCAACTATTTACATTGTACTGGCTTAGATTTAAACTTAATTCAGTATCTTAATTTAGATGCAGCATTAGTATTATACGGTTCGTTAATAACTGCGTTATGTTTAATTTTATATTTATTTTATAATTTATTGTTATGTTAGACAGTGTGGTGTAATCCAAATGTAATTATTAAGAAGAAAGATATCACAGGCTTACAAATTGGTCATTTTTCTTTACGTTTTGAATAAAGCTAAAATTTTTTGTAATGAGTTTGATGCGCTCGCTAAAAAATACTACGTCGCACTTTTTCCTTATCTTCACAGATTTTTTTTTCGTATCCAATATTACCACTAGGTACACCAGTATATTTCATCTTAAATCGAGAACAATCAAATAATCGCAAAGTAGTGTTTTTTAATTAAATATAAAAAAACTAAAAACTCATGAAAAATGTAAGACTACAAAAACTAAAATTTTTAATGATATGGGCTAAGGGAAAAAAATAAATTATCATTTTATTCACAATTAAGAGAAAACACTCAATTGATAAAAATCACAATTTCCATATAACAGAGAAATTTTATTTTTAACGGGTGTCTATGTGTGTTGTATCAAAATCACAAATTTTGTTTTTTGACTTCCTTCCCATAATTGTGAAGAAAATGAACAGTTGCCATCAATTTTCATGATAAAGAAGATGACATAAAAGTTTAATTTTTGCAGTTTGAAATTTTCTAAGAGCTTCTAGAAATTAAATTATTAATTTTTTATTAAAATCCACTTTTTTCTATACTATTTTGCGAATAACTAAGAAACCACATAATTGTATTAAGATAGTTTGAATGTTTTTTTTATCATGCATCATCGGACTTAATAGTGGAAATATTAGATACGCCCATAAAAAAATCTCAAAATAATAGGAAAAAACTGAGGACACAGTTTTTTTAGCGCATCAAACTGATTAGAAAAAAGTTAGTTTTGATCAAAAAGGAATTTCATTTTTAGTCGAGTCATGAACTTAAGTTTGAAAAAAAAATTTGAACAAAAGTGTCTGGGTGTTTTCACTTAACTGCTAATAAAATCAACATTTATTACTCGATTTTCATGATAAAGCTATATATTTTATTCGTAAGATTGCTGGCCTTAAGTGCAATAATTAAAAGATAAATACTTTGTAGCTTCTGTTTTTAATTTTGCATGAAAAGTCTCTTTTTTCGATACGAATTTGTAAAGAATTCCGAAAGCGTTTGCCAAATCAAAAAATTATATGGAGGAAGTTTAAAGGTAACATTGTCATGCATGTTTTCACGGTTTGTTGATTGCTATCTGGCGTACATTTCTCGATTTAAGGAAAAATATACTGATGTATCTAGTGGAAGTATTTGTTGTGTCCATTCAAAAAATCTGTACGTGATAGAAGAAATCTGAGAATATATTTCCATTTAGCTCTTTCTTTATATTATATATATTTTTATTTAAAGAACCGAAAGAAAATTTATTTTTGCAGACTGCTATTACCAAGACTGTTCTGCATTTCATGCTGAATAATAACACTGGCCAACAAATTAGGCAAAAAATTTTGACTGGGGAAACGAAGTATGTTTTTTAGCTAATCTGGCTGCGCTGAATTCGAATCTGGCAACAAAGTTGGGCTATCACGTCCAGTTCGTTTTTTATCGCATGCTGGCAATACTGTAAAATAGTTAATACTGACGCTACAATTTCACAGTTATTAATTTGACAAAAGCCTACATTCATTATAAATTTGTATAAAGGTAGAGTATAAGCATGTCAGTGAGATCGTGTGTTACTAATCCGAGCTATTTTTGCTTTGTGTGTGGTGAATATCTGATTGGAAAAAAAGGATATGCAATATCAGAATCACTAAAATATGCATATCTCCATTATTTTGGTTTTGCTGTCGGAAACTTGGACAAACCGTGGACACCGACAATGTTTTGCAAAGAAGGGATATTTGTTGGCCCTCAGATCAGGAAGCTTATCAATGATCATAATTTTTCGCAGTGTTTATCGGAGAAAGAATATACAGCCTGGGAGTCTTTTAAGTGCATCGTGAAAAGTTTTCTTGGAAACAATAAGAGTGAAAACTACAGACAAATTGTTGCTGAATTATTGAAAAGTTATCATGAATTGGGTGCACGAATGTCACTCAAAATACATTTTCTCCATTCGCATTTAGATTTTTTCCCACAAAACCTAGGTGCTGTTAGCGACGAACAAGGGGAACGCGCCCATCAAGATTTAATGAAAATTGAAAGAAACTATCAAGGATTTTGGGATAAAAGTATGCTGGGAGACTATTGTTGGACTCTAATACGTGAAACCGAACCAACGAAATACAAACGACAATCATATAACGCCATTCACTTTTGAAAACTCATTGATTTTTAAATAAACTAATAACTTTTTATGGAAAAATCTAATAAAAGCTTTTTTTTATATCTCGAAAACCTGACGTGATAGAGAAAAACCATTTACAGATTCGAATTCAGCGCACCAAATTACACTGGGAAATGTATTTGGTTGCTCCAGTCAAAAACCTTGTTGGCTAGTGTAATGTTTAGAATTGTTGTTATAAATATTAATAAGTTGTTAATAATTTGATAGTTCGAAAATTTTTCATTCGGCAATGAAATGCGGATCAGGGCTGTATTTAACGCTAATGGCATTGATGTATTCCTACAATAAAGGAAAAGCGGCAATATAAAAATAAAAACTCATCATCGAATGATTTATTAGGTAGATCGTATTTTGCTAAAAATAATAATTTGAAAATGACATAACTTTTGACATTATTAGTCGATTTTATTAAAATTAGTCTTATTTGAAATAAGAGTTTGCCTACTTTTTGTTCATGTATTAATGTTTCTAAAGTATTATTTTCAAATATAAAATTTTTTTATTTTTCCCTGTTGTTGAAAAAGTGGTCATAACGTTTAACTTTGTCGTGCAATTATTATAACTTTTTATTTTTAGAGAGTAGATGTACAGTGCTTTCAAACCATATACTAATTTTGTGTGGTGTATTTGTTTCGCAAAAATCATTCCTGGAACAACCGTGAATGCAAATATAACGCTCAAGACACAAAAATGTTTAAAAATCAAATACTTTAATTTTATTTCAGGGTCCATTTAATGAGGCGAAAGCTATAATATGAATCCTACCTTCTCATATACGTATGTAATAGTTACATTGGTAAACAAAAAAACAAAAAGTACGCTTAGAATGAGAATCAGCCATATAGCAACATATAGCGACCACTGTGCTAAAAATAGCTTCCTAATTTTTTACAGACCTTATATAGCCTAGAGCCTTTTCTATAAATCTATAATAATTTTTGTGGATCAGACTATTAATTTGGAAGATACAAGCTTTCCGACGACTAAAGAGTTTTATCGGTAAAATTGGTCTTATATAACAAAAATATAGGGTCGCATTGTTAAAAATAGCTGTCTAATTTTTACAGAATATATAGCCCATATCCTTGGCTATAACTTATATATACATTTTTGTGGATCAGACTATTAATTTGGAAGATATGGGTTTTTCGAAAACTTAAGAACTTTGTTAGTAAAATTGGTTCCTTACATAATAACACATAGCACCCAGGTGTTAAAACAGGTGCCTAGTTTTGTACTGACCTTAAAGCCTACAACCTGCCTATAATTCGGCCATAAATTTTTTTTGGTCTAATTGGTTTTATATAGCAAACTGTAGCTCCCACAGTGTTAGAAATAACTACCTATAACTCATCTATACACTATTATAGAACAGATTGTTAGTTTGGAATATATGGGCTTTTTCGAAGACCTAAGAATTTTATTTGTAAAATTGCTCTTATACAATAACATATAGCGCCCACTGTGCCAAAAATGGCAGCATATTTTTTTACAGACCTTAAAGCTTTCATGATTTCCTATAATTCATCTAGACTATTAATTTGGAAGATATAAGCTGCCCGAAGAGTAAAGAATTTTGCTGGTAAAATTTGTATTATACAACAACATATAGCGCCCACTGTGTTCAAAATAGCTGCCTCACTTTTTACACACCTTGTAGCCTACATCCTTTTCTATAACACATCTATACATTTTTTGTGGATCAGACAATTAGTTTGGAAGATATAACTGTTCCGCCGCTAGATTGACATTTTTTCTCCCATTGTGCGTCGTCCCTAAATTATTTTGTTTTAAAAGTGCTGGTAGCACCCACTGTTTTACTAGAACAGCAATATCATTAAAAAACATTAATTTAATTAGAAATTTATTTAAAAATAAAATATTTATTTAGCAAGCAGTTAACTGAAACAAATGGATGACAGTTTTTCTGGTTAGTTTACTAATATTATAGATATCGCAAATAAATTAATAAAATCTATTTCATAGCAACTGTCTTTTAATCCATTTATACAGTATAATAAGTCCCCAGCAAGTTACATAAACAGTGCTGAAGATAAATAAAAATGGCATGAATAAAATATCTAAGCTATAATATTCAAAAAAGCTTAAATCTAAACCAGCACAATGCAAATATTTGGCACCTTTTTGACGAACCACATGTTCCGCCCAATAAACAGACAAATTCAATGGCATTACGGGTTGATCTCTAAATCTTACAGATAACTCCTTCGCATGCAAAGCATAACTTTCATTATTAATAATATGTTCTACAGCTGCTACGAGATCTTGAGCAGTTAGTGCTTCAATATCCAAAGTAATGGCAGTACCACGATTTTCTGCTCTGGCCATGTTGGCGAGTTGATCAGCAAATATGGGTATGCCAATAATAGGCTTACCGTGATAAGCACTCTCTATTATACTAAAAAGGCTGCCATGAGTGATAAAAGCTTTAACATTTTCATCAGCCAATATATCATTTTGAGGGAACCATTTACTTATTAAAATATTATCATGTACGCCTTCGGCAGATTTATATTCATATTTACACAGCACTCTCTGTTTAAGGCTTTTGAAGGCTTTGAAAAATTCTTGCATTTTGGCTTCTGGTATATTTTTATCCAACAAATTGGAGCCCAGAGAAAAATAAATTACACCATGTTTAGCATCTTTGATAAATTTAGCAATATTTTCAGGCAAAGGTTTACGCTGGGAACTAATATGCATACCAGCCACCTCAATTTGATTGGGTACATAAGGTTTCGGATAGTCCAAAGATACATGACTATTCAGTAAAACAACAGCAGCATTTTTACGTACTGTGTACATATCTTTTTCCAAATCCGGAAAATATTTCTTATATAAAGCATTTTGCCGAGGTAAATAATGATAGTGCATAAAAAAATATTCAGCATTATAATAAGCTAAATTCTTTACACGTTCCATAAAAGACATACGATTGCTATATGGCAAAAATGCATTAGGCACATAAGACGTAGGTAAAGGAGAACCACTCTGAAAAAGAAAGAAACATTCTATAAAGATTATTTTGTCAGATTTTATTAGTTAATTTTAAAAACCATTTCCATGTTCCAGGCTATGGCGCCAGTTACACCCAAAATTATTAGAGGAGCTTTAAAATGTTCACTAAAACCGAACAGTGCTTCTGAGAAAAATCGTTCACATATAACGGCATCAAATTTCAGATTGCTCTCCATCAGTTTCTGTACATTGGGGTGCGATAAAACGATTGCGCTCATTTGCATTTTAGCCGTATATTCGGGACTTATTTTATTACCGTCATCAAATATTTTTGTGCTTTCTAAAATATAAAATGAAATGCATAAAGAAGTATTTAATAATGCAAATACATATGTACATATTTAGCCAATAAATTATTAAAATATATTATACTGTATAACACAAAAAAAATAACAAGAACCAATTATGTTAGAGAGGATGAACGTTTATACCTGGGATTCATTTTAAAGGGATGCAGATTGTCCTATATTTTGTACACACAGAGTTATATAGATGCAGCATAGGAGATCTTGTAGTCTTTATGTTTAAGGAATAAAATATTTTTAGCATTTATATTCAAAACTCCATGAGGAATATTTCTTTAGAACATTCAGCTCGCAGTAACGTCACTAAGGGGAGTCTTTTTATCCTTTTTAGGGTTCCGTACACGAAAAGTGTAAAGGAACGCAACTGTTTTCGCTACGCTGTCCGTTTGTCTGTCTGTCTGTCCGTTTGTCACAGGCTGTTTTCTCGGGAGCTGTAAGAGCTACAGACCTGACATTTTCGCAGAATATGTATAACTTTGGCATCTACAACAACAAATATGTGGCAATTAAAAATTAAAGGGCGTTCTAAATCAAGCAACGAAAAATGTTGAAATACTAATGTAATATACAGACACTTATATGCAGGCACTTTAGTATATTAAAGTTTGTGTTAATTGGTGTAGTCTGTAGAATAGATTACACCAATTAATACCGATATATAAAACAATAAAAATTAAAGGGTGTTCTATCAGTTAATGTAATTTTTACTATTTAATTTAGACAATTTGCTGTATCTCGGAAACCGTAGGAGCAAAAATCTTGAAATTTTAAAAAAACGCTAAAAAATCCAAAATTAAAAAAATATTAAAACGAAAAATCGCCAAAATGGAAAAAGCACTTAAAGAAAAAAAGGACCAAAATTAAAAAAAACCCTAAAACGCAATAAATCATCAAAACTAAAAAGATCGCCAAAAAAACTAAAAAAGCAAAAAACTAAAAAAGTCATCAAAACGAAAAAAGCACTAAAACTAAAAAAACGCTAAAACCAAATATATCATCTAAAACGAAAAAAATCGACAATAATATTAAAAATCACCAAAACGAAAATAAAAGCGCCAAAACTAGATAAAATCACCAAGAACAGAAAAAATCATTAGAACGAAAAAAAGGGTCAAAACCAAAAAAAATTTCGCTAAAACTAAAAAATCACCGAAAACCGCAAAAAATTCCCAAAACCGAAAAAACCGCCAAAACTGAAAAAAAGGGCCGAAACTAAAATAAATCGCTAAAACTAAAAATATCGTCAAAAGGCGAAAAAAAAATTTAAAAAATGCCAAAACCAAAAAATCGCCATAACTAAAAAAATCGGCAAAAAAATTGCAAAAACCGAAAAATTGCAAAAAAACAACGAAAAAATCACGAAAATTAAAAAGTGCGCGAAACCAAAAAAATCGCCAATTTCTAGAATTATTATAAAATTTTATGAGGAATTTTTTTAGGATATTTTAGCTCACTAACTCGACGTTGAAGGAAAGTTTTTGCCTCTTTTTTAAAAAAGGGTCCAAAAAGAACCTATGCAGCAAAGCGCTAGAGGGCTAAAATTTTTCATGAAATTATATATCGTGGAACTTACACAAAAGTACTGAATATACTCAATACATTAAACGTAAGGTTTACACTAGGAATGTAGGCGATACCAATACCGATATATCGGTATCGGTTCTTTAAAAAATCGATTTTTTAAAAAGCATGGCTAGTATTTTTTCAAATTATAAGGGAATTATAAATTTTTGTATGACTTAAATAAAATTTTACATGCTTTTCTGCAAATTATCTGCTGTTGGCTGAGTAGTTAGCCTGAGGTCTTGAGTTCAAGACTAGTTTCAGGCAAGCCAAAAACATCATGCATTTTTCTCATGTGCATTGGTGTGCTATTGTGTTGGTTGTTGTTGGACTGTTAAAGTGATGAAGGCATTGCACTGATCACTTTGGCAGTACCGGCAGCGATTAATACTAACATATCCAATGCACTTTACAGCACCCTCCTTCGTCGGTATTGTAGCAGAACCGTCGGCGAAGTAAATGAACTCATAAAATGGCTACAGAGCTTAAACAAATCAATGCCTTTACTTGACACCAGAGGGGCTTGCAACACTTCTCTACATAAAACACCCAATACCAGAGTTGTAAATTAATTAAGCTTTCTATCTCTCTCCCACTTCAACACCTGTTCTCACTACACTATCCCTTTCCCAAAGAAGGTAACACATTAATTAATTAACTGGTAGCCATTAATTGCCTGATTGTGCTGCTTCTCTTAAAAAAAAAATTATATAGATTCTTTGAAAGAAATGAAAATGTAGTTCCTTAAAAATTACTTTCTATTTTTTATACTGGGTTAATATCATTTTTAAATATTAATAATCTCTTACACTGTAATTTTTTGTAATAAAAAAATTAACCTACTTGAGTTTTGCCAATTTAATCTTGCTCACAATTTCAATATGCGTATCGTTATCGAAATCGGTATCGCCGATATTTATTTTTGAGTATCGGTATCGGTATCGTATCGGTAAAAATGCCGACTCTTATACCGACTCTCTATAGCAATGACCAAAAGATGAGATTCATGTAAAGAAATTTGCATAACTTTTAAAGTTATGAAGATCCCATTATCAAACTTTTACAGTATAATAAGGACACCCTAGGCTAGTTGTGGTAAAAAAATAGAAAAAATAAAAGTGGTCGAAGCTAGAAAAATTTTAATTTTAATTGGTCACATCCGGATTTAGTCATGAATTTTTTTTTTTTAATTTAAATGTTTATTTTTTTAAGATCAGACGATTTCCTAGAAGAATCTCTTATTTTAATTTTTTTATTTTATTTTTTTCTGGTTCGAAAAAATAATTTGAACTTTTTTTCAAAAACGGCAACACTTCTTCGCACGCCATTACTCGACAAATAAACATCATAAAAAAAGAATTTTTTGCAAATACATACATTTATACCTACTACAACGAGCCATTAGTTATGCCAAATGTCAAGAAATTTCGGCGAGGAAAAATGTTGGGTTGTTCGCTTGAAAAATAATGGCTCATATGTATAACGGCAATTACCATAAACATATTTTATTTTATCTATACCTAAATATTTTTTCAAAAACAAACAAGTGTAGTCCTTATAAATTTAGGAAAAAAATGAGTCTAACGTGGATGCTAAACAGACAAAATTGTTCACACATTATTGCGGACCTCAAGACACATATGAGCCATACACCTCTTTATTAAAATAGATGCATTTCGGTCTTTTGCTGCAACGTCGTCGTAGCTCGAAGAATGTAATTTTGGAGCTTTCTTTTTCCATTTAGTTTTTTGTAAATTGAAAACGTTTAAGTTTTCTGTAAAACTTAATTTTTTGAGTTATGACGACGTTGCAACAAATGAGCGGTATGTATGTATATATGTAATTATATTACATATGTATCTACTTACCTTCCATGTTTTGCTTAACAGCTTCAAAAGGTACATCATAATAATTTTCAATTGGTTCCTCTTGTGGAAACGCTGAGATCACATATACTACATGACCCTCTTCGGCTAAAGCTTTAAATAATGCGGAGCCAAATATGAAATGTGATTCAGCACCCGATGGTAAAATACCCAAATATCGATATGATTGAACAACTACGACTGAGTAGATAGTTATAATTGTAAAATATATTGATATTTTATCAAATTTCATTTCAATTTATTGATTTTGTAATAAACTTAAATTTATTTATTATAAGTTTTTTTTATTATAATAATTATTTTCTTGGATAATAGTTAAGCGCCCAATTAATTACACTGATTTTACGCCGCTGTATAATTTAAAAAACCTGTTCTTTGAAACTGTTAAATAAACTCTCAACTGCTGTTGGACTTTGTATACTTTTAATAAAATTTTGTTATGAAAATTAACGGGTTCTAGGCAGTGATATCAACTAATTGTGTAAAAGATCCCAATTAGTTGATATCACCAGAATCGTAAAAAAAATCACGATTTTCACACAGTAAAATTTTAATTTGTGTGTGTTGTATAATAATAGCAATTTTTGTCATTGAGTTCCTTCACCTAATTGTGAATAAAATCAAAAGTCATAAATCGATTCTAATAAAATATGGCTTGTTTTGCATAAAACATTTTTATTTATATGCTAATAATCAGGGCTCGGACTTTCATGCAAATGCATGTTTTTTGTGGTGATAGATAAAGAAATATTGCCTAATTATCTATGCGAATCATCAACTTTTAAGTAGCTTGGCATCGGTCTGTAGTTGCATATGTTTGCATATTTTGATGGTAATTTCATATTTTTCCATATTTTGGCAATATATGCATATTTTTGGAGTTATAAAAATCTTTTAACGCATATTTCTCAATTTTCGAAAAAAAATATTAATAGGCCGATTATACATGGCAACCGAGCCTCAGGTGGGTTGTCAGTTGCTGAAAATTATACTACTGATGGCAACTGACAACTGACAGCTGTCAATTTTAATTGCTATTTAGTGCCTTTCTGGCAACCATTAATTTTCAGTTGCCGACTGACAACTTAACTAAAGTTCGGTTGTATTAAAAAATAGACCCAATTATGGTTGTTTTATGTTTTTGCTGTAATAATAATAAAAAATTTATAACAATATTTTCATATTATTTTAGTTTTGGTACTTTGTTCGTTTCATTTTTAGGTGCATATTTCAACCGCATAAAATCAATTTTTAGTTGCATGAAAGTCCGAGCTCTGCTAACAATAAATAAGGAAATGTTTGTTTATTTTAAATTTTTATAAAGTTTATTCTGTGAATGATTTTTGCGAAAAAAAAATACACCACAAAAAATGAGTAAAGGACTTGAAAGCACTGTACATCTTACTCTCTAAAAAAAATTACAATAATCGCAGGACGAAATTAAAAGTTATGACCACCTTTTTAATTTTGACTTGGGCTCACATGGAAAAATAAAAAATGTTTATATATTACAATAATTATTTACAAACATTTATATATCAAATAAGACTCATTTTAATCAAATCAACCAACAATGTTAAAAGTTATCTCAATTTTAAATACATAATTATTTGAAGCAAAATATGACTTACCTAATACATTCTTCGAATATATAAGAACCCATAGTGCGGTAAATGCAAAATATTTTCAAAGCAAATGGAAAAATTCTAAATGGATAATGTAGTCTACATCGTTTCTACTCTTCCGCAGCTGCTAACTTTGTTAACACCTTACAAAAACCACTAAAAAAAACTTCAAACAAAATTAATTTTAAGTTGTTCTAAGACTATTTTTTCATATACTGTATGGTTTCCGAATTATTCAGAACGCAATGACGAAAAATATATTTTTTTAAGCAAAATCGAAATATTTTTATTTATTAAATATTTATAAAAAAAATCGAAAATTGCAAAATAATACCATTTTTATTCACTCGCCGTAAAGCAACATATACAGCAAATAAAATAAGCTTTATTTCACAAAAATCAATGGATAAATATTGATTTAGTTCACACTGAAGTGAAATTACCCAATTTTTGCAAAAAAAATACTTGTGGAGACATAGCTCCGCCGATTTTATCACAACCAAAAAAAAAAAACACTAAGAAACTTGAAATAAAATTACTTTTAAGCCATTATAACATTATTTTTTTATATACTCATTTATTTTGGAATTAGTTATACCTCACTGATGAAACATGTATATTTTTAGTCAAAATTGGAAAATTTTGGTTTTTTTTTTCAAATATATGAAAAATCGAAAATGACGAGAACTTACAATTTTTATGAACAAATCATCAAGGTACTTATATTACAAATAAAATAAGCTTATTAGTATGATTATTTCGAACGTATTTGGTTTGTGAATCCAAATTGATTATTAGGCTAAGGTTCGTAACGTTATATTCAGAAAGAATTGGGCATGATTAATATTCCAAGGAACAAGGGAAAAATTAACATCAACTTAATTTTTCAACGTACACAGCAGAACAGAGTAGTGCCACTTTCGGAAGCCGCTACACTTCCATCGTCAGTGCTCACGTGTATTTGCTTATCACCACTTGTCAGGTGGCTCTGTTGAATGTGATTTTAATTCTTATATATACAACTTTTTTGTGAAAATTGAATACGAGAATTATATCACTCTCAAGCTGATATTAAAGTGCACTTTCCCAGCGTTAAAGTTCGGTTCCATTAAATGATAGACTCAATTATGTTTGTTTTATGTTTTTTTTTTCTCTAACATAGCGTCTTGACGCGCCAAAATTTTGTTTTAACATTTGTCATACTTCATACATAAAACATTAGAAAAATGTTAGTGCTATTTTTTCACATCGACTTTGACAAATCAATGGCTCTTGAAGACGCTATGTAATAATAATAATAATAAAAAATTAAAAAAAAGGTTTTTATATATATATATATATATATATATATATATATATATATATATATATATATATATATATATATATATATATATATATATATTTTTAATTTTTATGTGCATATTTTTAATTTTTATGTGCATTTGTTAAGCGCTTAACATCAAATTTTATTTGCATGAAACTCCGAGCCCTGTTCATGACAATCGATGGATAAATATTGATTTTATTTATAATAAAGTGAAATCACCAGATTTTTCCTAAAATTGCAACTATTTACACTGTACAACAAAATAAATTTTTTTCAAATAACAGCTATAGTATAGACAAAACTGCGAACAACAACAATTTATATAAAGAAATAAATAAGTCTATATAATTTCTATTACTTTTAAAAAATGTTATATGTGAAATAAGAGAAGCAAATCTAAATATTCTAAAAGGGCTATAAATTTTATCTCGTTTTGGAAAAAAATCATAGTCTCTTAATGTGTAAAATCAACAACATGCCTTACGGACACGTCATTTGGTATGAAGAGAGTATAAACAGTATTTTCGTTCTTCGTTCCTGATACAGTCTTACACAAAAAAACTTATATAAACTTATATAAACTGATATACTAAATCATGCTATGGCAGATTTCATTTTAAAATTTATGTGTTTATTTTATGCAATATTTTACTATACTTTCAAAGGACACGAAAAATACATTTGAAATGAGAAACACCCAAAATTATATATTCTTTAATTTTCCCACTGTATTTTAAGTTTTAGCTCAAATAATTTCGTAACAATATATTGCTTTAAAAGTCTAGTTGTTCCATATATTCCTATGCAATTTGGCAGCCCTACTGGAGGCCAAATATAACATCAAATATCATAAAAATTCTCAAAAATAAACATCTATGGTAGAGAGTTTGTTTATTCAAGATTAACAAAAGAATAATCATTCAAATGACACGCAACGTATGATAACTAAATTAAAAATAAATTCATTTCATCAAAGTGATGAAGCGAACGAATACGTTTTAACAACATAAAAATATTTAAATCAGTTTAGAATTAAACGAAAATTAATTAAAATGCGTCTTAATAGTTTACCAATATATTTGACAAGTTGTTTCATCTATACAACTGTAGTTGTTGATTCATACAAATATTTAGGTATTTTACATACGGGTAGTAAATCCCATTTTATGGTTGGTTCTGCGTTAATGAAAGCTCTGGCCCAAAAGGGTCATGAAGTTTATGTGATCTCACCGTTTCCACAAAAACAGCCAATTAAAAACTATTATGACGTACCTTTGGAATCTATGATGGCGGCAAGGAATGGTGGGTATTTAGATGTAATTAAGTTAAAAATATATTTTGTATATATGCACGTATATAAGTATATTAATAATATATATTAAATACTTATACGAGAGTATATTCATGCTATTAAAAGTATCTAGTTATTTGAAAAGAATGTTGAAAAAATATATTTTTTTAAATGTATTTACATATCTATAACGTAGATATTTATAATTATATAACCAGGGAAACCGGAAATATGCACTAAACATGTACTTTATGCGCATTAAATATGTACCAAATAAGTTTAAAAAATATGATCTAAAAAGGGTAAACAAACGTTATAATTTCCTTTATAATTTTTATAATATTCATTTCTGTCACCAAGAAGTATATATATATATATATATATATATATATATATATATATATATATATATATATATATATATATATATATATATATATATATATATATATATATATATATAAATAAATATATATATATATATATATATATATATATATATATATATATATATATATATATATATATATATATATATATATATATATATATATATATATATATATATATATATATATATATATATATATATATATATATATATATATATATATATATATATATATATATATATATATATATATATATATATATATATATATATATATATATATATATATATATATATATATATATATATATATATATATATATATATATATATATATATATATATATATATATATATATATATATATATATATATATATATATATATATATATATATATATATATATATATATATATATATATATATATTCTAATCCGTTATGTGCATGTTAGTCGATTTAACAATGCTATCCTGTGCTTTCATCTGTTCGTATATAAAATGATGGGCACGTTTGCCATATAATTATATTCTATATATAAGAAAAGTCGCAGAAATAGCATAAATATTTACAAAACACGATTATCTTCTTGGTGTTTTTTTAATGAAATATAAATATGTAAGCAGAAATCTGTACATTGGCATTGCTCAAAGAATTCCCAAAATGACTTTAAAATTGTGAAAGCTTTGAATAAACTCGGAATAAATTAATGGAATAAAGAAAATTTTTAAGAAATTTGGGAGAAAATATATTAGAGCAAGTTTGAAATCGTAAAATAAATAGATTATAAATATGCAAAAATCACTGAAAAACTAAAAAAAAATTTTTTTTATAAAACTGATTTTGTTGTTTGTAAAAATATGCACATTAACATTGAAAACAGTCAAAATATGCAGTAAAAGAGCCAAATATGCAACAAAAACCAAAAAAAAAAATCCCTAAATACGCTGCTAAGTCTGAAATATTCAAAAACATGCCGTTAAGGGTAAAAAATTCAAAATTCTTAAAAAGTTCTGAAACGTACAAATATCTTATTTGTGACTAAATACATCGCACAGGAAAAAACATGCAATTGCAGATTTGCGGTTTCCCTGTATATAACTACAACTACCTACCTATGTAAAATGTACATGTTATTAGTATATGAGGCATTATTTTTGAAAGTAGTATAAGTCCACTTTAAAAAATATTAGTTAATGGCCAAAGAAATTCAATTATTTTCTGCTTGAGTTCGGTTTGAATTTAATTTTTCAAGTAAATTATATTTTTATTTAGAAATAAATGTGAAGCATGTAGACAAAGAAAATTTTGACTGCGCGGAGGGTTGAACTGACGGTTCGATAGCTTGCGCTAATGTCATCAGAGCTCTTTACCGCTTAGGCCACTCGTTAATGGCAATTTTAATAAAATTATTAAAATTATTGATCACTATATTTTTTTAAAGTGGACTTTTATCACTTTTAAAAATAACAGCTCATATATTAAGTATTTCGTTGGAATTTTCAGCAATCTAACTTTAACAATACATATGGGGCATTATTTTGGAAGCGGACAACCTAAAATTTTTTTGCCGAACTTTCTTGATATTTGGCATAACTTTAGTCGTAGCAGGTATAAATATGTCTACAAAATTTTTTTTTATGATATTTATTTGTCGAGTTATGGGGTTCGAAAGTGTTGCCATTTCTGAAAATTTTATTTTTTTTATTATTTTTTTAACTAAAAAAACAAAAAAATTCATACAAATGATTCTAATAAGAAATCTAATAAGAAATTGTCTGATCTTTTCAAAAACGATATTTAATTTAATTTTTTGTTCATGATCAGAGCCGGAAATAACCTAGTGAAATTAAAATTTTTCTAATTTGAACTAGGGATGTAACGATACGCCGTTTTGCCGATCCGATACCGATACCGATACTTAAAAATAAATATCGCCGATACCGATTCCGATACCGATACGAATATTGAAATTGAGTTCAAGTTTAGATTAACAAAACTCAAGTGCAATTTTTTTATTATACAAAATTACAGTTTTAATTATTAATATTTAAAATTGATATTACCCCAGTATAAAAAATTGGAAGTATTTTTTAAGGAGCTACATTTTCTTTGCTTCCAAAAAATCTATATTAAAAATATGCAGATAACAAAGTGCAACAGTCCAAAAAACACACGGACTTGACGGTATAGATTCGATTGTAGTCGGGGTAGGAAAACGCTATACTTAGCTTGGCGAATTTGGTGACCAATTTCGTTCTATGGACTTCCAAAGTTTTGGAAAATCAGCGGGCCCTCAAAAAAAGGTGTCATCAACTTTTGGCCAACAGAAAATTCAAACTCGGTGATACCGCTTAAATATATATGGCAATAATGTAGCTAAAAGTTCGCTAAACAGATTTTATTACCATTTTATGCTAAAAAATTATTTTTTCGTGCACCTTTTTTCAAAAATTAAGGAACAAAATTTTTTTTTTCACTTTTTCCAGAATAACTTACAGGCCCTCGTAATTTTTTATTAACAATATTTGGCAAAGTTGTAGCTACGGTAAAGCTGAACAACTTTTGTGAACATGTCAATACAATCTGAATGTATCTGGGCACCGTAAACAGACCAGAAAAACAAATTTCTACCTTAAAAGTTTTAATTTTTTACGAGTTAGGCTAATTTTTATTGTATTTTTTTGCTTTCTTTGTTATTGTTCCACTTCTTATGTTTCTGATTTTAGTATTTACTATTTTTTATTGTTTGTTGTTGTTTTTCCAAATAATCGTAATGAAAAAAGTGAATAAAACTATTTTTTTTAATTTTTTTTTTTTCAAAAAAAGTACAGGATCATATTATTTTTCTGGGCACAAAATGTTAGTAAAACACTACGAAGAAGTATGCACTTGAATATATTATTTTCAAAAAAAAAATATTTTTTAGCATAAAAAATAGTGAAAAACTACAATTTTTAAGGTAAAAAGTGGTCTGTGTGAGCTATTAGAGTGCCTAGAGACGTGCAGATTGTATTGATATGTTCACAAAAGTTGTTCAGCTCTACCGTAGCTATAAGTTTGCCAAATATTGTTAGTTAAAAATTACAAGTCCCTGTAAGTTATTCTGAAAAAAGTGAAAAAAACATTTTTTTCCTTAATTTTGTCAACAAAAAGTTGACGAAAAAATTTTTGGCATGAAATGTTAAAAAAAATCTGTTAAGCAGACTTTTAGCTATATTATTGCCATATATAGTTAAGCGGTATTATAAAGTTTGAATTAGCTGTTGGCCAAATACTGATGACACCGTTTTTTGATGCCCCACTGATTTTCAGAAACTTTGGAGGTCCATAAAAAAATTGGTAACCAAATTCGCGAAACTGAGTAAAGGGTTTTACTACCCCATTGTAGGACAATCGACCCTGTACTGTCCAGTTCTTGTGTTTTTCCAAAAGTCTTTATTTGTCGCAAAGTGTAATTAGTAGAAAAGCAAGAAAAAAATTTTAATTCGTTTATAATTTAAAAAAATTCTCGCCATACTCGCATTAAAAAAATTGTGAAAACGGATAATTTTTTATCCTTTTTTCTTGAGGAAAAATCATTATAGAACACCAAAAAAGAAATTTGTCCGAGCATCGCTTCCAATTCGGTGATTGGTAATCGAAAAACAGAACTTCTTGCAATGGCAAGGATATGTAAAACTAATTAGAAATGATCCAAATTTGCAATACTTTCGGGTCGCGAATTCTACATTTTCATGACTTCTTTGGAGTGTCTTTTTTTGCTGGAATAAGATTTAAAAAACAACGAATTTAATTTGAATTGATGGTAAAATTAACAAAAAATAAATAATTTTTTTACAAAATAATAGTATAAAATATTATTAATTTTTAAAATTGATATTAAGATTTAAAAAATAACGAAATGAGTTTAGTTCATGGTAAAATTAACAAAAAAAATAAATAATTTGTCAGAAAAAAACTCTGAAAAAATTTTTTAAAGTATCGTTGTATCGACAGTAAAATATCGCCGATACCGATGTATCGGAAAATCTGAAATATCGCCGATATATCGGTATCGGTATCGGTATTCGTTACATCCCTAATTTGAACCTGCTTTATTTTTATTTATTTTTACCAAAATTAACCTAGGGTGTCCTCATTATAATTTTTTGTCCAAAGTTAAGTTATTTAATATTTTTGCTTCAATTTTTTCTAGTTCGAAAAAAAATTCAAAAATCAACAACGGCAACACTTTCGCGCCCCATAAATCGAAAAATAAACAAATCATACCTCAAAAACCAAAATTTTTAAGTAACTGAAGGAAAAGTGTTTTATACTACCTTATTTATATGTAAAAACATTTTTCAGAAACAAATCTTAATTTAAACCGAAGTTATAACCACTAAAAAGCTAATACCGCCCATATACTTGCTAACATTTTGAAACTTTGAAGGCGTTTTGTAAGTTTCGTTTTTTTTTATTTTTTTTTATTTTGAGATATAATTACGCTGCAATAAAATAGCGAACTACGTACATAGATAATCTCTAAGTGTTTGCATTAAATTTACATTTGTATTGTCTATTCGATTTTAGCTAAAAATAAAATAATATGTTAAAGATAACAAAGACTATTATCAAAATTATTACAAAGTATACGTACATACTAGGGATGCCAAACGGGAGATCCCGAATACCAAAATGCCGGGATTTTTCGGAATTGGTAAATACCGAATCCCGGGATTCGTAAAAACAAACCCCCGGATTTTTCGGGACTTCTTAGGCGCTGTTTACATTGGGAAACATTTTTCGTCGAACATTTTCTCTTGTGTGAGAATGATGAAATAGAAATATATACCACTTGTATTCCTATCTCGCTCTTTTGCACTGAAAAATAAAGTTTTCGGGAAACAATGTTTCCCATTGTAAATCAGCACATACTTAGCAATTTTTATATAAAAACTATTTATATATTTTAATTTTCCTTAATTTTATGATATTTTTTATAATATTTGAAAGTTCCATAAAATTTTGTACGTGTATTTTTTAACAATTTAATGATTATTCGTGACAAATTGTTTATAAATAGACAAAAATAGCAAAATAAATTAACTTCTTTCTTACGTATATTTTCATCCAGGGCGCTAAAATATACAACAGTTAGTAAATTCGTTATTTTAAGAAATGTATTCCTTTATTCTATGTAGAATATAAATGACTATATGTATGTCGAATTTCCTTAATCACACATAAAAAAATTGGCACTTCTCTACTTGTTGTTGGTAACAATTGAGTACTGTTAACAGCTCCTTACAATTCTGTAAGGTCTGGAAAATTAATATACTGAGAGAATTTTGTTCATAAATTCTGTGAATTTCAACATTATCTAATCCAATGAAAAACTTCATTAAAACCCAACCAACATCACGCTTCGTTGGATTAATGAAACAAGTTTCGTTAAAATTATTTTAATGAAAATTTTATTATATACCTATATATGAACTAGTTTCATTGATCCATTTTATTACTTTCGCTAAGCTAATAAACATATTTCATTATTTTAATTAAATTATTTTATCGTTTTAATGAAATGGTTTCATTATTTTAATGAAACTATTTCATCATTTTATTCAAATCCTGTCTTTATTTTTATGATATTCTGTCATTATTGTAATCAAATTAATTCATTATTTTAATGAAATACACTGAAAGCATTTTGTTCATAAATTCTGTGAATTTCGACATTAATCGAATGAAAAACTTCATTAAACTCAACCAACGTCACGCTTCGTTGGATTATTGAAACAAGTTTCGTTAAAATTGTTTTAATAAAAATTTCTTTATATATGAAATAGTTTCATTGATCATCACTATTTTAGTGAAATTATTTCGTCGTTTTAATGATAGTGTTTCATTATTTTAATGAAACTATTTCATCATTTTAATGAAATCCTGTCCATTTTTTATGATATTCTGTCATTATTGTAATAAAATTATTTCATTATTTTAATAAAGTACACTGAAAGAATTTTGTTCATAGATTCTGTGAATTTCGACATGAATCCAATGAAAAACTTTATTAGAACTCAACCAACGTCACGCTTCGTTGGATTAATGAAACAAGTTTCGTTAAAATTATTTGAATGCAAATTTCTTTAAATATATGAAATAGTTTCATTGATCCATTGTAATAATTTCGCTAAGCTAATAAGCATATATCATTATTTTAGTGAAATTATTTCATCGTTATAATGAAATTTTTTCATTATATTAATGAAACTATTTCATAATTTTAATGAAATCCTGTCACTATTTTTATGATATTATGTCATTATTGTAATCATTCATGCTTTTAATGAAATTATTACATTACCTAAAAGCCTCATTAGCATATCCCTTTTATTGACTATTTTAATTTATTAACAGTCTCATTTAACAAATACGTACGATACGCGCCAATGCACATCAGAAAAATTTTTTAATGTTGATGACAAGCTCACACTATCGAACTCAGACTCGTGATTCTCATCATTCGCTTTATAGACAACGTTTTAACCACTTCAGCCAACAGCACTGTCAAGACAATGTGTCTAGGAGTGTATAATAATAAAAAAGAGGACAACAACAACAAATATATAACATGACAAAATATTGTTGTCAATAATCCAATGAAATTTCCTAACGAAACTATCAAAGCTTTCGAAGCAATTCCAATGAAACTCTTTCACAATATTCGTGAAATTTCATTAGAGTTGTGAAATATTTCATTAGAACTGTGAAAAAAATCTAAGGAAATTGTTTCATTGGATTTATGAAGCGAAATTCTTTCAGTGTAGTAGCCAATTGCTTTCTTCGACGAGTAGACAAGTGTAAATCCCGAATCCCGGGATTTTTGATAATCAATTCCGATTGGCATCTCTAGTACATATGTATGTATATTTTAAAGTGGTAGTCAAAACATTGGGCGCGTTCAGCAGAGACAGTTTGCTACTCAACTCTTGCTCAACAATCAGATGAACGCATTGATTACTGAGCTTTTAGCCAACATGTTGATTAAGCGCTCACTATTTTTGGTAGCAATGAAAAAGTGCGAACATTTTATCAAATTACAATACACCAACTCAGGTTGACTTTTATATCGAGTTTCATAATATATTTTTAAGTTTGATTGATTTTTAATTCTCAAATAAATATAATAATAATTTTTTTAAAATTTTTGATTAATTTTAATTGAAAAGCCGAATTTTTTGCTTGTATAATACAAAAAGTGAGCATATCGTTCAGAAAACCAATAAAATAAAAAGCTGCTACAACTCAACTGTTTGGTAGCAGGTTTTTCTGCTGAACTCGCCCATTGCCTATAACTTTTTATTAAGCTAGACTATGTTAACTTTCAAATAAATTAGCCTAGGCATTGTGAAGAGGTTGTTTAGGGTTCAAAAGGCTTAAATATAAGGTTATTTATTTTTTGGACACTACTTTACACTTGTCGGCATAAAATAAGGACCAAAGGAATAATGGCCAATTAAGAAAACAAAATTATGCCTAATTTGAATGAAATAACAACGACCACAGAAAAAAATTATATAAAGTCCAATTTTTGGGATTTATTCCATAAACAAAATTTCAAAGTAAATGATGAAATAAGGCCCAATAAAATAAGCCAAAAAATGTATATAACACCCAAAATGCATTACAAACCGTTAGTACATTTTTTATGGGCCTCCGAAAATTTTTGGCTGTATACAAAATTGCACTGAATGATTTATTCATCTGGGTATGATGAAAAGTGGCTTCACTAACTAAAGATTTAATCCATAGCCGGCCTCGGGCCAGGCTTAAAAATTTTCTCCACTTTGTATGTCGAAAAGTAGCTTCCTGAGTAAAGATTCGTGTGCCTTGCCAGCCTCCGGCCGGAATTAACGCTTCTTTCCTCTGGGTATGTCGAATAGTGGCTTCAATAAGTAAAGAGTTTCTGCATTGCAGGCCATCGGGTGGGCTTTAAGATTTTCTACGCTAGAAGTGTCCAATAGTGGATTTGCGAGTGAAGATTTTCGCAGAAAATCATTACGCTAATACGACGATAAAGCACTTCATTCAGCTAGGCAGGAAATCTTTAATTAGCGAAGCCACTCTTCAACATACACAGAGGAAATAATCCTTATGCCCGGGTGGAGGCCCGTGCAGAGGCCGGAAATGCCTGGCCGCAGGCAGGTAATGCAAAAAAATCTTTATACAGCGAAGCCACTTTTCGACCTACATATAGGACAAAATCCTTAAGCCGAACTAGAGGCCGGCAATGCAGGAAATCATCAATCATTACTCAACATTTATAGAGAAGAAAAGCATACAGAAAATCTTTACTCAGAAACCATTATTCGTCCAGAAAAAAAATTTATTATTTCGAAACCCAAAATTTAAATAAATTCCTTTATACAATAAAGCCCGTATCCCACTATCGGCGCAATGCAACGATTTTCGTCGGCTCACTGCAATAGAGCCATAGATAATAAAGCCAAATAGCTTTATTTCTTAACTAATTGAGAAACAAGGGCGCAATTGCACCACATTGCAGTGGTAATAAAGCCATACGGCATTATTTCGCAATTAATTGAGCAATAAGGCCATTTCGCTGTATTAACTATGGCTTCATTGCAGTGACCCGACGAAAATCGGTGCACTGCGACAATAGTACGATCCTAGCTTAAGTCAATTGTAATAAAACCCAAAAAATATTAAGTGTGTATGTATGACCAAATTTACTATGTAAAATACCGAAAGTCTTTAGGGTGGTTTTACATGGCATGTTTTTAAATCCGACTTGCAAGGTCTATAAGACATATGCAATTTCGTATATCTGTCGAAATTCGCAATTTATAAACGATTTATAATATCTGGTATAAAAATAATTTTTATGTATTGAGCTTAATGTCTTCTATTATATATTAATATACTTAAACATTTATAACATATTTCAGATCAAATTAAAAATTTATTTCATAGGAATGAAAAAACTGTCTTTGAAAATATGATATATTATTATGACATGGGAATACAAATTACCGAAATAGTTTTAGAGGAACCAAATGTACTCCAGCTAATGGCCGCCAATCATACATTTGATGCTGTTATATGTGAGGTTTTTCTTTCCGAGGCATTGTTCGGTCTCAGTGAACACTTTAAAGCTCCTCTTATAGGTCTGGGGACATTTGGTGCCATATCATGGAATACGGATATGGTATTTTAAATTAACTGAAAAACTTTTAAACATAAAATATTAATATGATTTCTTTATTTTTTAGGTTGGCTCTCCCTCACCCCCTTCTTATATGCCAAATGCAATGCTAAGATTTACTGATCATATGTCCTTTACCGAACGAGTAGGAAACTTAGCTTTTAATACTTTTGATAAACTAATTATGGACTATTACTATTTACCCCGGCAAGCTGCTTTGTATGAGCAACATTTTCCGAACTTGAAGAGAGATATGTATACGGTGCGTAAAAATGCTGCTGCTGTATTATTGAATAGTCATGTATCATTGGGCTATCCGAGACCTTATGTACCCAATCAAATTGAGGTGGGTGGCATGCATATTAATCGCCAGCATAAGCCTTTACCTGAAGATATTGAGAAATTTATAAAAGAAGCTAAACATGGAGTAATTTATTTTTCTATGGGTTCAAATTTAAAAAGTAAAGATTTACCAGTTGCGAAGAAACAGGAATTTTTAAGAGCCTTCAAAAATCTAAAACAAAGAGTTTTGTGGAAATTTGAGGATCCTTTATTAGAGGGTAAACCTGATAATGTCTATATAAGTGATTGGTTTCCTCAAAACGATATATTGGCCCATGAAAATGTTAAAGTTTTCATTACACATGGTGGCCTTTTAAGTACTACCGAGAGTGTCTATTATGGCACACCCGTAATTGGTATACCCATATATGGTGATCAGTTCCTCAATATGGCCAAAGCAGAAAATAATGGCTTTGGCATTAGTTTGGATTTTCAAACATTAAATGCTCCAAAACTCATAGCAGCTATAGAACGTGTTATTAACGATAAAACTTATAACCAGCATGTAAAGGATATGTCTGCAAGATATAAAGATCAACCCATGTTGCCATTGGATTTAGCTGTTTATTGGGTTGAACATGTGGTTCGACAAAAAGGAGCCCAGTATCTGCATTGCGCTGGCTTAGATTTAAATTTTATCGAGTATCATAATATAGACGCTATGTTAGTATTATATGGTGGAATATTATTTTGTTTAATCGCTATTGCTTATTTATTGAGTCAGTTAATCAAAGCAGTGTTGCGGATGTTTGCACCAAGACAAACTCCAAAGAAAATTAAAAGGAAAAATAATTAGATTAGTGATAAACCTGTATCTGTACCTGTGCTTTATAGCAGTAATGTTGTTGTAAACAATTTTAGTACTTAATTTAGATTTCAAATAAAAATTACAGCTTTAAAAATAGTTAAGATTTAAATAATGGAAATATTTAGCAATATCATTCCGATCGAAAAAAGAAAAGTCTATTAGGTATCAAAACTGTTATATATGGGTTACGTTCAAAATAAATAGATATTTTTTGTCTCTACAGTGTATAATACTATTTCTCCAATAGTATTGGATAAAAATTGTTAAAATCTTTACTGTTGACAATATAATTACAGTGCAATAAATACATCATCTTATATGAACGAAAGTTTTGTGTTTTATCTCTGCTTACAAATATATCTCACTGTCATTTCACACTTGTTTGTCTATGCCTTAAAGCAAGCCATACACTTGCGACCGTTGGTACAACTTGAGTAGGTTGTACAAAAAATGATCAAACCACTGTAATTAAAATGGCTTTGATAATAGGCTTGTATCTAAAACGAACTACTGAGCGAGATCGAACTAGCTGAGCCCAAGTCTATATTAGACACAAACTTATGATTACCGTTCGGTGCAACTCGTTCAGCAGCTGGTTTTAGACACAAACTTATGATCAAATCCATGCAATTTAAATGGGTTTGAACAGTGGTTTGTGTCTAAAACGTTCTGCTAAACGAGTTGGACGCAAGTCTATTTATGATCAAACCCATATAATTTAAATGGGTTTGAATTTAGGTTTGTGTCTAAAACGATCTGCTGAACGCGTTCGAAAGAGTTGGATCCAAGTCTAATTGCATTTTCGTGTACAACCTACTCAAGTTTTTTAAAATGATTATTTCGAGCGTATTTGCTTATAAATACAAATTGATTTTTAGGCTAAGGTTCGTAACGTATAATTCAGAAAAAATTGGGCATAATTAATATTTCAAGGAACTAGGGAAAAATCAACATCAACTTAATTTTTCAACGTACACAGCAGAACAGATTATTAGCTCCACTTTCGGAAGCCGCTACACTTCTATCGTCAGTGTTCACGTGCATTTTGCTTATCATCTCTTGTCAGGTGGCTCTGTTGAATGTGATATTAATTCTTATATTGGGTGTTTTTTATTGAGGTATAGAACTTTAAGTTGGCATCACTTTTTTAACTGGCGGCCATTTTGTCAGCTGTCAAGTGATTAATATTTAGTTTGGTTTGCCATTTCATCATGAACAGGTTGAACATCATGAACAGGTTGACAAATGGGCCGAAAATGAGATTGATCTCGATGCTGATTTTCATCGCAATATTTTGTTCAGTGATGAGGCTCATTTTTGGTTGAATGGCTACGTCAACAAGCAAAATTGCCGCATTTGAAGTGAAGAGAATCCACATGAGACCCTTGAGACGCCATTACATCCACAAAAACTGACTGTTTGGTGTGCTCTATGGGCTGGTGGAGTCATTGGGCCATACTTCTTCCGAAATAATGCTGGAGAGTCAGTTACCGTTAATGGAGACCGGTATAAAGCCATGATAACCGACTATTTTGTTCCCGAATTGGATGGCATGAATGTGGATGAGTTGTGGTTCCAACAAGACGGCGCTACATGTCACACAGCGCACATCACAATCGATTTATTGAAGGAAACATTCGATGAGCGCATAATTTCGCGGAATGGACCTGTCAATTGGCCACCAAGATCGTGTGATTTGACACCATTGGATTATTTTCTTTGGGGATATGTGAAGTCGCTCGTCTACGCCAACAAACCAGAAACGTTAGGGGACTTGGAAGCCAACATTCGTGGCGTTATTGCCAACATACGGCCCCATATGCTCGAAAAAGTGGTTGAAAATTGGACCTGTAAAATTGGCTTTATTCGAGCCAGCCGTGGCGGCCACATGCCCGAAATCATATTTAAACATTAATGGCATAAAATTATCCTTCCAATAAAGCCAAATTGATGGACATTAAAACGATTTTCTTGTGTTTTATTTCAATTCGAAGTTCTATACCTCTAAAATAAACACCCTGTATATACAACTTTTTCGTGAAAATTGAATACGAGAGTTAAATCACTTTCAAGTTGATATTAGCTGCACTTTTCCAGCGCTGCCATCTATTTATTTTTCTTCATTCCCGTTTTTCTGATTTTTGTTCTACTCAAGACAAACTTTTTTGGTTTGATTTTATACTTAAGTATATAAGAACATGTAAACATTTGAAAAGCTCAAGCCAGTAGCTAATTGTTTATTAATATTATTCGAACGTATTCTACTCAAGTTTTATCAATGGTCACAAAGAGTACTTTTTGCTTAAAAGTAGGGAGGTAGCCGATACCGATATCTCGGCAATACTTCAGATTTTTCGACGATATTTTACTGTCGATATGAAGATGCTTCTAAAATTTTTTTCAGAGTTCCTGTTAACAAATAATTTATTTTGTTGTTATTTTTACCATAAATAAAAATTCAATCCGTTGTTTTTTTTTAAATCTTATTCCCAGCAAAAAAGACACTCCAAAGAAGTCATGAAATTACTTGCATATTTTTATACTGGGTTTATATCAATTTTAAATATTAATAATCTCATACACTGTAATTTAGTATAATAAAAAAACTAATTACCGTACTTGAGTTTTGTTGATTTAAACTTGAACACAATTTCAGTATGCGTATTGGAATCGGTATCGCCGATATTTCTTTTTTAAGCGTATCGTTACGTCCCTGGTTTAAAGCGTAGACAAACACATTTGTGTGAAATGACACTGATATATTTTTGTAAAACTGTTTTTAGACTATTACGAGTATAAAAGGTGTTTGACTTCTGTAGAAACTGCAACCCTGATATAATGTGTTGTTATTGCTTTTTTAAAACTTTCCATAAACTCATTAGACCAGGGTTGCAATTTTCTATAGAACTCGAAAGGTATGTGAGTGTACAAGAAGCATAAACAGAAAAAGAGATAAAACACAAAACTTTATTTCATATAAGCTGATGTATTTATTGCAAAGTAATTAGATTGCCAACAGTAAAGATTTTAACAATTTTTATCCAATACTATTGAAGAAATAGTATTAAAAACTGATGAGACAAAACATATCTATTTGTTTTGAATCTAACTCATAGAACAGGTCTGATAGCTAACAAACTTGGCTAAATGTCTCCATTATTTAAATCTTAAAGATTTTTAAAGCTGTAATTTTTATTCGAGATCTAAATTAAGTACTAAAATTGTTTATAACAAAATTACTGCTTTATATGTACAGGTTTATCACTTATCTAATTACGTTTCTTTTTAATTTTCTTTGGAGTTTGTCTTGGTGCAAACATCCGCCACACTACTTTAATTAACTGACTCAATAAATAAACAATAGCGAATAAAAATAATAATATTCCACCATATAATACTAACATAGCGTCTATATTATGATACTCGATAAAATTTAAATCTAAGCCAGCGCAATGCAGATACTGGGCTCCTTTTTGTCGAACCACATGTTCAACCCAATAAACAGCTAAATCCAATGGCAGCATGGGTTGATCTTTATATCTGGCAGACATATCCTTTACATGCTGATTATAAGTTTTATCATTAATAACACGTTCTATAGCTGCTATGAGATCTGGAGCATTTAATGTTTGAAAATCCAAACTAATGCCAAAGCCATTATTTTCTGCTTTGGCCATATTGAGGAACTGATCACCATATATGGGTATACCAATGATGGGTGTGCCATAATAAACACTCTCGGTAGTACTTAAAAGGCCACCATGTGTAATGAAAACTTTAACATTTTCATGGGCCAATATATCGTTTTGAGGAAACCAATCACTTATATAGACATTATCAGGTTTACCCTCTAATAAAGGATCCTCAAATTTCCACAAAACTCTTTGTTTTAGATTTTTGAAGGCTCTTAAAAATTCCTTTATCTTCGCAACTGGTATATGTTTACTTTGTAAATTTGAACCCATAGAAAAATAAACTACTCCATGTTTAGCTTCTTTTATAAATTTCTCAATATCTTTAGGTAAGGGCTTACGCTGGCGATTAATATGCATGCCACCCACCTCAATTTGATTGGGTACATAAGGTCTCGGATAGCCCAATGATACATGACTATTCAATAATACAGCTGCAGCATTTTTACGCACCGTATACATATCTCTCTTCAAGTTCGGAAAATATTTCTCATACAAAGCAGCTTGCCGGGGTAAATAATAATAGTCCATAAGAAGTTTATTAAAAGTGTTAAAAGCTAAATTTCCCACCCGTTCGGTAAAGGACATATGATCAGTAAATCTTAGCATTGCATTTGGTACATAAGAAGGGGGTGAGGGAGAACCAACCTGAAAAATAAAGAAATTATATATATATATATTATTTTAAAATTTTTTTTTATTTAATTTAAAATACCATATCCGTGTTCCATGATATGGCGCCAAATGTCCCCAGACCTATAAGAGGAGCATTAAAGTGTTCACTGAGACCGAACAATGCCTCGGAAAGAAAAACCTCACATATAACTGCATCAAATGTATGATTGCTGGCCATTAGTTGATGTACATTTGGTTCATTTAAAACTATTTCCGTAATTTGTATTCCCAAGTCATAATAATCGACCATATTTTCGAAGGCAGTTTTTTCATTCCTATGAAATAAATTTTTAATTCGATCTGAAATATTCATACTTATAAGAGTTATAAATGTATATATGTATGAATATATTAATAAATAGAAGGACATTAAGCTTAATATATCAAGGGGTTTTATTCAAATAGTTCTATCTGCAATTTTTACGGAAATAAGTTTATTACAGCAATGTTTTCTCTAACTGAATTGTCATCTGTCATTTTAGTTAGAAAAAAAAATTATCCTCCCTGTTCTGTAAATCGAGTCGATTTAAAAACGCTCGATTTGCAAAAATGAAATCCGCAGACTTTTTTGCGGTTTCTGAAATTAAATTCCAATATTTATATCGAAGGCCTATATTCAAATAGTGCTATCTGCAATTTTCTCGAACACGAGTTTATTATAACAACATGTTATCTGACTGAATTTTCACCTGCCATTTCAATTAGAAATAATAAAAAATTATTTCTTAAAGGTTTCTTTCATAAATTTATTTATTGTGCTATCTAACAACCACATTTTTTTGTTCATAAAAAAATGTGCTATCTGCCATAAATTTGGCCACTGCCGCGCCTATGATGCCCTTAGACGGGCCAAATGTATTGCTGGCCCCACTTAATTTTTCTCTCCCAAACTTTTTTTCTAACACACATAACGAATATCTCCATTCCTTAAGGGGGCTCCCATACAAAATGTACAATTTTTTGTATGGGAGTCCGCTAAGGGTTGGTGATAAGTGGCAAGTATGTTTTGAGAAAATTTTCTGAACAAAAAACCAATGGAGGTTAGTTGCACATTCAACTTCTAGGCTGTTATGGGAATTTTTCTTCTATCTGTTTCTAGTCTGTATTTAAATTTTGTATGGGAGCACCCTTAAGGTATGGATATACGGGGTAGGTATGTTCTAAAAAATTGTTTACGCTAGAAAACTAATGGGAGTTGGTCATATATTTGACTCGTCTAGGAGCATGCTAGGCGCTGCTGGGGCCAAATTTGGTATTTCAATAAACCACATTATTTGTATGGGAGCCCCCTAAAGGTTAATGATAGGGGGCAAGTATGTTTTGAGAAAATGCTGGGAATAAAAAACTAATGTAGTTCATACATATAACCCCCTATTGGGACTCCTAGGCATATATGGAACTTTTTCGTCTATATATTTCTAGCCTGCATTCTAAATTTTGTATAGGAGCCCTTTTAAGGAATAGGGATAGGGGGTAGGTATGTTCAGATAAAATGATAAAATTAAGGGGGCCCAGTCTTACATTTTATCCTTCTAAAAGTAACTTTGAGGAAGTTATGAAATTTTTTATCCTGTTCAAATTTCAATGCTCGAATCGATGAAAATTCAATTTGAAAAAAGTGCTACCACAACCCTTAATCGCCTAAGTCGAGTTAGGACAAAATGTTATTATTGGTGTGATGGACTCCATTCGTGTCTAAATCAAATCGCTACAAATTTTTTAAGTATATAACTTTTTTAAGACGACAATTATCTATAAATAAGTTAAAGAAAAACAAACTAACGACTCCTTGGAAGCGAGGTTTTGATACTTAAACATCTCTCCAGAAAATTTTCGAAAGCGACTTAAGCGGTTAAGGCTTGTCACCACAGATATATCCGCGAATATCAGGAATTGAAAAAAATTTAATATGCACATGCGGCACATGTACGTGTGCAAATCAAAGTGGCACACGTACATGTGCCTGTGCCTAAAGATAGAAATTGTATGGCACTTGGCACGTGCCACATTTAGGCACATGAGCTGCACACTAACTTATCCTAAAGAAACAAAAACAGTGCTAGCAGCGTTGCCTGCACCTATGCCTAAAGGTAGAAATTGTATGGCACTTGGCACGTGTGTATGTGCCAAATTTAGGCACATGAGCTGCACACTCACTTATCCTAAAGGAACAAAACAATGCTAGCAGCGTTGCCATTTGGCCCATTTGTGGCATTAAAAAAATAAATTATCCCTTTACGCTTTTTTTAACCGAGTGCAATAAAGGAATAGGTTTGTCAATTAGTGTGTATTTTTATTTTTAAAATTTTTTTGTTTGTACACGCATAACTCCTTCATTTATGAACCGATTTTCAAAATTTAGTTTCGGTTTGAAAGGCTTTGCCGCCAGTTTGGTCCCATATTTTTTTTTTTTAAATCGGTGGGGAAATTTGCTCGCCCGACGGGTGATTCTGTCATTTGTGAACCGAAATTCCGTTTTTGTTTGAGAGGATTTGCTTGCAGTTTGATCTCATAATATTTTTGTTAAACTAGTTGGGGAAATTAGCTCCCCCAACGCATAACTCTGTCATTTGTAAACCGATTTCAAAATTCTTGTTTTGTTTAAAAGGCTTTGCCTGCAGTTTGGTCCTATAATTTTTTTTCGAAGATCGGTGGGGAAATTTACTCCACCTCACGCATAATTCTGTCATTTGTGAATCAAGTTTTACAATTCTTGTTCTGTTTGAAAGCGTTTGCTGTAGCTTGGTCCTATAACTTTTTTTCGAAAATCGATGGGGAAATTCGCTACCCCCTCCCCCATGCATAATTCTATCATTTTTACAGTAGTAAAAAATTAAAAAAAGCAATGGTAATTATTTCCATGGATGTTATTGCATGCCACCGTATTTTTTATTAAAATAATTTTTCAAACACATCGTATGGCTGAGTCCAGGTACAAATCTCAAAACGGTAAGGCAACAGAAGGATGATAGTACTGGTTCCAAACTTGCTCCTGAAATGGGTCGGTATTGCGGTTCATATTTCCGGTTCTGGTCTGGACCGGAAGTTGGATAGGTAGTACAGTTCATGCTTCCAGTTTATGTGCTGGACTGGAAGTTGAGTCGGTATTGCGGTTCATATTTCTGTTTCTGGTATGTGCCAGAAATTCGGTCTGTAGAGCAGTTCGTACTTCTGGTTTAGGGGCTAGACCGGAAGTTGGGTCGGTAGTGCGTTTCGAACTTCTGTTTTAGGCACCAGACCGAAAGTTGGGTCAGTAGTGCGGTTTATATTTCCGGTTCTAGTCCGGAAGTTTCTTTCGTCTAGGGGGATCATATATGTATGGGATCAAGAATAAAAAAGTAAAGAAGAATGATATAATGCTACAAATCTAAATGTCGTAAAATTATGTCACTACGAAAGACGTATTTTGCAGCACTGACGTATTTTGTTGGCTAAAGAAGCCAGAACGGTAACGCTGCTAGCATTGTTTTTTTCTGGTCTTTTGTCATGAGTGTGCCGCACATGTGCCTAAATTTGTATACATGTACACGTAAAAGGGCCAGTTTTATTGGCACATGCACACGTGCCAAAATAAGCACACGAAAAAATTTCGCTCACGCACACAAAAAAAATCTGGCACACGCACACGAGTAAGTGCCAATTTGTTTGTGTGTACCTCATGTCCGTGTGCACATTTCCGTGTGCCAATCAAATTAGCACTTGCAAATGTGCGTGTGCTTTAAGATAGCAATTATATGGCACTTGCACGTGTGTTTATGCCAAATTTAGGCACATGTGCTGCTGATGTGCAAATCCGTACACTGATTTTTAATTTTATTTATTTGGACTTATTTTTTTTTTGCAGGGGAGCTATTGGATAATGGAACTTATTTCAATTTTAGTTTTGGGAATAATTAAATTGTTTTTGTGGACATATCTCGTTTAATTTTGTTCATTGGGACTTACTTCATTGGTCGTTATATTATTAAGCCTTTAATTCGTGATAGAACTGCATGAAATAAGGCCCAATGACATAAAGCCCAATAATATTGCTTAATTATTTATTGGGTCTTATTTCATTTTTTTGAGCTTTATTTCATTTTAAATTTAGGTGTTATTTCATGATGAAATAAGACCCAAATCAAACAAAGCCAAAAAATTAATTGGGCCTTATTTCATAAAAAATAATTATAGGCCTTATTTCATTTTATTTTTGAACTTTATTTTAATTTTCTTAAGAACCGAATTTTTACTCATTTTGAAAAATTCACCGTCGCTAAGCAGCGCAGTTTATTTAAATTAAATAAAAATGTTAAGAAATGCTGCTTTTATTACTAGTGATTCTCTGCATAGGCAGTCTTCGGCCAGACTTAAGTATTTTCTCCATCATCGAAAAAAGATTTTGCAGAGTAAAGATTCAGTGCAAAACGGCGTTCGTCTGGGATTAAGGGTATTTATTATATTTTTTATTTGGCGTTATTTTATTTTATTTGGGTTTATTTCATTACGCCTTATTACATTTTCTTAATTGGCCCTTATTTCATTTGGCCTTATTTTAAGCCGACAACTGCAAAGTAGCTTCCAAAAATTAAATAACCTTATTAATATTATTACATCGAACGTATTTTTTTGCTTGTGAATCCAAATTGATTATTAGGCTAAGGTTCGTAATGTTATATTCAGAAAGAATTGGGCATAATTAATATTCCAAGGGAAAATTTAACATCAACTTAATTTTTCAACGTAAACAGCAGAACAGAGTAGCGCCACTTTCGGAAGCCGCTACACTTCCATTGCCAGTGCTCACGTGCATTTTGCTTATAACCACTTCTCTAATGCATTTTTCCCCCAATTTCTTAAAAATGTTCCTTTTTTTGTTTTGAGGATTTTTGAGCAATTTCAATTTTGTCGAGATAGATTTGTTATTTGCATTTCATAAAAAAATAACAGGATGAGAATAGTCGCGTTTGTGCATATTTAAGCCTATTTTTGCGGTTTTTCTGATTTGTTTCTAATAGGAACCACAAAATATGTCTTGGTGTCATGTTATATTTGGACAGATGAAAGGCCAGATTGGCATTGATAAATCGCCTCCGGTACCGTCTTATGAAATAGTGTCCATGGACGTTATTGCGACGTTGAAAAGGCAATAATGACCATAAAAAAAATTAAATAAAGTTTATGCAAATGGTACTGTAGAATGAAGATTGACTGCATACCCGGGCTTTGCACGGTATTACTTGTTTTCTTCTCTGGGTATGTCGAATAGTGGCTTCGCAGAGCTTAGATTTGACTAAGCAGAAAACTTTTACTCTGTGAAGCCACTACTCGACATTCCCATGGACATAACTTCCTTTTTGAAGTGGAAATAATGTCCGTAGACATTATCTTCTTGGATGCCAACAATATATGTATGTAATTAAATCGTGGTATCAGAAATTAATATTATATAAATTATAAACTAAATGATAAAGTTTTAAGAGCATATGTTTTCACATTTTGGGAGCATATTTTTAAGTTTTAGTGCATATTTAAAGCACATAAAACACAATTTTTAGGACATATTTCCGATTTCCCTGTTAATTACATATAAATACCCACCATTCATTAATGCCATCATAGACTCCAAAGGCACGTCATAATAGTTTTTAATTGGCTGTTTTTGTGGAAACGGTGAGATCACATAAACTTCATGACCCTTTTGGGCAAGGGCTTTCATTAACGCAGAGCAAACAATGAAATGGGACTTACTATCAGTTTGTAAAACACCTAAATATTTGTATGAATGGACCACTACAGTTGTACAGATGAACCAACTTGTCAAATATATTGATAAACTATCAAGACGCATTTTAAAGTATTTTCGTTTAACTCTAAACTTATTTAATTAGTTTTATGTTGTTGAAACGTATACGTTCGCTCCATCACTTTGATGAAATAAATTTATTTTTAGTTTATTTATCAAAAATTACGTGTCGTTTGAATGATTGTTCTTACGCTACTCTTAAATAAACTCTCTGCCAATGTTGTTTTTTTGTAGAATTGTTTATGAAATTTTTATTTTTTAAATTGACGTGTCCAATGTTATATTTGGCCTCAATCAAGTAGGGTTGCCAATTAGCCTAGGAATGCAGTGAATAACGTTATTTTTAAAGCAATGTATTATTACGCAATTTTTGGAATAAAACTAGAGTGGGAAATTTTAAAAATATATTTTTTGGTGGTTCTCATTTCAAATGCATTTTACGTGTCCGTTGAGAGTATGATAATATATTTCATAAAATAAACTCATAAATTTTAAAATGAAAACCGTTTTAGCATGATTTCTATACATATAATAAAACTGTTAAAGGGGCGTGTCTCTACATGAAATATATTTTGAAAATTATTATTGTGGCGCACAGGGGGATGGCTTCATATATTTTTGTGCAAAATATATAAGGATTTTTCCTAGATCATTGAAAATTTACACCGAAAGTTGTATTGACTAAATGAAAAAAAACTCTATTATATCAAAATCGGCCACGCCCATCGCCTGCCCACTGCCTATACAATCCAATTCGATTTTTTCTTATAAAGTTTTTCCTATCGTAGCCAAAGCCCTAAATTTTTACATATGCACTTTTTAGAATATAAAAAAATGTATTGCAAAGTTTCATCAATATCAGCCACGCCCATCACCCACCTCCAATATAATTCAAATAAATTTTATCGCATAAAATTGTTCATATCCAAACAAAATTCTTCAAATTCTTTACATACACTTTTCGAAATAAACAAAAGATGAATGCCAAGTTGCATATACATCGGCCATGCCCATCGCCCACCAAATATATTTTTTTCGCATAAGCGTGTCCCTATCCAAACAAAAGTCGTCAAATTTGGTGCATACATTTTCTAAAATAAACAAAATATACATGCAAAGTTTCATCCATATCAGACACGCCCACCGCCCATATATCAATGTAAACAAAATGAGCCCAAAATAATCAAACATTTTATTCATCAGCTATCATTTCTTTCACTACATCAGCTAGTTCTAAAAGATGTTCATAAAGTTGACGTCTTACTGATGTTTTGCAAGCAAACGTTGCAAAACATCAGTACTTGTTGAAGTTCTATTGCACTTTCTGGAAAGGAATAGCGGAGCTCAGTGTTTGATGCAAATGGTCTTGCAAAAGTGCAAATGCAAAATGTCGTAGCTTTTTTATGAAATTTTGTGTATTTTGTTGTTGGATTTCAGACAAAAGCTGCGATTTTTTACATATACACTTTTGCAAGACCATTTGCATCAAATACTGAACTCCGCTAATATGCTGTACTTTCTGTAATCTTTATTACGTGCTTCTTCTGCTTCCTCGGAGAGAGTATACCCATAGGGAGTGCTGGTGCGTCAATTATGCCCTTTCCATGTATTAATATTTAATGAACAGTAACAGGCATGAAGTACCAGTTATATTTTTTAACAAATAGCTTAGCTGTATCCCACGCAAATATTAGAAACTTCATAGTATCAATTTTCTGGCCATATGTTAGTATTATCCGAAGAATAATTCGAAATCGATCTATAAGTTCTTCATTAGCACCTTTTATATCGGCAATAAGCGGAGAATTGGAAAAGAAACGTCTTGAGGTATTGCCATGGTTCAAAAATCCAGATCCTTGTTGTACAGAATCAACTCGCAACCTCATTCGTTCTCTTAATGCAGTCTGAACTCGATGCTTGTTTTCTTGTTTTAAAATCTCATCGATCGCAGACCACTTTTCGGAAGGCATATTATAAGCTACATGAAGTATACATTCCATTAATTTTATTCGAGCATGTAATGACGAAATGCCCAAGCCTCATTATTAATGTTTTTATTTGAAATTGTGTACCAAATCGTTAATTTCGGAAGGTTTTGCTTTGCTGCTGAAGCATAATTTGTAAAGTTTGAGCCTAAATGTATGCAACAGATTTTATTACAAACCTGCACTGAAATATTCGTGACCTTTTTCAGACAATTCATAAGTTTGTTTCTGTATCTAGACAAAATATTCACTATTTCATTGAATTCCTTTACAGAAATGACATTTACTTTTTTCTGTGATATGTATGTAAAGAATTATTTTAAAATATAAAATTTTTTTGCTTTTCCATGTGAACACAAGTCAGTATTAAAAAAGTGGTCATAACTTTTAATTTCGTCCTGCGATTATTATACTTTTTTGTTTTTAGAGAATAGACGTACCTATAGTCCTTTCAAGTCCTATACACATTTGTTGTGGTATATTTTTTCGCGAAAAATCATTCTCAGAAAAACCGCGAACGCAAATGTAACGCTCAATAGACAAAAATTTTAAGAATCCGGATTTATATAATTTTATTTCAGGATTCATTGAATGAGGTGATAACTATAATATTTCTCATATTTCTATTAGTTATATTTTTAAACAAAAAAAAGCATAAAATATACACTTAAAATGAGAATCAGCCACGTAAATTTTGTTAATGGTTCTGGCTAATATTTACACTAGGTACATGAGTACATTTCACCCTAACTCCAGAACGGTATGGCCGAAATATGCTTGACAAAGCAAAATTACCTTCAAACCCTCTAAATTCAGTTTTTTTTTGATCAACTAGTTTTTCACAAATTAGTATTGAAAAAAGTGCCTTTTAATAAAAAATTAAACATAGTTTTTTCTTTCTAAGAACTAATAAAAAATAAAACAGTCCAAAAACTCTACCTTTTAATTATTGCTCTTAAGTACATATAAGGGTCTTATAAACAAAATGAGCCACATATATCAGGAAAATCTATAAAACAATTTTGATTATATTTGCAATTAAATTAATACAACTAGAACCTTAAAAGGTACTTTCGGTAATAAATTTATTTTTAGTTTGGAAATAAACTTATAACAAACCCGGTTTAATTTTCAGATTTTACAAGAATCTATACATAGTCCGTTTTAACTAAAACATTTTTTTGAATTTAAAAATTATTTTCCTAATTTTCAAAAAAAAAGTATTTTTAGACAATAGTTTTATCTCATAGAGTAAATAATATTATTTGAATTCAATTTTTTTTTCACTATGAAATACAACAACAAATTTTCTAAATTTTTCAGTAAAAGGAATTTTTAAATTCAGTAAAATCTTTTGGCTGAATAATCAAAATTTTTATATTGGCTTGTATTCATCATAATGAAATTATTTCTGTGCAGCTGATGAATAAATGATTCATGCCACTTCTTAACTAGACAAAATTGAGTATCCCTTATTTCGAACTAAAGCCATCTTTAACTGATGCAGCATAACCTGCATCGTAGATTTCTTAAATTTTTAATTTAATTTTATTTTTACCAAAACAGTTTTTTTTTGTGAAAATGTTTATATAAATTAAAACTAATGAATTCTCTTTGTAGCTTAACTAATTCTTTTTTAGTTTCTTTTTGTCTAACTTTGGTTTCTTGCCACACAGCATCCCCAAGGCGCACTTCAGCAGCCAAACAGTAGCGAATAGAATAAACATCAAACCTCCATATAAAGTCAGCATGGCATCAATATTATGATATTGTATAAAATTTAAATCCAAACCGGAACAATGTAAATATTTAGCTCCCTTATGCCGGGCTATATGCTCCACCCAATAGGTGGCCAATTGCAAAGGTTCCATGGGTTGATCCTTATAACGTTGTGACATATTCTTTACTAGTTTTGTATATTTTGGATTACCCACCATAGTTTCTACAGCTTGTTGTAAAGCATCGCCACTTAAATTTTGATATTGTAACATTATACCATAACCATTAGCAACAGCCTTGGCCATATTAAGGAATTGATCACCGAAAATTGGTATGCCTATAAAAGGTTTACCATGATAAATACTTTCCGTAGTACTCAGTAGGCCACCATGTGTTATGAACACTTTTACATTGTTATGGGCCAATATGTCGTCTTGAGGAAACCAATCACTTATATAGACATTATCCGGCTTATCCTCCAGTTTAGGATCTTCAAATTTCCATAGAACTCTTTGTTTCAGTGATTTTAAGGCTTTCATTAGTTCTTTTCTCTTTTCCAATGGAAGATTTTTAGCTTTAATATTAGAGCCCATAGAGAAGTAGACAACGCCATGTTCGGAATCATTTATGAATTTTTCTATATCCGCAGGTAAGGGATTTCTTTTGCGATTAATATGCATGCCTCCGACTTCAATTTGATTAGGTACATAGGGTCGAGGAAAACTTAGAGAAACATGAGAGTTGAGAAGTACTAGAGCAGCATTTTTTCTTACATCGTATAGTCCTCTTTCGTTGTGAGGGAAATATTTTTCATATAGAGCAGCTTGTTTTGGTAAATAGTAAAAGTCCAAAAATAGACGTTCAAAGGTAGCAAATCCCAAATTTATAATTCGTTCTTTTAGAGACATACGATCGGTGAAGGGTAAAAATGTATTGGCCACATAAGATAGAGGTGAAGGTGAACCAACCTATAATAGAATAATAAGACAGTAAATTTAAAGAACAATGTTAGAATTAAGACTTATGTATAAATCAGACGTGTATTCAGGTAGGAATACACGTATACTTCAGTACCCAAAACGAATATAATATCTATAATATATTGCAGTGCCTAAAGAACACCGAGAAAGCCGGGCATGATAGCTATATAAAACATAAGCATCCTACTGTACCAGAGAAAGACATAGAGTTAAGTTTTTAATACTCATAACTTGTCCATACTCATACAAGTATGACTGCAAAAATGTATGTGTATCAAACACCATGACTACGTTCGGACATGCATAGTAGACCTATAGCGAACTCGTTTCTATTTAGACGAGTGATGTTAACTTTTATTTTTAGGGTTCCTTACAACAAAAGTGTAAAGCACCCTATTGTATTCGCTACGCTTTCCGTCTGTCCGTCTGGGCACCTGTAAATCTGTTTGTCACAAGCTGTTTTCTCGAGAACCGTACGAGCTACGGAACTGAAATTTTTCACAGTATATGTAAAACACTTGTCGCTACAACAACAAATATATGACAGTTGAAAACTAAAGGGTGTTCTAAAGCGAGCAATGAATCATGTTAAAATACTAATGTACTATACAGACACTTATATATAGACACTTATATATACACTTCAAACTTAGTGTTAATTGGTGTAGTCTGTAGAATAGACTACACCAATTAACACTGATATTTAAAACAATAAAAATTAATGGGTGTTCTATCAGTTAATGTAATTTTATTATGTAATTTAGACAATATGCTGTATCTTGGAAACCTTAAGAGGGAAACTCTGGAAATTTTCAAAAACGATAAAACTAAAAAATTCTGAAATTAAAAAAATGTCAAAACAAAAAATTGTCAAACAGAAAAAAGCGCTTAAAGGAAAAAAGCACCAAAATTAACAAAAATTGCTAAAACGCAAAATATCACCAAAACTAAAAGATCGTCAAAAAACTAAAAAAAACGACAGAAACCGAAAAAAGTCGTCAAAACCAAAAAAGCACTACAACATAAAAAATCAAAAAAAAAAATGGAAAAAGATCACCTAAACGAAAAAAAAACGACAAACCAAAAACAAAAAAGCGCGAATCAAAAATAAATCGCCAAAAACCAAAAAATCGCAAAAACAAAAAAAATGTCAAGAAATCGCTAAAACTAAAAAATCACAAAAAACCGAAAAAATCTCCAAAACCGAAAAAATCGCCAAAGCTGAACAAAACGGCAAAACTAAAATAAATCACTAAAACGAAAAATGTCGTCAAAAAGCGAAAAAAATTAAAGGAAAAAAAACACCACAACCAAAAAATGCTAAAACTAAAAAAATCGGAAAAAAATAAAACAAAATTGCAAGAAACGAAAAGTCGCCATAAAAAAGAAAAAATCGCCAAAACAACGAAAAAAAACTTAAAAATAAACAAATTAAAATTAAGCAAAAAATCAAAGCAAAAATATTTTCAAAATGAAAAAAAAGGTAAAAACGAAAAGTGATGTATGTGTATTCGTACGGAACCCTTCGCGTGCGAGTCAAAGTCGCACATTACTGAATTTTTTCATTTCCGTATGGCGTTCAAGAAATTAGCATTTTTAATATCCCAGTCATTTTAGGGTTTCACTGCGGAATGAGAGATAATAAGCTGAAAATTCGTATACACCTTCATTTTGGTGTTCTAAAAGTTGTCTCAAAAGTCTCATAAAATCTCGTGTCTGCGCCGTAGCTTATTCGAGATCAAATGTCACAAAAATTTGTTTTTCGCAATTATCTCGGTTTCTATAGCTCCAATGATGTTAAGAGTTATTATAAAAATTGTAGAGCACAAAATTTCCAACAAATTTTTGTTTTAAACATATTTTCATACGCCCAACCGTTTCTGAGATAGCGAGCAGAGAGCCCACAGCGCTTAGCCATACTCACTGTAATGCAAGGTCAACCGTGAATCTCAGTGAATAATAACTTGTTTAAAGTTACGGAATGAGAGATTATAAGCTGTAATATTTTTTTTATAAAATCTACTATAAGCTTTAAAGACACTAACATTCAAATTTCAACTTGAACGCCAGAAATAAGTAAAAACTTTAAATGTATTTGAGGGCTACTTTGTACTTATTCAGAACTAGCACTAAAATATTCCAGATTTTATGAGGCTAGTTTGTATTACAAATGTATCTTACCTTAAATTTCATTATAACTTTGTGTTAGTTAAGTTCAAAATAATTCTATCTTTTTTCTATATCAATTTATGTGCAATATAGTTGTTGGTAACACTCACCATATCAGTATTCCACGATATAGCACCAAAAGTACCTAAACCAATTAAGGGAGCTTTAAAGTGTTCACTTAAGCCATACAAAGCTTCTGACAAAAAAACTTCACATATGACAGCATCAAAAGTTTGATTGCTGGCCAGTAGAGCTTTAACACTCGGTTCATTAAGTACTGCTTCAGTTACTTGCAATCCAGTATTATGAAATGATACAATATTTTCCAGTAAATTACGTTTTGTAGTTTCTAATAGTTCATCGGTTGCAGCTACATGATTTCATTCAATTAAAAAATATAATAACAAATATTAAATAATAGAAATTAATTACACTAATGATAAAAATAATTAAAAAAAGCACGTATGCAGATTGAATGAAAAAAAATCGTTATTACATGATTTGTGTTATTTGTGCTTGTACTTACTTTCCATTATTTTCAAAACCGAAGGCACCGGTACATCATGATAATTTTTTATGGGCTTTTTTAACGGAAATGGGCTTATAACAGTCACCTCATGACCTTTTTCTACTAGGCCGCGCATTAAGGCCGACCCAACAATAAAATGTGATTTTGAGCTGAAATGCAACACACCCAGAAATTTGTATGCCTCTAAATTCTTAACGCATAACAAAGTAAATAAAAGGCCTAAAAATAGCCAGATGTTTCCGTGTGTATTCCATAAATGCATATTCGATTTTTTTTTTAATTTGTATTTTTATTTTACTTCATTTAGCAACCACACTTCAATCACTGTACTTTTTGCTGTGCGTGTCTTCGGAATACTAAATTGTAATAAAACTTGTCAGCTCATTTCTGTTATTGCTAAAAATATTTTGTTAATAGAACGAACGAGATCATCACTGTTCACAACATTTGTGTTTAACACGAACAGCTGCTATATATTAATACAACAATAAAACAAAGTACTTGCTGGTTTTTGGTAAAAACAAATCCATATAAACCTGCTAATTGAGAATAAGTAAATATTGAACTATTGAGATATTATATACCAGTGTTGCCAGTGAAATTTCGAGAAAGATACATTTTAGTTTCCAAAAAGATACATATTTTCCCAAAAAGATAAATTTTGAAAAAAAATTTTAAATCAGTTTTTAACGTTTAACATATCGACCCCTTAGCGCTTACGATCATTTGTAAGCGACAAAAATTTTATTTTTCAGGAGGAGGGTTTTGTATTGTATTTAAACATGATTTACATTCATAAACTATCGCTTACGATAAAATTTTATAGCCTGTATTTCAAAAGCTATCAAAAAATTTGATATTTTTACGATTTTAAACTAAAAAAATCATAAAATTTCGATTTCAATAAAAAATTTGATTTTTACAAAATGTCGCTTACGATCATTTCGAGCAACATAATTAACATATTAAAAGCAACATATTAATATAACATTTTTATTTCATATTTAATGAATATTGTAAAGAAAATGATATCATATAAATTCATTTTTATATATATTTAAATCATAAATATTAGGTATGTAATTTTTAAAAACTTTAAAATTAATTATATCGACCCATTAGCGCCAAATGATCGTAAGCGACATATATTAAATTTTACAGGAGAACGGGTTTTTATTATATTTAAACATGATTTATATTCATAAACTTTCGCTTACGATCAAATGTTATAGCCTTTATTTCAGAAGTTAACAACAAATTTGACATTTTAATGGTTTTAAACTATGGGTAGGCTCACAAAACTTTGATTTCATTAAAAAATTTAGTCTCTTACAAAATGTCGCTTACGATAATTTGGCGCTAAGGGGTCAATATGTAACTATCTTTGGATGTTGTCAAAACAAATTAATTTTTGTAAAAAATAATAACGAGTAAAGGCGTTTTTTAGTATTCATAACGAAATGATAAATTTAAAAAACTTTGTCGAGAGGGAAAGTTAAATATTTTATTTCTGTACATTTTGCGTACAGATTCAAAAGATACGAAAAATGTCAGGATTATACATGGTACGTAAAGTCATTAAAAGATACGAAAAATTTATCTTTTTTATCCTAATGGCATCACTGTTATATACTGTAAATAACATATGTACGTACATACATAATAACAGGTGGAGAGAAATAACTCAAAGGTTGCTTTTGTAAATGATAATAGTCGAAAGACAATAATTAAAGACAAAGTGATCGCAGGTAGAATTGTTGTTTTTGTGACAAACAACAAATAAAACAAATGATAATTTTTTGTTTTTGCTTAAAACAATCGATATCGAAATGTGGACTAGGAAATTGTCTATTACCTAGAAGAACAGGTACAAAATATTAAGCTGCACAGTCGTCAGGGAAAAGGTTGTTACACTAAAAAATTTTGCTTCATAAAACCAATGAAACAATTTCATTTGATTTTTTCATTAATCCAATTACAATTTCACAAATGCAATGAAAATATTATTAATATTGTAAAAGAAAATTTGGTTTTACGAAGTCAAATTCTTTTAGTGTATAGTCTGATACAGAAAAAGTACCCACCCCTATTTTTAATTCCAAGTATATATTGAATTTTTAATATTTAAGTACATATCGGCTGTGTTTCTTACTAGGTTTTCAGGAGAGCGAAAAACAGTTTTATGTCTTAACCATGCGTCAGTCAGAGAATTGTAAGAGGTACGGACTTGAAATTGTCACATAATATGTGTTACTTTGGCTAAACATTTTTGAAAGTTAGAAACTAAAGGGTGTTCTGAAGCGAGCAACGCAATATGTAGAAATTCTAATGTAGATAATATGCAGACACTTGATATATAGACACTTGACAATTTCAAAGTATTATACAGACTATACCAATAAATATTGAAAATTAAACAAATTAAAAACTAGAAGGTCATCTATCAGTTAATGTAATTTTGACTATGTAATTTTAATAATTCGCTGTATCTTGAAAACTTTAAGAAGGGAACTCTTTAAATTTTCACAGCTAGTGCAGCATTTTAAAAGCAACAGTAACAACTATTATAAAATAATCAAACTAAAAGTTAAAGGGTAGTCTATCAGGAAATGTAATTTTGAAATTAAGATGTATCTTACGAATTGTAATAATTATGCACGTATAACTATTAATATTGTTCGTTTTCTAATTGAAAGTTAAAAGTCGCCAAAACGAAATAAATCGCAAAAACAAAAAAGAAATCGCCAAACAAAACAAAAACAAAATTAAAAAATAGCCAAAACGAAATAAAAAATCGCCAAATTAAAAAGACGCTGAAACAAAAAAGCACCAAAACAAAATAATCGCCAAAACAAAATAATCCTTAAACGGAAATATATGCTAAAATTAAAATGTCTCCAAAAACAAAAATTGCCAAAATGAAAAAAAATATATATATACACATGATGGTGGCTCTATATTTTAAAAAGTAGGGCGAATTTAATTCTCACCCCCTAGAAATATCCGATTAGTCTAAAAACTACTACGTACCACTTTTTAGACCGATTGAAAAATGTTTAGACGAAGCTCAAAGCGACTGAAGTCTTAAAAATAAAAATTTTTTTTATCAATTTTCATTTTGCAAATAAAATCGACAAATGTCGATTCATTTGCAATTAAGTGAAGGATCTCAATTGATCAAAATCACAATTTGATCTAAATAAAATCGACATTTGTCCATCGACTTTAATTACATTTGGCTTATTGTATTCCTAATATAAATACCTTTCCAATAATTGACAGAAATTGAAATTTTTTACGTCTTAACTTTTTTATGAGTTCTTATTTGTTTTCCTCCAATGGATTAGTTGGCATTAGCAACCAACGAAATGTCGGCATATAGACTAGCTAACCACAACAAATGAATTTACATTTTTGTACATACACAAATCCTTGAGAATATCTCGAATAAATACATTTTGTACATATTTATTTTCTTTAAAGTCAAATGTCTTCCAAGCCTCAAAAGTCTCTTTGAGTCCCAGGTTGATCAACTTTGTCTCACTGTAGTTCCTCTCGTGCTCAAACCAGAAGGTCACCGAGATACGCGTTATAAGGCCTGACTAAACATCCTTTAATTTGCAGCTAAATCCAATCAACAGTTTAGAAATTCCTTATTTATTCTCATTTATTTTGCAAAAGTCTCCACTGCGCACGGTTTTGTAAATTAATAAAATTGAGGATCATCTCTGAAGTAGTATTAATATTTAAACCAGCATCATTTCATATTTTATTGTACAATTTCTGCTTAGTCACCATCTGAAATCGAAAATATGACCAATTTCACAATTTTTTCAATTGATCTCTGGCCCTTTAGTAGCAAAAAATCTGAAAAATATGAATTTGTCTTTGTATCTTTAGTTAGTTCTAAGTTTCTTTTTACTAGATTTTAGTCTGCCATAACGCAAACAATTTCTATTATACTAATTTCTTAACACTCCAAATTTGCCGAATCATGTTTATTATTTTTATTTGTATGTACATAGTTTTACTCACAATATTTACAATAAGTTGTTTATTTTGTACGTTTTTTAAACTTTTTTATATTTTCATTATCATTATCAAGTTTTTAACATATTAACTGCGCTAAAGGTACATTAATTGTGAAAATAAACTGCACACGTTGTGTTTGTGCTTCTATTCAATATACGCTTATTTTTTATCAGTGCTGGAAAATACAGATCTTGAAATGGTACTTAACTTCAACTTAAAAAGTACTTTTTCCCCTTAATGGTACTTTTTTCAAGAATTTAAAAAATACAACTTGAGGCAGTCTTATCCCCGTATTCATAAAAATTTATTAAAGTTAATGTTGGTTTAATAATCGGATTTTGTATGGGAAAACCGGTTTTAATGCATTCATAAACTTTACTAATAATTTATGAATATGGGGGTTAATCATTAGCATTGAGTAGATTCGATATATATTTTTTATTATTTTCGTGGTTTTATGTAGATGTAATGGCAGATCTTGAAACTCTTCGAGATAGCAATCACTCGAAATACGGAAGTTCCTGGTATTGTTGTTGTTAATAAATTTCAAAAGCGGGAAACTAGCTATAAGCAACTTGAGCTAACACTACAACTATTCATATCTCGAGGTAGAAATGAATAAATACAAAAAAATTTAATTCTATGTTTTTTGCTGCATTCACATCTCTTGGCCGGCTTAGACCTTCGTGCGTATGCGGCTATAATAATTCGTCGAATTTTTTTTGTTTCACTCGAAATGAAAATACTAAAGACTTACACAAGAAATGTTGTTATAAATATTTTCTGTAACAAAAATGCCAATGGCAATTGCTAATATTTTCGTTTCGATTGAAACACCGAACAAGTTTCACTATATTGCTTTTAAGAAAGTAGAATTTTACAATCATAACTAAGGGCAAAGTTGTATTAATAAACAAACTAAACTGCTCTTAATTTCATTAGCAGAGTGCAACTTATATAGTCTCCTATAACAATGAATTTTATGCCAGGTGGGCTATTATGTATTTCGATTCGAAAATAGTTCTCTAATAGATTCTGTATGTTGACCAGTTTGATTAGATTTGTTTTCTTCAAATAAAGAAATCAAAAGCTTTTGGAAGATATTTTTTTGACTGAATGGGTAGAAAATTAATAAGCCAGAAGACAAGTTAAATGGTTTTTGTAAAAATATTTGATTCCACTACAATTTTGATCATTACTGTTTTAAAGTTACGTAATGGGGTACTGCAGTATTTTGAAAATGAAAAAGTACTGCAAATAGTACAATAGTATTGAATTTTCCTTCGCTGTTTTTTATGCCCTTCACAGTAGCTAGAAAAGGTGCACTTATCTATATAAGGAAGATTTACTAACACAACCACACATCACAAACTACTCTATTTTTCATGAGAGACAAACAAAGGAAATAGAAATGCTTGAATTTCGTACGACGTTTTTCCTTCTGAGTACTCTTCTTTTAAATAATTAATCTGAAAAGAGTTAATTCCCAACTTCCTTACGGTTTCACCATTATATCATGGAACGTACAAAATGATGTTCAAAATAACTTAGATTCCGTTGTCAAAATGTGTTTAAAGTTTTAAAAATGTTTGCTGGTATACTGAAAGAGTTTTGCTTATAAATTCTGCGAATTTCGACATTAATCTAATGAAAAACTTCATTAAAACCCAACGAATGTCACGCTTCGCTGCATTCGTAAAAAAAGATTCGTTAAAATTACTTTAAGGAAAATTTTACGAAATATATAAAATAATTTCATTGATACAATGTAATAGTTTTCTCTAAACTCACGAAAGTATTTCACTATTTTGAAGAAAAAAAGTTAAGCAAAATGGTCAAAGCTACCACTTCTGGGTTACGGTTTCCTTTTAAAAGCTAAAGGTCTAAAAACTGCTAAAATGGAGATGAGACTTTCTTTCTTAGGAAGGCAGTATAGACAACGTATTAACTATTTCAACTAAGAGCACTCTCAAAGCAATGTGCTCTATGAATGTACTCGTATAATAATAAGAAAGAGTGCACAAACTAAAGAAAGAAATAAAGGTATGGGATTTATTTCGTTGGCCTTTCATTAATTTAATGACATTTTTCATCAAAACAATGAAATTCGTATCATAGAAATTTTGACATTCAAAACAAAAATTTTTTATTAAATAAAATTTTTTATTTTTGAAAGTAATATATATAAAACTTTTTATTATCCATTAAAACATTTTGTCAAAACTGAAAAGGTTTTCCAAAAATGACAAAATGTTATCACAAATCCAATGAAATTTTCTAACTAACTAATTTTTTAACGAAACTATGAAAGTTAATTATGCAATTCTAATGATTTTCTTTCATAACATTCGTGAAATTTCACGCCAATCGTGAAACATTTCATTAGATTTAAAAAAAAAATCTAACGAAATCTCATATAGACCCGACTATTATTGTATTTATAATATTACGACTAATAGTACTTCGTCACTTGAAAAAATTGCAACTTGTTATAACCACCCTGATTATTGACTTATAAATTGTCTTTCAGCCAAAGTATAGATAAGTAAAAATACAATATTTATTATCAAAAACTTGTGTGTCTTACTTAAAACAATTGTGTCGGCAGAAACTTTTTCCCATAATTTACTATCATACACATAAATTTTTGATACTTTTTTTACTTTTTTTTACTTTTTAACTTTTTTTATTGTATTTTTCTATGATGGGGTTTTTGTTACTTTTATGTTTATGTGTCGCTGGCAGCAGCACATTCATTACTTAATTTCACACTTCTTTAGCGTGGAAAAGCTGTCTGAATGTGGCTGTTTGTCTATCTGTCTGTTTATCTAGACGCTACTATGGCTCACCATATTAGTTGGGGATGGATTGGGTAGGCGTACCTTCCAACTAGGAGTACTTTCTTTTCTCTCGTTTTTTTTTTGCAAGTTTGCAAGTTTGCAAGTGTGTAACTTTTTTCCTCTTGGCTACATTCGTTTACAGAATTTTGCTAGCGCTTGTTAAAAAAAAAGAACTCAGCACTTGGCAGTGGAAATATTTACTTTATTTGTGAATTAAAAGAGAAGTAGTTAATTTGCATATTGTGCTTTTAAGTTACCGTAGGTATAATGCGAAAAAAATGCTAAAGTAAAAATCACTCAATATTTGAGACTTAAAAGTGCATTGCATATTATTCTCTTTTGCATGTTACTTCCTAATATTTTGAAAAATTTTATCATATTTTTGATTAACCTTTAATAGAAGAATACATACATACATACGTATATTTGAATGGAGTTAAGTTTCAGTATACGCGGCATTTTGGTATCTCCCTAGAATTATCTACATGGACAATTTCGAAAAATTATAAATAGTCAATAAAGGGTCAAAAAAGACCTACACAGCGAAATGTTAGGGGGCTAAAATGTTCCGTAAAATTATTTCTCGTAAAGTTTTACATAAAAGTGCTGAGCACATCTAGTACATTAAACGTAAAGTTTGTACGATATCTTATACCGATTCTCTATAACAATGACCAAATGGTGGTGTTCATGTAAAGAAATCTGCATAACTTTTAAACTTATGGAGATCCTGTTATCAAACTTTTACACTATAATGAGGACACCGTAGGCTAGTTTTTGTAAAACAAAAAATAAACAGGTCGAAGTTAGAAAAATTTTATTTCAACTGGTCATTTCCGGTTTTAATCAAGAAAATAAATTTTTTTAATTATATACAGAATTATATATACAGAATTATACACAGAAAAAATGACTTATATTCAAGGAATTTTTTTATAAATGCTATGAATCTAACATGAAAATTTTTTTCCAAACTTATTCATTGAAGTTAATTAAATTAACTCATGTTTCTTAATAAAAATAGTTTAAAAAAATTCAGTATTGAACTTGTATAGCCTGTTGTACTAGGCACAACTCCTTCCTTTCTGCCAACAGACTATTTAAAATGAACTGTATTTTTAACCGACTTCAAAAAAGAAGGAGGTTATCAATTCGTGTGTATGTTCTTTTTTTTACTTTTTTATGTTTGTACACGCATAACTATGTCATTTGTGAACGGATTTTCAAAACTCTTGTTTTATTTGAAAGGGTTTGACAAAAATTGGTCCAAACATTTTTTGTCGAAAATCGGTGGGGGAAATTTGCTCCCCCCATGCATAACTCTGTTATTTGTGAACCGATTTTCTAAATTCTTGTTTTGTTTGAAAGGGTTTGACAAAAATTGGTCTCAAAATTAGTTTGTCGAAAATCGGATGGGGAAATTTGCTACCCCCCCCCCCCTCGCATTCCATAACTCTGTCATTTGTGAACCGATTTTCAAAATTATTTTTTTTTAAGGGTTTGCTAGCAGTTTGGTCCAATAATTCTTCTTGAAAATGGGAGGAGAAAATTTGCTCTCTACAGTTTTGTTCCATAGTTTTTTTTTCGAAAATCAGTTGGGCAATTTGCTGCAGGCTGGTACCATAATTTTTCTACCTTCTCTTGATATATTGATTATCGCATAGCTCCTCCACTTATGGGCCGACTTCCAAAATTCTTTTTTTGTTTGGAATGGTTTGCTTAGAGTTTGGTCGCATAATTTTTCTACGAAAATCGGTGGGGCAAGTCTTCCACGCCTCCACCCAAAATATTTATTAGAGCACAATTCCTCCATTTGCATATCGATTTTCAAAATTGTTTATATGAAAGGCCATCAAGTATATTGCTCTTTGTACTGAAGTCGGTTTTTTTTTGCCAGAATTATTACTTTATATAACTAAGACAAACATTTTAGAATTTTTTGACATAAAAGTTGAAATTTTTTTCAAAGCAACTTAGATTTCATAAATTTATTTATTAAAAACTAGACTCATACTGCGAATGAAATAATTCCTGTTTTTTATTTATAAATTAATAAAATATATGAACAATAGACTATGAACTTTTTTCATACTATTTGTGTTCAAACTTTTTTCTGTGTAAGAATCACTTATTTAAATTTTTTGGTTTTATTTGTTTCTAGTTAAATACAATAATTCTATAAAAAATTTTCAAAAAAGTGTCATAATGTTCATAGACGCTATGAGACTTTCTGGAGTAACATAATGTCCATGGATACGTATATGGCTGATTCTAATTCTAAGCATATATTTTGTGTTAATTTTTACCAATGTATTTAAAGATATATGAGAAGGTAGGATTCATATTATAGTTTTCGCCTCATTCAATGGATCCTGAAATAATATTATATATATTAATTTTTGTAGCTTTTTTATGTCTTGAGCCTTACATTTGTATTCGCGGTTGTTCTGAAAATGATTTTCGTGAAAAAATACACCTCAAAAAACGAATATAGGGTTCGAAACCACTATACATCTACTTTCTAAAAACAAAAAATTTATAAAAATCGCAGGACGAAATTAAAATTTATGACCACTTTTACAATATCGAGTTGGGTTCACAAGGAAAAATAATATATTTGTTTATTTTAAAATAGTTCTTACAAACATTTATACATTAACAAAAAGTAGTAGTAGTAACTCTTCTTTCAAATAAGATGTATTTTAATAAAATCTATCAAAAATTTCAAAAGTTATGTCAACTTCAAATACTTTTTTGTAGCAATATACGACCTAGTTAATACATTCTTCGAAAATGTAACACCCACAGTGCGGTAGAAGCAAATATTTTTCAAATAAAACCATAAATTTGTAAACAGATAATGTTCTTTATATCGTTTCTACCTTTCATCTGCTGTTAACTTTTTCTAACGTTCTAAAACTTATAGATAAATTATGTTTAAAAAATTTTTTTACGTAACGCTCAATACATTTTTACACGAATTCAATACTTTTTTTCAGAACGCACACTTTACTTTGAATTCAATACAATTCCGATGAATAATCTTCGATATATTTTAGCTTCTTTAGGTGTTCACTGAAAATTTTCAATTAAATTATAAAAATGACAATACATTTTTTTTATACAAACCATGATTGATTGATGAAAAGTTTTGCATTATAATACTATTTAATAACGTTCACAAAACTTTTAATATTTAGAAGTACAACTCTACGCTGTTATATTAGTCTATGTTGTTAATGCGTACTAAAAAAAAACGTAACGTTCAATACACAAGACTGCTAACAACAACAGCTAAAAAAATTTCTGTTTCTGATATTTTTCAACAATTTGATGTGCAAATAAGAAAAGAAAATGCAAATATTATAAATCCATTATACATTTATTGTCGTTTTTGGAAAAATGCATACTTTCTTACTGTGGAAAATCAACAGCATGCATTACGGACACGACATTTTGTAAGAAGAGATTAAAACGGTATTTTCGTTCTTCGTTTGGGCAATCTTACCTAAAAAAACGTATGTTCATATATTTATAATCTATTAAATCATGCTAAAGCAGTTTTCTTTTTTTAATTTATGCGTTTATGTTATGAAATATTTAATGTCCATGGACTCTACGACATTATTATTACTATGGACAGTATTGGCACTTTTAAATGTGTCATAATGTCCATACTTTTAAAAATATAAATAAATTAAAACATACATATTTATATGCTGATATGTTTTTTTATTATAGTCTTGGACATTATAACACTTTTGAATGTCCCATAATGTCCATGGATGATGTCGCACTTTTTGGTGTGACATAATGTCCATGGGTATTATGTCACTGGACATTATGACACGTCACCTATTTTTTGGTCGAATTTGGCCGAATCAGTCGTTAGAACAATGTTATTTTTTTGTGTTGTATAGTGTAATCGAAAAAAATTTCTTTATATTTTTCTTTAACAAATTACGACAAACGGATAAAGAAAACCAAAACTTAAATTAAGCCCCAATATTTATAGCTATTTTACAATAAAAGTTAAACTGCCTGCAAAAACATTCAATTATTTAAAATTATTTGTTATATTTCCATCCATAATTACAATGAAAAAAGTCGAATTTTTATGGCACTGATAGTAAAATTAGGTACGCTTATTACTAGTAGCACTTGCAGTTCTAATGAGTAAAAGTAAATTAAAAATTTATGTTTATTACTTACAATAAAGGTACGAGTATGCAAATAATAACTATAATGTACTCGTAAAAAAAAGTATATTAAAGAAATGCAAAATTAGTTGAGAAGTAAAGGAATTTATGCCACCCTAATTGTGGCAAAGCTGCCATTGAAGGATGAAATGTCTTTGAAGTGAAAGAAAAAATTGTGAAAGAAACTTCCACCAAAATTAAATAGAATACACAAGTACTCATTCATAAAAAGAAATTGTTATATAATAGTCTTCTGAACGCCAACTTGTTTGGACAAGAGAATTTTTAACTTTGCAGGTTTTGAATTATTTATTGCTTAATTAGATTTTTTTTTTATTAAAATCAAATGAAATAAAAGTTTATGTTATCCAGCAGAAAGAAATAAAAATTCTGTTTTTAATCATAAACGAATGCTTTTGCAAAGCAATGGAAGCAGAAAATTCAGTTCAAGACTACTAAAAACTGCAAAATTTTTACAGACAGCTTATTTTGAAATAACAGTTTTAATAAAAAATTATATAAATATAAAACGAAATGAAAATGAAAACTCTCATTAGGCTGGCAATAAAATAATAGTAATTGAGTGGGAATAATAAATTACAATTACGAGCTTATTAAGAAATTTAAAATAAAGAAAAAAAAATACAGAGTAATGAATTGTGAACTGGAAGATCCGGAAAAGGTGCTGCACATTTTGTAGTCATTATAACTGGCACCATCTGGCTGGCTATATTGTCAAAAATGCATTCTTCTAGTAAGCTTACAATTTTCTGGATGAAAACAGACATTTTTGTTAAAAATTTTTCCTACGCACTGTGAAATAACAAATGGCTACGGATGCACGGATAAAACTGTTCCACAGTACTTATAAAATTTTGTTTATAATTGCCAGGACAAGCTCGCTCACATCTTATGCCTATAATATTTTTTTTGAACTAATTAGGTTATACTAGCAAGTTTTAAGACTAAAAAGTTAGAAATAAAATTTATTTAATATGATTATTTCGAATTTATTTGCATTTAAGCATAATGTTCAAAGTTTATCTTGCTTATCACAACGATCATGTCATTTAATTCTTGTACTGAAATTTCAGGAAAAATTTTAATATGCACAGGGGTATTATTTGAAAAAAGGGCAGGCTAAACATTTTGTGTCTCCGATTTTTATAGTATATGATTATATTATACCTACATATATGTACATATATACCATCGGTTCCGAAAAAAAAATTTTTATTCTTTTTAACCAGATATAGGACTTTTAATATTGGACTAACGGGCAGGTACGCACTAATGAATTTGTTATTATTTAGTTTTAAGAAGTTACAAAAAAATAATTAAATTTATCATGTCGGTAGTTCATTGAATCGGCTTTTTATATATACCTTTAGATTTTAGAAAACAAACTTCTTTTTTTTTTGGAAAAATTTAATTAAATAATTTAAAAGTATTTTATTCGTTAGGTAGCTGCGCTTCGGCGTTTTCACCTTTCTATCGTAGAAGTGTGAGCTTAGAATTTTAAAATTTCATTTTAAATTAAATATATTTGCTACTGGTTAAGCATTGTCTATATTCATTTCATTGGAGCTTTATCAAATCGTCATTAGACTTCAACCACACTTTTTAACAGTTACAAATCCCTTATCTTATATACAGACTTTCAAAAACCATTTGAGAATTGAGAAATGATTTTCAAAACGAGCATACAATTTTTGGAACAAATTTAGTTTAGCCAAGCTTTTCTTATCACGGAAAAAATTATCACCGAAAAATTTTCAAACAAAATATTGTGAAAAATAAAATGTAATTTTCAGTAAATATTCTTTACTGAATCAGTTAATTTTTTTTTCAACTTTTATTAAGGACGCAAACGCCAAAAACAACAACAATCACCAGTTTTCTGTGTCGGAAAAAAACAACCACGATGACGACATACACATGCATCAAGAAAAACAACAACAATGATACCAAAATGAATGCGATTGTATAAAGTTTGTTTACTGAAGATTTCTGAGTGAATCAATTCGTTATTGTTGTTGTGTTTCTCAGTCATATTTGAGTTAAACTCATTTAACACATTGAAATTTCATAAATGTTTAAAACAAAAAGTTTGTTTGATATACTACAAAAAAATTGGTAAATACTTTTGTTTGATTCAGTAAACTATTTTGTTAAGAATTTTTATATATTTTTAGGCAAATTATTTTATAAATTCAGACAAAAATATTTTTTGATATATCACAGAAAATGCACTAAATATTTTTGTTTGATTCAGTAAATTATTTTGCTTAGAATCTGTAAATAAATTTAGACAAATTGTTTTATAGATTTGGACAATTAGCTTACAGGAAAAATAGTTTTTTTTTTAATGAAATTGGTTAGACATTATTTTCTGTATTTACAAATTTGTTTGTAAGTCTGCTTCTATACAAAATATTTACTAATTTAGTGTGCGAAGTTTCATTAGAATGGTTTTAGAAGAATTAGTTATAAAGAAGATTTACATTGCAGGGGCGTTGCACTTTCAACCTTTATAACATTCATGTTATATTGTCACGATAGCTTAATGTGTGGGCAAAGTTTCGTATGAATCGGATAACTAGAAGTAGCAAAAGAGTTATATATATTTTCTTTTATGTGCGTGACGCTGCCCACTTTTCAATTGAAGCAATCTGAAAGTACATCCCTTCAAATAAAGAGAAAAAAATCTGATATCGGGTTATAAATGGTGGATCTCCTCTTTCTGAAATCGGTTAAAAAATCAGATTAATGGGCTCGAAAAAATAAACCTTCTAAGGATTTGTTGTCATAGGCATCAGACTAACATCAATTTAGCAGTGATTCAATTCTCGTATGTAATTTTCTTAGAACAGTTTTCATATGGCTGATTCTCTGCTTTAGCATGATTTAACAGATTATAAATAGATGTGCATAAGTTTTTTTTGTATGACTTTCAATTGTGTGTTAAAAACGAAGACGAAAATACTGTTTTTAATCTCTTGCTACAAAATGGTGTGTCCGTAAAGCATGCTGTTGATTTTCCACATTAAGAGAGTATGAATTTTTCCAAAAGCGAGATTAAAATTGATTATAGTTTTAGAATATTTGCATTTGCTTTTCTTATTTTACACACCAAATTTTTTACAAATATTAGAAATTATAATTTATTTTTAATGTTGTTGTCTTGTGTCTTGAGCGTTACGTTTTTAGCACGCTTCATTATTCAGTTAAATTATTAAAATTGAATTAAAAACATACTCTAAAATAATAGCGTAGTTTTATACTTCTAAATATTTAAATGTTTTGTTATCTCTGTTAAGTAGTATTATATTGCAAAATGTTTCATCAATCAATCATGGTTTGATTCCAAAAAAAAATGTATTGAGTGCTATCCATAATTTTTAATAAGATTGACATTTTTTAGTAAATACCTATTAAGGTTATGTTAAAATACATCGAAGATTATACACCTGAACTGAATTGAATTCAAAATAAATCGTGTGTTCTAAAAAAAATATTGAATTCGAATAAAAATGTATTGACCGTTATGGTTTTTATGTATAATTTAGTTACAAATTTAAAGGAAAAATTTAACAGCTGCTGAAAAGCAGCATTAATATAAAGAACATTATCTGCTTACAAATTTCTGGTTTCCTTTGAAAAAATTTTGCTTCTACCGCACTATGGGTTGTTATAATTTCGAAGAATGTATTGGCTAGGTCGTATTTTGCTACGAGAAATTATTTGAAATTGACATAACTTTTGACTTTGTTGTTCGATTTTATCAAAATCAGCCTTAACTGAAAGAAAAGCAAGCGTACTTTTTGCCAATGTGTAACTGCTTGTAAAGAATTATTTTGAAAAATGAAATTTTTTTTATATATCCATGTGAAACCAAGTGGAAATTGAAAAAGTGGTCATAACTTTTAATTTTGTAATGCGAATATTAAATTTTTTTTAATTTTTAGAGAGAATATTGCTTTCAAACCCTATACTCATTTTTGTGATGTATTTTTTTCGCTACAATCATTCCGGGAACAACAGCGAAAGCAGAAATGTTAAAAGATTGAAAAATATAATTTTATTTCAGGATCTATTGAACGAAGCGAAAACTTTAATATGAATCCTACCTTCTCATATTTCATTTATTTACATTGGTAAAAAAAATGCAAAATGTAGGTTTAGAATGAGTATCAGCCATATATAATTCAATACAAGTCACCTAACAAGTGGTGGAAGCAGATACACATGCAGCACTGACGAAGGAATCGTAGTGGCTTCCAAAAACAATGTTGTTCTATTCTGCTGTGTATGTTGAAAATTAAGTTGATGTTGAATTTTTCCTTTTGAATCACTGTGAATTCAAAAGCAAATAAGATCAAAATAATCACATTAAAATAAATCACTTTATTTTCATTTTTAATTTGTCTAATTTTTATTATAAAAGTTTGAAAATTTGTAGCGACAAGCGCTTCAATCTACTACGCATTAATTGAATAAAAATAATATTTGAAATTTTTTATTAGTTATGTTTTTTTGCATTTCACCTAACGATATATGTATATGTTTTTCTTAATTGCTGAAATGGTTTTAAAGTTTAAAAGTATTTAATTAAAAACGTAAAAGTTCTAATCAAAAGACTTTGAACATTTCAAAACACAGTCTTCCTTCTGTATTTCTGTTATTTTCTAACAAAGTAAATGTTGACAAAAGCAGACCTTCATCCTTTGAGTCTAATAAGTTTGCGGCAAAGTAATATTATATATGTCACTGCCCTTGGAATATTAAAAAATCTATATTGTTTTTTCTTTACTCATATCTTAAGCAATTTAAACAGAAACGAGTCGTGGAAATAAAATGAAAGAAAAAAAAAATTCATAAAATTCCACTATCCTTTGATGACAGTTTGTTGATTAAAATTGTTTTTGATGAGTTGGCTTTATAACGCATCATCATCATCATCATCATTTTGGTAGTTACTTAAACTACTGTTGTAACGATAATTTCTACTAACGCTTTGAAAAAGGAGAAGAAAAAAATACGGGTAAAATTAAAGAGAATTTTAAAATTCAAACGAGGATGGTGAGTAAAAAACTTGGAATAAATTTTATTAATTTATTTTTCTTAATTTATTATATTTTCATAGATATGTTTTTTTAGCTTCTTCGTAATCTGAACAAAAGGAATGGGCACACTAAAGTAATCTGCATATTTCTAACTTTTGGATTAGAGATCAGATTTTTTGAACATCATGTGCTTTAACATCAATTATTTGCCCAGAAATTAAAAATCAACAGAACAATTGGGATTAATCGAGATTCAAGTATTTGGATAAACGCAATACTATTTAAACAGAAAAAATTAAATTTCATTTTCAGTAAAGAAATTCAATGAATTTCTAACTATTTTGCCTAGAAACGGACCTACAAACAAATTGTAAATATAGATAAAATAATGTCTCAATAATTTCATTAAAAGAATAGTTTTTTTCTATGAAGAAATAGTCCAAAATATATTTGTCTAAAAATATTTACAAATTCGAAACAAAATAATTTACTGAATCAAACAAAAATATTTACTGAATTTTTTTTAATACATTAATAAATATTTCTGTCTGAGTTTATGCAAAAAATTTGTCTAAAAATATTTACAAACTCTAAACAAAATAATTTAATAAATCAAACAAAATTTTTAACTGAGGCAGTAAAGCTTTTTTTAATATTTCTGAGTTTTAAATATTAAGATCATTAAACATTAAGCATATATGAAACTTTACTTTGCTAAATGTGTTCAACTCTGAATGTTTATCTAAAGACTTTATTAAAAAAATAAATGAGAATTAACGCAACAACATTAATGAATTGATTCACTTAGAAATATTCAGCAAACAAACCTGTAACAATCGCATTTCGTTTGCTAGCATTGTTGTTGTTGTTATTATTAATATGTATGTCGTCATCGGTATTGTTTCTTACGACACATAAACCTGGTTTTTTATTGTTTTTGATGTTAGCGTCCTAAATAAAAGTCAAACGAAAAATTCACCGATTCAGTAAAGAACCTTTACTGAAAATGAAACTTTTTTTTAGACAAACTTTTGTTTGAAAATTTTATAATTATAAATTTTACAAAATTTTTATAATTTTATCTGTGTAGTTCATTCTGAACGCACAGATTTATGAAAGGTGCAAGACTTACAGTTGCGTCGCTTCACAGTGCGTTGCATCATACACAAAACCAGAAATAATACTTTGGTAAAGACTATCCTGCTTATTACAATCGTTTAGATAATAAGCTTAAATATCTAATTTTTATAAAATCTAGAAAGAACACAGTTTACTACCCTCGCATATCCAGAACACTATAAAGGCTGACTAAATCATGCATATTTAAACAGATTTTGATGCTATTTTCTAGTTGATGATGACTTTTTTCTTTATTTTTTATTCTCAACTTTGTTTTTCATTTTCTCTCATCACCAACTTTTGGTTATTTTTCACTTAATGCACTTTTGTCAAAAAGGACTACTCTTCTCATACACAAACTTCCATTACTTTAAAGTTTCATTACTTGGTTATTCTTCTTCTAAGTTTCTTTTGCACAGCATTTCTTAATAAAATGAGCTTTAATGCCACGTTAAATGAGATTTTTTTCTGTTGCTTTTTTTCTCACATGTAATAAGAGTTTTTTTAGATATAAAATAATGCAGAAAAAAAGACAAACAATTTTATTGCTTTTTATGTGAAATCATTTATTTTCAATAATAATATTTGTTAACCCAGCATCAGAATAATATAAAACACATTTGCAATCGCCCAAAAAAAATATGAAAAACCACAAAAGTAATTTTCTGCATGTGTTGCAAACTGGCTAGAAATCAAAAGAACTTATTTTTTCTTAAATATTAGGAGAAAAACACAAAACCATTCTGCTATAATAATATCTTTTGCAATTATAGTAAACAGCCATCATTTGCAGACATTGTTTCTTAAGGTTTAAATGGAAAAAACGTGTGATAAATTATAGAAATTTAAATTTGAATTGAACTTTGGGTTAAATACTGTGCACCGTAGGTGAAAAGATTTTATATGCTAAAAAAATAAATTTGTCAATCCAAGCTTAAATTTTTTAGAGAATTGGTTATTTTTTCTATGCTTAGACCTTTTCATCAATTTATGTGTTTTCAGAGAATTTTCGACTTGACAAATATTTTAATTTTCGAAATATTATTCATATACTAAATTAATTATCATTTTAGCGGTTCTTTTAAAATACCCTGCGGGAAATTTGGTGACAAAATTTTGGAGTAGGTAATAGTGAAAGTAGGACATCCCAGCAAAAACTATTGCTTCGGCCGAAGCAGGTTTGTAAGCGAGAGAAGCTGGTTCGAAGAGATATGATTTTTGTTGGAGATATCCCACTTGAGAGCTGTTCTTTACATAAAACGTGCTTCTTTCAGAGCATTAAAAATGTTCTAAAATCATATCTCTTGGTTTTATTACGTCACTCAATTGTACAATCGTTAAACGACAGGCAAAGCAAACCGTGTTTTATTATAAATCTCTCTCCTAAATGCAATAAGTGAAAAATGTTGAAAGAGAAGCGACAATTCTTTAGGTCCTAAAGAAATGTCGCAGTTTAGGATCCATTTTGTTGAAAGCTAAAATGCAGCTGAATAAGATTTTGTTTAATTTGAAGTTATTGTTAAAAAGTCTACTGACTTCGTAATTTAAACTATATAAAAACTGAGAGATCTCTGCCATCTTTTTGATCGTCATCAGAAGCGCTTCAAAACATCTCATATGGAAAACATGAAAGTTTTTTACTGCTTCCAGAAACATGCTATTTTTTTGAATCCAAATTGATTATTGGGCTAAGGTTCGTAATGTTATATTCAGAAAGAATTGGGCATGATTAATATTCTAAGGAACAAGGGAAAAATTAACATCAACTTAATTTTTCAACGTACGCAGCAGAACAGAGCAGCAGTGTAGTCACATAGCCTACCTAAATCGGTATGCCAGTATCCCAAATGCTGGTACTCGCACTCACCGAGCAGTGACCATTCAGCGCGTCTATCAAGACTCTAGGAATCTTCACATAGTATCATTTCTGATCTTTCTAAGTCAATTTTCGGCTACATAGCCCTCTAGGATCTACAATCCTCTCTAGTCCTTCAGAAAAGAGTGGTCCCATCTATCAACCAATCAGTAAGTTCTCTGTAGAAGTGACCAATCGGGAATTTAACTAATCTATCACCTACTTTCTTTTCTAACACCAAAACTATTCTTGGGAGCTCATCGACGGTCTCCGTTCCCTCAGCATTGCAGTGACCTGGAAACCAGCATAGTCTGACACTTTATTTGTCCATAAGCAAGATGAGGTTTTCATACGGTCACTAGCTTTCGATTTAACACCGTGTCTCTTCAAAGGCTTTAGCGCCGCCTGACTGTTAATGTAGAAGGTTACCTCCTCACCTTCAGTTATATTATTGGCCACTAAATTAACCCTGCGAAGCTCACCTGTAAACCTTAGCAAGCAAAATCATTTGACTCACTTTCCTCAATGCCTCCTACCATACCATGCATCTGTAAGAAACAACCGGCCTAGCAGCCGATGTGCAAGTCCAGCTTAGCACCTTCGGTTAAAGCCCCAGCTCCTGCCAATTAAGTTCCTCCATGCGTAGTAGATGTTGAGATCTTTGTTAAAGGCTCCATTACTCATACGTAACGTTGATGTAGTTGCATGTTGCTGATCGTTTCTGTCTCATAGCTTTACAATGTGACAGAAACTATCAGCAACATGCAACTACATCAACGTTACGTATGAGTAATGGAGCCTTAAGCCTTTTCTGCGTATTCTTAGACTACTCTGCTAGCCTCAACTTTATCCCTCCAAGTCTAGGAAGCACAAATCTATCAATTTTGTACCTTTTGGTAAAGATAACTCCATCCGTTTTGTCTGGGTAGACTCCCAGTACCTTGCTACAGTACACTAAGTGCCGGCTGCATTACTTCGCTGATAGCGCAAAGAAACTTTTCCGCTACCAATATTACTACATAATTCGCATATGTGATTATCTTCGGGCCGCGCCTCTCAAAACGCCTAAGAATTACGTTGAGTGCTGGCAGAAACAGTAGAGGTGATAACACTCCTAACTGTGGCGTACCCCTAGTCATTAGTTTTGTCAGAATTTCGTTTTCCCTACTCCAGTTGATAACGTTGAAAGTTACGGACATTGAGTTCCTCAGGGGACTCCCAGATATCATTTATGCTAACGTTATTAAGGGTTCCCGCAATGTCTACGAATGCACCTGAGGTGTAACCCTTGCGCTTTAGCCCTCGCTCTATGAAACCAACCACATCATGTTGCTGCAAAGCATGAAAACTATGCAATCCATCAGAAAGTTACGGACACTGAGTACCTCCAGAGACTCCCTAATGTTATTTATGCAATGTCTACGAACACACCTAATGTGTAATCCTTGCGCTGCAGCCGCCGCTCTATGAAACTAACCACATCATGAAGCGTGCTCTCAGCAGAAGCGCGTATCAATTGTGTTTCTATGATGTATGTCATTCAGTCTTGTGTTATAAGGAGAAAAGACGAAAATATGAGCGGTATAAAATCCTTTGGCTTTGAGTCGCGTGCTATGCCAGCCTTTTGTATAAAGATTACAATAGCCTCTTTCCAGCCTTTCGCTTTAAACCTTCTAAAGAAACATGTCTTAAAGACATTCTACAGAGTTATTCTCCAAAGATATTCTCCAGAGTACGTGCTCGGAAACATTCTGCAACATGACCGGAAAAATACCATTTTGGCCTGGTGATCTATACTGCCCATTATTTCCCAGATTGCTCTTTCCAATGTCACTATGTCGTCTACTGCATTGCCTAATTCTGTCCTCGACGAGGAATTAGTAATCTCTCCTTTCGTTGTCTCACTTTCTATTTCTTTACAGCCAGGATAGCATGTGTACATAAGTATAGAAAGCGTCTCAGAACCGCATTCCGACCATGTGCCATACAATCTTTGAATATGTCCAGGAGCCTTGGGTTCCTCATACAGTACGATTATTCGTCCGAATCTCGATAGTTCATTGACGAAATCATTTGCCTCACAGTGTTTCAGCCACCAAGCTTTTTTCGTCCTTTTGAGATCTTTCTAATAGCTATTGTACAACACCTGATAGCTGCTACAATCATCCATCCTGCTTGAGACCCTTACTGCTTCTACACCCACTGGCGCGTCCCATTTTTTCCTATTTGCTAATATATAATGAAATTTTGAATTATTTAAACTTAAATCATGTTTTGAACTAAATGAACAATTCTCTTTTATTAAAGTTCTAAAAATTAATGTGCCCAGCTTTGTTTAAAGAATTATAAAAAAAAGGAAAACTGTCATTAATTTTAATGCTCCCTTATATATTACAAGATTTAAGAAAACAACTGAAATGAAAAGAATTTCAATAAAAATCAAAGTTTTTTGATTATACTTTTTTCAATTATAATTTCTCAAGCTACTTTATTAACATTGAAAAATATTTGAACATACGCACACACACACACATACACACACACATAAATAAGTAAACGAAAACAAGGATATTATATTGCCACTTACCGATGACTACATGCCATATATATGCTTCTCTTGGCAAACATTTGCCACATCTGATGCCAAAAAATAACGAGCAGAATAAAAACATTAAAAAATAACGAAGAAATATTAGAGGAGTTGTAGAAATATAATTAGATTTCTAACCGCATTCTGTTAGTGACATTTATCTATGAGATTCTTATATTGCTTCGTGTATGTGTGCTATTGTTCTTCTATTAGCTAAAATAATATTTCTTACTGTTGCTGCTGCTGTTGCTGCTACTGTTCTTTTGCCATCATAGTCAGACTTGTCTTCCTTTTTGAGTTTTTGTTGCTGTCAATGCTGTTGTCGTCCTTTCGTAATGTTTTCAATATACTGTTGGTAGTTAGCAATTTTGTTCGTTTATTTGAAAATTAATAACCATAAAATGTTGCAATTGTAAGTTTGTAGTAACAGTGAATAATTTAATTTGTTAATTCCTGAAATTAATTTTATATACATATTTTGTTTTGTCACAAAATGCAAGGACTTGGTAGTTGTAAGGGAAAAATAATATTGAGTTCATTTAAATGCACTTTTTATAAGGAACAAAAAAGAATGCTGAAACTTTATTCACTGAACGCTGTTCAATATGTGCAAAATTTTTTTGTTTTTTTTATTCATTATTTACAAAGCCGAATGTATAACTTAGCTATTTATTTAATGTGTACATAAATTTTTTTATTTTTTAAAAAACTGTTTTTCTCTTGATACAATTATAAAGGACACAGTCTTTCTTGTACGAGTAAACATTCGTGTCAATATTTGTGGTTAATACAGCTGCATTAAATACATTCTGTTTGTTTCCGCTATAAAAGCTTGTGTTTGTTTGGGTGTGAGTGTGTGTGTATTAAAAATAAATTTATATAAACATAAGACTGGTTGTAAAAATTTAAAAGTTGGATTTCTTCAAGTCTCATACACCAATATTTATAAAAAACTGCCCTCAGCAATTTTCAGGTCAATCAGTTTCAACTTTATTCTTTGTATTATTTCAGTATGAACTTCATTTTGATTTAACTGTACAGGAATATTAAATCGGCGTAGGCCGATTTTTATGATTCTTACGTCAATCGATTTGTCTTAATCCCGGGAGTGTCACTAAAGATATGACAGTCGTCAAAATTCAATATGGCGCCCAACAGACGCCATTTTGTGAATACGAAAAAAATAAAAAGTCGGCGAACAATATCAAAATGGGTATCACTCGACAGGTATTTCAAAATTATCTTTAGGTTTCTCTTATGATTTTTAATTTCGAATGCCTATTTAGGATCTCTGACGGTTTAAATTTGTTTTCTTTTATTTTTTACGCAGTCGAGTTTTTTTTCATATTTTAAATTTATGTCTTGTTAGTGTGCTTTATTGCTTCATAGTGAGAATTGTATAATTGTTCTGACTATGCGACATTGTTTTATGACAATTAATTGGCTATTTTTTAAATTTCAATTAATTTTTTAATTGATATAATATTTTTTTTTAATTAAAAAGATCTAAAAATATTTGCAATTTCTTAATATGATTATTTCGAACGTATTTGCTTTGTGAATCCAAATTGATTATTAGGCTAAGGTTCGTAACGTTATATTCAGAAAGAATTGGGCATGATTAATATTCCAAGGAACAAGGGAAAAATTAACATCAACTTAATTTTTCAACGTACACAGCTGAAGAGAGTAGTGCCACTTTCGGAAGCCGCTACACTTTCATCGTCAGTGCTCACGTGTATTTGCTTATCACCACTTGTCAGATGGCTCTGTTGAATGTGATTTTAATTCTTAGATATCCAATTTTTTCGTGAAAATTGAATACGAGAATTAAATCATGGATCTTCGTTTTTTTAATTGAATCTTATTATTACTTTTTTCTGTGTAGTTATTTTATTCATTATTTTACTTGCCTGATGTGTATTCGCATAGGCATCAGAAAACCTTGGGTTGTAGTTAGCTGCCCCTTCAAAGATTTGAGCTCCGGCCTCTTGATTGCTAGTCAACACGCTAACCAATGAAGCCGCAATAGCTTCACACTTTAATTTATGTACTCTAAATAAATACTATCATAAGTAACATGAATTTCATTTTAATTCATAATGTTTTAATTGATGATTTATCATAAAATTTAATTGAAATCAAAGTTATAGTCATGTTGATTTAAAAAAAAATATAACATTGACAATAATGTTATTTTTAGCAGTAAAAAATATTAAATCAAAGAGATTTAAGGCTAGATAAATAATTTTTCGTTTAAAATTAATATGAAGCAATAGTAATTTTAGATCAGCAGCAAGACATTTGCGCTATTAATGAAAAGTTTGTCGGCTAGTTGTCGGCTATTTACATTTACACAAAACGAACATTAAAAAATATACAACTACAAGTCACACAACTGAGCACAACAGTCTCTTGTAGCTATGACCGAATCAAATAAAGACCAACACACTTAAACCACAAATTATTTCTTATTTATTTAATATGATTTCCAATCAAAACTGCTACATGTTGGTTTTACATTGGTATTTTTTTTTTGTGTACTATATTTAATAAATATTCGGCCATGTCACAGGGTTCAACCGTTCGAAAACAGAATTCAATCCACCCTAAGATGTCAAGCTCTAGTCGATGCATATCCCAATATACCAGCGCCACCAACAGTCTGGTCACACCTGACAAACTTGCGTATTTTAGTTTTCTTTTTTAAACACTAGCTGCTACAAAAATGGAGTGGATTGAACACCGTTTCCGAACGGAATTGAACTCTGTGGCATGGACGATTATTAATTAATCTTAACTGATTTATTTGAAATGTGTTTAAGGTAGTTTTTTTTAGATACCCATCGACTTGTGTTATGAGACTTGAAAAAATTCCACTTTTAATTTTTAACGACCACTTTACTATACATGTGTATTTATATTTTTATTTATTTAATACTTAAATAGAACAGAAAAAATCATACGGTTGTATCAGCCATAATGAAACATTAAATCTCAGATGGCTTTCATAGACATTCTGCTGCTAAAAGACCATTGTTATCAGAAAATGTACATCATGAGTGCTAGCAGGCAATTATTTATGACACTATGCGACAATGTCAATTTCAATCTACGTATAAAAAATATAAACAAACCCACAAGTTTATATTAAACAATAAAGAGTTACAAGCTGCCATTTATTATATAGTTTTTCTAGAAAGATTTTTTAGGTTTGGGTGATGTGAAGTTATTGGAAAATAAAAGTAAATGTTAAAATCAAGATCTATTGTTCGCTTGCCTACTTTTTTCTACATCCGAATATAATTTCAAAAAGTTTTTCATTTCGTTGGCAGGTACTACGCGACGATTAAACTAATGAATATGTAAAAAGAGATTATATGAGTTATGTCGTCCATACCGAGCCCAATTGTTGGATGTGAAAATCGATACTTTTCAGGAGAGCGCATTCCTAAAAATGTAAGTTTCAACATTTTTCTTGTTATGTTTTCCATACTAAGTGTAGAGCCAAGGTAACAAATCTAAAAAATTAATTTTTCCCATTCAATAGTCGGACGTAGTAAAAAAACGCCCAGATTTCTTGTTTGTATGAACCAATTCGCTTAGGTTTGCAAATTATATTAAAATCGATTGATCAATCAGTTCAAGTGATAAAAATTTACAAGGAGTGTTTTTCTATGTATATTGAGCATATCGTGTAGGATCTCAAAAATGCAGAAATGTGATAAAAATTTGATTTCCCCAAATAGTTGTGTAGCTTCCCAATTTTTGATAGAGGGAAATTGAAAAACTCTAGAAATTTTATAGCAAATCCAGTTTTAAAGAAAATTTTACCTTTTTTGCCTGTACTGAAATGCAAGCCAAGCCTTAAAATTTTTCAAATAATTTTTTTTCTTCTTCATTTATTTTCTGGCTAACCTGCATCATATCTTTATGTCTCCTGTTTATGCAGATGCTCATAGTTTTTAAAATATGAACCAAAAGAACTGATTCGCATTTTTTCCGTTTGAATTTTGTTTCAGTGAAAGAAACAGCTAAAGTTTATGCGTTAGTTAAATGAATGCAAAATGACAAAAGGAAAAAGTTTAAAACACACACACACACACAACAACAAACAAAACCTCAACCACATGAGCCACAAAAAAAATAACAAACAAACACAGACAGTGTGACACGGTAGGAAAACAATAACAAAAGTGGCAGCAACAGCAACAATACAATATACAGGAAAAATATGATATTGCAACAAAAAGAAAATAACCAAATGATATAAAGTCACATCAACATCTGGTCTGGTCTCTAACACACACACACAACATTACTTCATGTATAGCAAGCTCATGCATGTGTATGTGTAAGCTTGCATATTGGCTTGTGTGGAAAACTGCAGCCACATTAAATTGACGTTGTTTTGTTTCATTTTTTTTTTTTTTGTTTTCATATCTGTGTGTGTAACTTTTTTCATTTTTTCGCTCTCTTTACCGTTAAAAAGGACATAATTATCAATATGATGATGGCATCATGTTGTAAAATTATTCCAAAATGTATTATTTAAAGAACTACTAACCAGCAGCAACTGCCATGACATCATATTGAAAACAATACATACATACATACATACATACATCTTAACAAAAGCATAATTTAAAAATAACATAACAGTAATTCCATGTGGAAATCATTTGTTTTATTTTACAATTTCCTAGCGAAATACGTGAATGCTAAAAGTAAATATATAGAGATTTGCATTACCCGCCGTTATGCTTTCTGCTTTAATTAAATGAGCAGGTTGTTACAATTCTACTTTAATTTTCACATATTTTGTAGCATAATTTATATATTTTATTATAAAAAAAATTTTGTTATATGTCATAAAAACTTTAATTACATAAAAATGCGTTAAGATTTACCGCCATTTAGTTTTTGCTGGAATATAACGCACATAGCATACATATTAGTTTTCATATTGTTTTCTCGTGATGCAATTTATAAACAAGGGGTTCGTTAAACCGAAACAAAAAAACATTTCAATAAAAATTTACGAGTAAAAAAGGAACTCTGTAAAGATATTAAAACCATAATTTTTATATACCATACAAAGAATCCACTTTGCATGCATTTTTTCTACAGACAATTGCGGACAACACTTTTTAACAAACAAATGTGTATATAAAAGGCTTTTTATGTGAAAAAAAAGAAACTCTATCCGTCAATGACACCAACTAAAATGATGAAATTTGCTGCAGAATAATTTCAGTGGCGAACAGTAGTAATACAAACTCATTTCGAAAAGCAAGCCTCCCATACTACATACATACATATGTATTACCATTGCTACACTATACTGCTTGTCTATGTGAGTGCATTTATCGTAAATCTCTGCCAATCAATTTTTCACAAAAGCAATCAATTTGCCACGCAGCATGCTTAACAGTTCAAAATAAACAAACTGGCAATGTATGAGAACTTCAGAAAAATATATATATAGAATTGTTTATTATTTCCATTTTTTTATAGATTTTGTTTGTCTGTTTTGGTCTATTATATTGTTGTTTTTAAAATATGGTAACTGACCAGGATTTAACTTTATAAACTGCTAACAAAGGCAGTTTTTTCCCGATAGAAGTTTTTGTTTAAGCTAATGGTATGGAAAACTTAATAATCACTTTTATTTTGTATGTACTACCCACTTGCAATATAATTGTGCAATTTTTCGTATTGTACAAGAATATCGCCAATGTGTATGTCATATTCGAAGATGGCACAATATATTGACAAAAATCAAAATGCCTTTGATTTGTATTGTACAATAAGGAAAATTGTGTAATATGGTAGCAGCATTGTTCAGTGTTATATTTACTTTTTCACTGTCAGGAGAATTGGGCAATATTTTCTTTGAAAATATTGTGACATTTATTGCATAGTATAGGTTAGAACGACAATAATATGTACAATAACATATGCAATGATATTGTATAATGGATGGGCCGCTTAAGCGATTTTAGTTGCACAAAACAATTTTTTAATATCAGTGCGTATGAGTAATATGTAATTTAATATATAAATCATTTTTTATGTTTGTCTACTTAATATAGTGTTGCCAGACTCAAATACTACACAAGCTTGACATTTGAGTAGTCTGCTTGCAAACACCGCTAAGTTGAAAAAAATAAAAATTCTCTAAAAGCCGCCAATTTATTTATTGTTTGAAGTTTTAATCAACTTCTACAAATTTCGATATATTAACATAGCGGAGTTTGCATTTGATTAAAATCTGCTTGATTTTCCGAAAAGATCTTGACACACTAAAATGTGTAAAACAAACCAAAACAGGTCAAGAACAAAATATATCCTGAGGCAGAAGAAAATTTTTTTATATGAAAAATAAAAGCTAACTATATCTTCAGTGGTTCAAAGGTTGCTTCTATGGCGCAAAGTACCTTTAGCAAGAAAACAAGCTCATAGACAATAAAAAATTTACTTCACAGATTTGGTTTAAATTATAGATGAACTAGACAAAACTCGCTTATTCGTAAGTGTAATCAAACCGTACGACTAAAATGTGTAGAAGGATACGACTATAAGGATTTTTCTTGTTGAAGAAACGTTATGTTCACCGACGAAAGCAAATTTAACGTATTTGGATCGGATGGTAAGTCTATAGTATGGCGGGGGAAAAATTAGGAACTACATGCATTCGAATAACTTGAATTCGACAGCAAGCCATGAATGTGGTTCAGTGATGGTCTGGTAATCATTTTCTGCAGCAAGACCATAGTGGTATTTGCATTTTATTTACACAATTTAGATCAAAATATTTATTCAGACATTTTAAATGAAATCTTGCCGCAAGGTATGTATTAGCTTGCTCTAAACAACGGGTAATGATCCTAATCACAACGCTCACAAAGCAAGATCATGTCTGCTACATAATATGCCCCATGTCATGGAAACACTATGAACAAATTATGGCATTATTTCAATAAAAAAAAGACCAGGAGAACATGGTTTAAAGCAAATTTGAAAAAAATTCATAGAAGAAGAATAGGAAAAAGTACTAGATGGCTACTATCAAAAACTAGTCGCATCTATTCCCAAGAGACTCCAAATAGTTATGAAATACAAGAGACTTAATTTGTAAACAGTTTTTTTACTTGTGCATAGGAGTATAACCAATTTTTTGGCATAGTACCTTGAGGTCAACCATGTCCTACTAACCACGAAATTCATAATCTTTTGTAATATTTCTCAAAAAAGTTCACGCACCAATCGGTTTTTCATAATTCATAATTTTATACGGTGTTATTTATTCATTTTTAATCTTTTTTCGTTAAAAAAGGTTAAAGATTTGTTTAGGCTTGCGGAAAAATCTCTTGTCATCTCTAAATATTAATGAAATTTCATATTTGAGCTATTTTTTTGTTTTAAATAAACATGTTATTAATTTTTCTTAACCAAAAAGAAAATTAAACATTTTCAAAACTTCATCGCGGTTGGTGTCTGAACTTTTTTGACCTAACCGAAAAAATAAATATACGTTCCCTTATAGTTTTTATGCTCTATCGGACTGTGCTATGCCAATTTTAATGTTTTAAAAAATTCTTAAAAAGTTATATCTCTAATGTACATACACAAAATTAATTTTTCACTTCAAACACCAAATTTCCTGAATCAAGTGTAAATTTGTTCAATTTAGGTCCTAAAAAAATTGTAAATTCAAATGCAAAAAATTTAAAAAGTAAATCAAAGAATTTCATAATTTTATCAGGTTGTTAACATTGGCAGTAGCAAAATTAAATGAAATAATAAGTAAAAAATTATTTATCAAACAAAAGAAAGACAATAATAAAGATTTAAAATCAGTTTCAAAAACATGTTTGTTTAAAAAATAATCTATCATAATTTCTTCTGTGTATAAACATTATCAAATCAAAAATATCATTTCAGCTTGAAAAATCATAATTGACCTTGTAGCTTGGCAACACCTAAAATATCTTGACAATCAAGCTCATTCAAGCCCGTCTGGCAAGCCTAACTTGCTAACATTATGCAACAAGAAAAATGCCAAGTAGTACGTCTATATTTGTTTGATGTTTTATGCTCCCCTACCTACAAAAACAGTATATTCTATGGATATTTTTATATAATTTTTTCCTAAAATTTGGGATTTTTTTAGAGGCTGCTCACCGATTTTATTATAACTTGCATAGGAGCTGTCAAATTTTATTGCAAACATAATTTATTTATGTACTCAATGCATTGAGTTATAAGCTTTTAAAAGTTGGTAACTAACTTTCAGAATTTGTTTTTCTCATTTTTTACTAAGTCAAAAATGTTTAGGTTGAAAGTTCCATTATATTGTTAGTGTTGACAAATTGCACAAAATTTTTATATATTCTTATTTGATGAGAAGTTTTCTTTCAAATCTCATTAAAATTTTTAAAATGGCAAATCAAAAAATCGATTTTTGTGCACATAGATTGTGGAAATATAACACTGTGCAATTATTCAGACCACAATCATGAAAAATTTATATTTTTTATGCAAAATTTAAAAATCTCTATATATTTTTTTAAAATTTATAAAAAATCGAGAATGGCAATATGTCACCATTTGTTTAACATTTTTTTCCTTTTCTTTTATCATAAATCCACATATACTACAAATAAAATTTGCTTTATTTTATGAAAATCGTTTGCTAAATATTGATTTTATTCACAATAAAGTGAAATTACCTGATTTCTGCAAAAAAAAATCTAGTTTTGAAGAGGCTTCTCCGTCGATTTTATCGTCACTTGGAAAAGGGTTGTTCAATTTTATTACAAAAACTACAAAATACTTGAAAAAACTAGCTTTAAGCTGTTTGAATATTATGTTTTTACAAACTCAATAGTTTCGGAGTTGTTCAGACCGCAGTAATGAAAAGTATATTTTTTAGGCAAAATTTAAATATTTGCATTTTTTTAATAAATGAAAGATCGATCATGGAAAAAAACTTATATACCATTTTTATTAAAAACTCATAAAGTCTTTTATATTAAAAATAAAATAAGCTTTATTTCATGAAAATCGATACGTAAAAGAACCAAAAGAGCATGAAATGCGCATGGCGCATTTACAGTAGTAAAAAATGTTAAAAAGTTAATGAACATTATATCAAGGGATGTTATTGCGTGCCACCGTAGCTTTCTGTAGCAATATTCCAAACACACCGCATGGCTGAGTCCAAGTACAAATCTCTAAACTGGTATAGCAACAGTGGGATGACAGTACTGGTTCCGGACTTTCGCCTGAAATTGGTCGGTAGTTCAGTCAGCACTTCAGGGACTGGACCGGTTCCGCCTCGGACCAGAAGTTGGGTCACCAGTGCGGTTCATATATCCGGTTCCGGTCTAGGCCGGAAGTTGGGTTAGCAGTGCGGTTCATATTTCCGGTTCCGGTCTGTACCGGAAGTTGGGTTAGTAGTGCGGTTCATGCCTCCACTTCCGCTTCCTGTTTGGACCGGAGCACAGAAGGAAAAACAGCCAATCTAGCAATGTAAAAGTAAAAAATAAATTATCGATTTTGAAAAAAATGTAAACGCAGTTTCAAAGCGGACAAATCAGTTTATTTAAAAATCAAATATGTTACCTGGCTCGGAAAATATGCAGTTTTGAACGTTGAGAAAAAGTTAGGTTGTAATTCTTAATTGAGCTTTATATAAAATTTGTTGGCGTATTGAATCACTAATGATGGAAATTTTCGGGCAAAGTAGCTTTTTTTTTGATAAAGTGTTATATCAGCTATTTTAAACTGTTTTACTTTATATATTTGCTATTTCAGTTCAGGTTTACAAGCGTAAATACAGAAGAAAAAATTTTTTGAATTTTCTAAATCTTTTTAGAGATAAAAAAAAGTATACTCTAGAGTCCCTGAAAATTTAGTGGAATCTTAAAGTAGATATTATAGAGTAATATTGTTCCAAAAATTAGTTCCGGACACTTGAGTATGCGACTTTTACATCAGTTTTTCTAACTACATATACACCTTTTTCTAATGTTCCTACTTCTTTGTACTTCTATATGATTTTTTTGTAATTTGCTTCCGAAACCACTGGCTATTAAATTAATATACCAATGAAGTAGTCGTTTTCAATTTTAAGACAAATTTTGAATGCATTTTGAAATTTGAATGCACTTGAAATTTATTTTTTAAAGCATTTAAAATTTTTAAAATTGGTCATATACAGCAACATATAGTGGCCACCCAGCGAAAATTATTGCTTGCTCGAAGCAATTGTGTTTTAATAATGCATTATTTTTGTTCGTGATGAGCCGCTTAGAAGCAATAGTTTCTGTATACACAAAATGCTTATACTCCCAGCAAAAATTATTGCTTGCTCAAAGAATTTTTATAAGGGATACTACAAAATGAAATCACTTGCAATTGCGCTTTTATAATGCATAATTTTCGTTCGCGATGAGCCGCTTAGAAGCAATACTTTCTGCTTCCATAAAATGCTTATATTAGTGCTGAAAATCATCAAAATTTTCAGCACTAAAACTGATAATATATGGAAAAACGATTCGATGTGGGTTGGCGGCTTATTACTTTTTATCTTTAGTTATCAATTTTGTATTTTTACTCACTGTTTGTTATTTTAATTTCAACTAGTATCGAACTAAGCATCTTCAGATTTGAAATCCAACACACCAACCACTGAACCAAAAACACTGTTGCAAATCGACAGCATGAAGTTAACATCAACTTACTCTTATAAACACATTATATTAAAATTATTTACTTTATTTTTAAAATGTACTATTCGTGTATACACATGTGTATGTGTGTGTACTGTTCGTGTATACAATCGTAGAACATATTTTAGGGTCTCGCTTACGTTAGTGCTTCCAAGAAGCACTATCGTCAGTGAGAGAAGTTAAATATTAAATACTTATGTTGCTTTGCATATATTTATTACATTTTAAAACTATCGTCAAAAGCTAAGAAGTATTCGTGCATATTTGTTCGTGGTCTTTTGCAAACTTTAGTGCATTTGTGGTAGCATTTTTGGAATCTTTTGTTCTTAAATAACCAATGCATTGCTTCTAACAGCTTTTAGTGCTTCTAAATGTCGAATATATTTTGCTGGGCTAGTACTGAAAACTATCAAAATTTTCAGCACCAAACTGAAAATATATAGAAAAAATGGTTCTATATAGATTGACGAGGATGATGGATGGACGTGCTCACAAATTGGCTAACGTCATGTTGAAGGCTTAATATTTCTTATCTTTAATTATTAATTTTGTGCTTTTACTTACTGTTTGTTATTTTAACTTCAACTAGTATCGAACCAAACACTTTCTGATTTGAAATCCAACGCACCAACCACTCAACCAAAGACACTGCTGCAAACCGGTAGCACGAACATAAGCTTACTCTTACAAATACATTATTTTAAAAGTATTTACTTTTACGTTATTTTTAAAATTTTCTGTTCGTGCATACTTTGTGTGTGTGTGTGTGTGTGTGTGTGTGTACTATTCGTGCATAGAATCCTAAAACGTATTTTAAGGTTCTCGCTTACGTTAGTGCTTCCAAGAAGCACTATCATCAGTGAGAGAAGTTAAATCTTAAATACATATATTGCTTTGCTTATATTTTTTGCATTTTAAAATTATCGTCAAAAGCTAAGAAGTGTTCGTGCCTGTTCGCTCGTGCTCTTTTGCAAACTTTAGTGCACTTGTAGTAGAGTTTTTAAAAGCGTTTGTTCTTAACTATGTAATGCATTGCTTCTAATAGCTTTTAGTGCTTCTAAATGTCGAAAATATTTTGCTGGGCACTGTGCTAAAAATAACAAATTTATTTACAGACCTTATAGACTACAACCTTTCCAGGCATACATTTTTTGTGAATCAGACTATTAGCTTGGAAGATATAGACTTTCCGACGACTAAAGAATTTTATCGGTAAAATTGGTCTTATATAACAAAATATAGCGTCCTCAGTGTTAAAAATATCTGTCTAATTTTTACAGAATTTATAGCCTACATCCTTGGCTACAACCTATCTATACAATTTTGCGGATCAAAATATTAGTTTAAGGATATGGGTTTTTCGAAAACTTAAGAATTATATTGGTAAAATTGGTATTATATAACAGCAAATATTGCCCACTGTGTTAAAACATCCCTGCGGAAAATTTGGTGACAAATGATCCAAAAGTACTCGTCCCATGACTTGAGAAAGTGAGACTGGTACCAAAAATAAGGAGTAGTGAATGGTGAAAAAAGACATGTTGTGTAAATGGTTATATATTAATCATTTTCAGTCAATTTAGTTGGTACTCCGGCTAGTATATTAGTAAACGGCACTGAACTAATTCAAAGCACCAGGATCAAAGGCCTATTACATAGTATCTATATAATATTAATTGTCTCCCTTCAATGAGACTGCCATTCCACTCAAGAACCTGTTCCGTAACTATATTCAGATATTAATTCCAGCTTAACTGGTATTTACAACATTGAAAGATAAATTGCCCTGTGGTGGAGTGGGTAGTGTTCTAGCCTGTCATGCCAGAGGTTGTCGGTTCGAATCCTATCAAAGACACCACTTAAAAATAAAATTCAATTTCTGCTTGGATTTGTAACAGTAAAAATAAATAAATTCGTCAATAATTACAGCTGAATTTGCGAATAATATTTATATATAATCTATATTATTCTACACCGATTAGGACTCCATAAGATAGTTCAGAGACAAGCTACAAGGTGCATACAAAGTATCAATTAACCCCATCCTAGGCCATCCCCATGTAAAAGTGGCTGGTCAGCTTCATAGGAAGTGTTAGAACTCGGACTGGTCCCTATCACCTGGGGATCGGTCACGTGACTTGTTTTGTGTTAGCTCCATTTACCGCAGGGATGTTACTAGTTTTGTATGGACCTTAAAGCCTACATCCTGCCTATAATTCTTCCATACATTTTTGTTGATAAGACTAATAATTTGGAGAATATAAGCTGTATATCAATCTTATATAGCAACATATAGCGCTCACTGTATTAAAAATAGCTAACTAACATTTAACATTCCTTGTAGCCTACATCCTTCCCTATAATTCATTCATATATTTTTTGTGGATCAGACTATTTGTTTGGAAGATACGATTTTTCCGCCACTAGATTGGACTTTTTCCCAGTGTGCAGTAGTTTGACCCTCCTAGAAACATCATAGGCACTGCAGGAGCTAATTTAAAAATCTCATTAAACCACCATATTTGTATGGGATCAATAATAAAATATCAAAGAAGAACAATATAATGTTCAAAATCGAAATGTCTTAAAATTATGTCATTACGAAAGAGGTATTTAGCAGTACTGAATGAACTCAAACTAACTACTTTTGGTATAAAAAATGATATAAAAATGCAATGCTCCTCTCAATATGCGAACTGCACAGAGCAAAGCGCTAGAAAAAAAAATAAAATATGCATTGCGCAACGACCATCGCCAATATACCGAAAGCCCTTGCGCTGCGCATACCAATTACTCTTTTCTTCCGCTCCGCTCTTTCTTGTAAGAAGTGCGTAATGAGCAAAACGAATACGCAAATCCAAACTCTGATAAATATTGATTTTATTCATAATAAAGTGAAATCGCCTGAATTTTTTCAAAAATTGCGAATGTTTGCACTGTACAATAGAAATTCACGCACCAATCGGTTTTTCATAATTCATAATTTTATACGGTGTTATTTATTCATTTTTAATCTTTTTTCGTTAAAAAAGGTTAAAGATTTGTTTAGGCTTGCGGAAAAATCTCTTGTCATCTCTAAATATTAATGAAATTTCATATTTGAGCTATTTTTTTGTTTTAAATAAACATGTTATTAATTTTTCTTAACCAAAAAGAAAATTAAACATTTTCAAAACTTCATCGCGGTTGGTGTCTGAACTTTTTTGACCTAACCGAAAAAATAAATATACGTTCCCTTATAGTTTTTATGCTCTATCGGACTGTGCTATGCCAATTTTAATGTTTTAAAAAATTCTTAAAAAGTTATATCTCTAATGTACATACACAAAATTAATTTTTCACTTCAAACACCAAATTTCCTGAATCAAGTGTAAATTTGTTCAATTTAGGTCCTAAAAAAATTGTAAATTCAAATGCAAAAAATTTAAAAAGTAAATCAAAGAATTTCATAATTTTATCAGGTTGTTAACATTGGCAGTAGCAAAATTAAATGAAATAATAAGTAAAAAATTATTTATCAAACAAAAGAAAGACAATAATAAAGATTTAAAATCAGTTTCAAAAACATGTTTGTTTAAAAAATAATCTATCATAATTTCTTCTGTGTATAAACATTATCAAATCAAAAATATCATTTCAGCTTGAAAAATCATAATTGACCTTGTAGCTTGGCAACACCTAAAATATCTTGACAATCAAGCTCATTCAAGCCCGTCTGGCAAGCCTAACTTGCTAACATTATGCAACAAGAAAAATGCCAAGTAGTACGTCTATATTTGTTTGATGTTTTATGCTCCCCTACCTACAAAAACAGTATATTCTATGGATATTTTTATATAATTTTTTCCTAAAATTTGGGATTTTTTTAGAGGCTGCTCACCGATTTTATTATAACTTGCATAGGAGCTGTCAAATTTTATTGCAAACGTAATTTATTTATGTACTCAATGCATTGAGTTATAAGCTTTTAAAAGTTGGTAACTAACTTTCAGAATTTGTTTTTCTCATTTTTTACTAAGTCAAAAATGTTTAGGTTGAAAGTTCCATTATATTGTTAGTGTTGACAAATTGCACAAAATTTTTATATATTCTTATTTGATGAGAAGTTTTCTTTCAAATCTCATTAAAATTTTTAAAATGGCAAATCAAAAAATCGATTTTTGTGCACATAGATTGTGGAAATATAACACTGTGCAATTATTCAGACCACAATCATGAAAAATTTATATTTTTTATGCAAAATTTAAAAATCTCTATATATTTTTTTAAAATTTATAAAAAATCGAGAATGGCAATATGTCACCATTTGTTTAACATTTTTTTCCTTTTCTTTTATCATAAATCCACATATACTACAAATAAAATTTGCTTTATTTTATGAAAATCGTTTGCTAAATATTGATTTTATTCACAATAAAGTGAAATTACCTGATTTCTGCAAAAAAAAATCTAGTTTTGAAGAGGCTTCTCCGTCGATTTTATCGTCACTTGGAAAAGGGTTGTTCAATTTTATTACAAAAACTACAAAATACTTGAAAAAACTAGCTTTAAGCTGTTTGAATATTATGTTTTTACAAACTCAATAGTTTCGGAGTTGTTCAGACCGCAGTAATGAAAAGTATATTTTTTAGGCAAAATTTAAATATTTGCATTTTTTTAATAAATGAAAGATCGATCATGGAAAAAAACTTATATACCATTTTTATTAAAAACTCATAAAGTCTTTTATATTAAAAATAAAATAAGCTTTATTTCATGAAAATCGATACGTAAAAGAACCAAAAGAGCATGAAATGCGCATGGCGCATTTACAGTAGTAAAAAATGTTAAAAAGTTAATGAACATTATATCAAGGGATGTTATTGCGTGCCACCGTAGCTTTCTGTAGCAATATTCCAAACACACCGCATGGCTGAGTCCAAGTACAAATCTCTAAACTGGTATAGCAACAGTGGGATGACAGTACTGGTTCCGGACTTTCGCCTGAAATTGGTCGGTAGTTCAGTCAGCACTTCAGGGACTGGACCGGTTCCGCCTCGGACCAGAAGTTGGGTCACCAGTGCGGTTCATATATCCGGTTCCGGTCTAGGCCGGAAGTTGGGTTAGCAGTGCGGTTCATATTTCCGGTTCCTGTCTGTACCGGAAGTTGGGTTAGTAGTGCGGTTCATGCCTCCACTTCCGCTTCCTGTTTGGACCGGAGCACAGAAGGAAAAACAGCCAATCTAGCAATGTAAAAGTAAAAAATAAATTATCGATTTTGAAAAAAATGTAAACGCAGTTTCAAAGCGGACAAATCAGTTTATTTAAAAATCAAATATGTTACCTGGCTCGGAAAATATGCAGTTTTGAACGTTGAGAAAAAGTTAGGTTGTAATTCTTAATTGAGCTTTATATAAAATTTGTTGGCGTATTGAATCACTAATGATGGAAATTTTCGGGCAAAGTAGCTTTTTTTTTGATAAAGTGTTATATCAGCTATTTTAAACTGTTTTACTTTATATATTTGCTATTTCAGTTCAGGTTTACAAGCGTAAATACAGAAGAAAAAATTTTTTGAATTTTCTAAATCTTTTTAGAGATAAAAAAAAGTATACTCTAGAGTCCCTGAAAATTTAGTGGAATCTTAAAGTAGATATTATAGAGTAATATTGTTCCAAAAATTAGTTCCGGACACTTGAGTATGCGACTTTTACATCAGTTTTTCTAACTACATATACACCTTTTTCTAATGTTCCTACTTCTTTGTACTTCTATATGATTTTTTTGTAATTTGCTTCCGAAACCACTGGCTATTAAATTAATATACCAATGAAGTAGTCGTTTTCAATTTTAAGACAAATTTTGAATGCATTTTGAAATTTGAATGCACTTGAAATTTATTTTTTAAAGCATTTAAAATTTTTAAAATTGGTCATATACAGCAACATATAGTGGCCACCCAGCGAAAATTATTGCTTGCTCGAAGCAATTGTGTTTTAATAATGCATTATTTTTGTTCGTGATGAGCCGCTTAGAAGCAATAGTTTCTGTATACACAAAATGCTTATACTCCCAGCAAAAATTATTGCTTGCTCAAAGAATTTTTATAAGGGATACTACAAAATGAAATCACTTGCAATTGCGCTTTTATAATGCATAATTTTCGTTCGCGATGAGCCGCTTAGAAGCAATACTTTCTGCTTCCATAAAATGCTTATATTAGTGCTGAAAATCATCAAAATTTTCAGCACTAAAACTGATAATATATGGAAAAACGATTCGATGTGGGTTGGCGGCTTATTACTTTTTATCTTTAGTTATCAATTTTGTATTTTTACTCACTGTTTGTTATTTTAATTTCAACTAGTATCGAACTAAGCATCTTCAGATTTGAAATCCAACACACCAACCACTGAACCAAAAACACTGTTGCAAATCGACAGCATGAAGTTAACATCAACTTACTCTTATAAACACATTATATTAAAATTATTTACTTTATTTTTAAAATGTACTATTCGTGTATACACATGTGTATGTGTGTGTACTGTTCGTGTATACAATCGTAGAACATATTTTAGGGTCTCGCTTACGTTAGTGCTTCCAAGAAGCACTATCGTCAGTGAGAGAAGTTAAATATTAAATACTTATGTTGCTTTGCATATATTTATTACATTTTAAAACTATCGTCAAAAGCTAAGAAGTATTCGTGCATATTTGTTCGTGGTCTTTTGCAAACTTTAGTGCATTTGTGGTAGCATTTTTGGAATCTTTTGTTCTTAAATAACCAATGCATTGCTTCTAACAGCTTTTAGTGCTTCTAAATGTCGAATATATTTTGCTGGGCTAGTACTGAAAACTATCAAAATTTTCAGCACCAAACTGAAAATATATAGAAAAAATGGTTCTATATAGATTGACGAGGATGATGGATGGACGTGCTCACAAATTGGCTAACGTCATGTTGAAGGCTTAATATTTCTTATCTTTAATTATTAATTTTGTGCTTTTACTTACTGTTTGTTATTTTAACTTCAACTAGTATCGAACCAAACACTTTCTGATTTGAAATCCAACGCACCAACCACTCAACCAAAGACACTGCTGCAAACCGGTAGCACGAACATAAGCTTACTCTTACAAATACATTATTTTAAAAGTATTTACTTTTACGTTATTTTTAAAATTTTCTGTTCGTGCATACTTTGTGTGTGTGTGTGTGTGTGTGTGTGTGTGTACTATTCGTGCATAGAATCCTAAAACGTATTTTAAGGTTCTCGCTTACGTTAGTGCTTCCAAGAAGCACTATCATCAGTGAGAGAAGTTAAATCTTAAATACATATATTGCTTTGCTTATATTTTTTGCATTTTAAAATTATCGTCAAAAGCTAAGAAGTGTTCGTGCCTGTTCGCTCGTGCTCTTTTGCAAACTTTAGTGCACTTGTAGTAGAGTTTTTAAAAGCGTTTGTTCTTAACTATGTAATGCATTGCTTCTAATAGCTTTTAGTGCTTCTAAATGTCGAAAATATTTTGCTGGGCACTGTGCTAAAAATAACAAATTTATTTACAGACCTTATAGACTACAACCTTTCCAGGCATACATTTTTTGTGAATCAGACTATTAGCTTGGAAGATATAGACTTTCCGACGACTAAAGAATTTTATCGGTAAAATTGGTCTTATATAACAAAATATAGCGTCCTCAGTGTTAAAAATATCTGTCTAATTTTTACAGAATTTATAGCCTACATCCTTGGCTACAACCTATCTATACAATTTTGCGGATCAAAATATTAGTTTAAGGATATGGGTTTTTCGAAAACTTAAGAATTATATTGGTAAAATTGGTATTATATAACAGCAAATATTGCCCACTGTGTTAAAACATCCCTGCGGAAAATTTGGTGACAAATGATCCAAAAGTACTCGTCCCATGACTTGAGAAAGTGAGACTGGTACCAAAAATAAGGAGTAGTGAATGGTGAAAAAAGACATGTTGTGTAAATGGTTATATATTAATCATTTTCAGTCAATTTAGTTGGTACTCCGGCTAGTATATTAGTAAACGGCACTGAACTAATTCAAAGCACCAGGATCAAAGGCCTATTACATAGTATCTATATAATATTAATTGTCTCCCTTCAATGAGACTGCCATTCCACTCAAGAACCTGTTCCGTAACTATATTCAGATATTAATTCCAGCTTAACTGGTATTTACAACATTGAAAGATAAATTGCCCTGTGGTGGAGTGGGTAGTGTTCTAGCCTGTCATGCCAGAGGTTGTCGGTTCGAATCCTATCAAAGACACCACTTAAAAATAAAATTCAATTTCTGCTTGGATTTGTAACAGTAAAAATAAATAAATTCGTCAATAATTACAGCTGAATTTGCGAATAATATTTATATATAATCTATATTATTCTACACCGATTAGGACTCCATAAGATAGTTCAGAGACAAGCTACAAGGTGCATACAAAGTATCAATTAACCCCATCCTAGGCCATCCCCATGTAAAAGTGGCTGGTCAGCTTCATAGGAAGTGTTAGAACTCGGACTGGTCCCTATCACCTGGGGATCGGTCACGTGACTTGTTTTGTGTTAGCTCCATTTACCGCAGGGATGTTACTAGTTTTGTATGGACCTTAAAGCCTACATCCTGCCTATAATTCTTCCATACATTTTTGTTGATAAGACTAATAATTTGGAGAATATAAGCTGTATATCAATCTTATATAGCAACATATAGCGCTCACTGTATTAAAAATAGCTAACTAACATTTAACATTCCTTGTAGCCTACATCCTTCCCTATAATTCATTCATATATTTTTTGTGGATCAGACTATTTGTTTGGAAGATACGATTTTTCCGCCACTAGATTGGACTTTTTCCCAGTGTGCAGTAGTTTGACCCTCCTAGAAACATCATAGGCACTGCAGGAGCTAATTTAAAAATCTCATTAAACCACCATATTTGTATGGGATCAATAATAAAATATCAAAGAAGAACAATATAATGTTCAAAATCGAAATGTCTTAAAATTATGTCATTACGAAAGAGGTATTTAGCAGTACTGAATGAACTCAAACTAACTACTTTTGGTATAAAAAATGATATAAAAATGCAATGCTCCTCTCAATATGCGAACTGCACAGAGCAAAGCGCTAGAAAAAAAAATAAAATATGCATTGCGCAACGACCATCGCCAATATACCGAAAGCCCTTGCGCTGCGCATACCAATTACTCTTTTCTTCCGCTCCGCTCTTTCTTGTAAGAAGTGCGTAATGAGCAAAACGAATACGCAAATCCAAACTCTGATAAATATTGATTTTATTCATAATAAAGTGAAATCGCCTGAATTTTTTCAAAAATTGCGAATGTTTGCACTGTACAATAGAAATTTTTTTTTATAAAAAAGTTTTATTGGATTCTGGGATTTACTTAGGGGGAGTTAAATATCCCATCCTTTTGCAAATATTTATACTGACTCGCGTATAATATTTATAAGTTTAACGTATAATATGTGTTCATCATTTTTATGTGAAACATCATGGTTATTAATATTTTTATTTCGTACGTATTTGCTTGTGAAACCAAATTGAATACTAGTATTCAATAGAATACTGAAGATGACACATAGCTGAAACCGGTCTGTTTATCAATCAAATTTGACGTGGGATGACGGAAAATCGTTCCAAATTTTTTTATAACATTTTAAGGTTCTAGCTCTTCGCGGTATGGTCTTTTTGTCACCTAAATAAACATTTAAGTTACAAAAAACTCCCCTTCACCGGCAGTATAGCGGGTAGAATTCTTCAACAAAAATGTTCTTCTTAGTGTTTTACAAAAAGTATTAAACACATTTTGTGCCATAAACGTAAGCCCTAAAAGATATTCTATGCGGATTATGTATAACTATGTGCTAAATGGGGGAAATTCAACTCCCCCTAAAATAATTCCCAGATGTAAACTTTCAAAACGCCGACAATACGTACGTATTTTCTTGGTGCCGGTTGCCAAAATCAGCCGTTAACACATTGTTACTTACAAAAATTGATTTTACTGTACAATGTAAATACTTGCAATTTTTAGCAAAAAAAATAGGTGACTTCACTTTATTATGAATAAAATCAATATGTATTCATCGACTTTTCTGACATGAGGCTTATTTTAATTGTAGTACATTTGGCTTTATGGTCAGTTAATAAAAATGGTAAGTTTTAGCCATTTATGATTTTTATAAATTTTTGAAAAACAAAAATTTTCCAAATTTGCATAAAAATATATATTTTTTCCGCCTACAAAATAATATATTACTCTCATTTCATGCAAATTTTAAACATAGGATATATGCAAAAATAAATTGTCGCAAACAAAAGTAAACATATTAGTCTCGTTTCTTATTTCTACAAATTCATAATAAACAGCATTGTTTTCTATTTTAAAGCCATGTCTACAGGTTCTTTGTCATTCGTGACTTTTCTTTTTCATATCAAATATTATTATCAAAAAACCAATCGAATGATGACTCATATAAAATAATTAAAATTATATGGTAACAGTTGCAGTGCAAAGAAACCTTATTAAAAACATGCAACGTTAAAGTATTTATTGAAAATTTTGTGGCATAAGCTTCATAAATTTTCCTAGAATTCGTTATTCGTTACCTGACTATTTAATCCAGAAATTTTCGCAGCACACATTGTTTAGTAGAATATTACAATGAACGAGTCTATGTTGAATATTTGTGGTCAAAATAGATGAATCGATGAACTTATTTATTCCTGTGGGAGTCTATTGATGCTGTTGATTTAACAATGAACGAAAAAAAAGCAAAGGAAAACAATATGCAAGCTAAAGAAACCATTTCAATAAAAGTTAGTGAGTGGAAAACTCAGGCTTTACTTTTTAAATTTTAGAGGAAAAAGGATGGACGCGTTTATGTGTATTTATATTAAACAAAGTTGTATTAGAAGAATTCAATTACGCTTGTTTTTTCGTCCTTCTTCTCGAATTTTCTTCTATATAGATTGAATATACTAACTTGCTTTTTTATTTTTTATTTTTTTTATTTTTTTTTTTATAAAGAAGACAGTGGGAAGTGAAAGAGTTTTAAACAAAATAAATGTTTAAATTACACCTTCATGAATATATAACTCCAAGCGCATTATACTTTTTTGTAGGTTAAACAAGAAAATAAGTAATTATATATATATATATATATATATATATATATATATATATATATATATATATATATATATATATATATATATATATATATATATATATATATATATATATATATATATATATATATATATATATATATATATATATATATATATATATATATCTGTGTTGTTTTATCATAAGATCGTAGTCAAAATCGAGCTAATGTCATATTCTGGTTGGTCTTTTAACAGTTCACATTTGGGACCAATCCGTTTTTAAATACTCAGATTTCCGAAAAATTTATCAAGGCTAGATAGATTTTACTCTAAATCATTTATATTTTCAAACGCGATTTTTAGATTTAAGGTGTTGTGACAAAACGACGCAGATATGGTCTAAACTTTCTTGCTATTTTCTGCTTTAAAACACACTGTATATTGTAATAAATCTATTTCAAAAAAAATATCTTGAAACCGCAAAGGGTATAGAAAAATAGTCTTGTTAGTAGATGAACTTTGTTTGTTCGATTCGATCAGGTATTTTCTTTAGGAGGTGGACTATTTAATGAAAGATATAGCTACATTCGATTCGCTGCATAGCGTATATTATCAAGATCGCCAAACAAAAATGGGTTGTGCGTTAACCCAAGGAAAGTATAACTAACTCTGAAATGTATTAATTTATTCCAGATATTCTCAAGAATTTATGTTGGAAAAATATATTTATTATTTAAAAATCTTAAAAGATCTACTGATGAGTTGGCATTACTAGCCAACAAAATGCAGGCATATAGATTAACAAACCCAAAACAAATAAATTTATTTTTAGAGCTAATTCTGTTTACAAGAAAGTATAAAAATCCAGACATTATATAGCCCAAGCAAAGCGGAGATACCTTGACTCCAAAAATTGCTGAAAGCGGAATACAGTGGCAAGGAGAAGAAGGAACTAAGTGCATTTTAAAGATGTGGAAGCCTGTTGGAAAAAAAGGGCGTAATATCAAAAATGATATAATGGATGTACACAACGCTCTTCACGCAGAGAAAATATATGGTGGTGACATGGTTGCGTCAACAATGTCATGTTTCTCGATATAGCTTTTGGTTGTGGCAAATAAGTTGTTATTGTCTTAAATAATTGTGAGCCTTAATTAGTTTACGACAAAAAAGTTATGCTTACATTCAATCATAATATTATTAGCATTCATATTTCATATTGATTACAACATGGGTAAATTTATTGCTAAGAAAACTATCTAAAATCATTGTATATTCGAAAATTCAATAACAATATGGCTCTGTAACAATTAAATATGGTACTTGTCCATGCTATTTTAAAGCCGTTTATTTACAATCAGGCTATGGTTACAAAAGAGACATGGCTCTCTGCTTCCAAAAAAGTTTTTGTTCTATCTTTTGGTTGAATACTTTTTTATTAGTTTTTTGTTTTACTTGAGAGCTGTTGGTTTGTTTTTGTGTGTCACTTGAAAAAATAAAATATAAGAAAAACTAAATAACCAGATAAAAATAAAAAATAAAAAAGCTAGCAAATAATATTCGGCTATGTTCCGAAGACCATTTCTTTTTGTAATTGCAAAATTTTAAAAACGAAAAGTATTGTTATTTTAATCAGACAATTTAGTGCATTCGTAGATTAGTTTGGATAAATTATCTGAAACATCTGAGACATAAAAATTAAGTGAAAAGCTGAAATATATGAGCTTTTTGGTTGAATTCTTTCCTTAAATTTGCCGATACTTTTTATTTCAGATTCAAAACATTTCATTTTATATATAATTTCTAAAATATATATATTTTAGCTGCTGTCAATTTTAATCATAATATGATTAAGAAAAATAACCATTATATGGTTATTTAGAACCATGATATTTTTATATAGATATATAATATGATTAGTTTAAATCATAATATATTTACATTCATTTAAACATTATGTTGTATGTATCATATTAGTTATTGTATAGATCATATTAAGACAACAATATTATGTTTAGAACAAATTTATTTTCATAATAGTATGATTTGTCTCCAACCATATAATTCAAACATAGTATATTGCTCTTAGGTTATGCTTGCCTCAACCATGTTTTTCTTTGCGTGTTAAGACCAATGCTGAGTTATGGCGCATTGGTATGGTGGAATGCTGTTAAGAAAAAGATAACTTTTCTATTCCGCTCTATTCCAATCCGATTAAAGCTTTAAAGACATATATACATGTGGCAATAAGGAATAAGTGCTTAAGTCCAAATAAGTAAATTTTCAGTTAATATAACATTTGTATTCTTCATATTCAAAAGTACCTCTAGGCAAATGTTTTCATTTTGTACGATTTTTTAGGCAGTTAGAGTGTAATGACTTGTTGCTTCTGTTTTTTCAACTCATAATCTCATATGGAATAATTGCTTAATTCAGATTATAATATATTTAATTTAAAATTGAATATCTTTACTATAGTAGGTCATCAGATGCAAAAATTATTAAAGGCAAAATTGGCGCCCAGAATTTGATGTCGGACTAAAAAGTCACCAAGGACGATAATGTAGTCACAGCCAAGGCATGAAAAACGATATGCAATGTATCATGATCGTACTACAAATGGCGACACAGTAGACAAAAAACTTAAAAGGGCAGTATCCGGAGTATGTGTGGCTCACTTTTATTTTTTATATGGGGACCGATCCACTTTAATGTACATCCAAAAATTGTTCGGTATTATATTTCTGTATAAAGTTTTACTCTTCTAAAAAATTTACCCGATAAATTTGTGTGTATATTGTTGCTTCCTTTTTATTCAAGTTATTTCATGATAAAATTACTGCTAACGATAATGAGGGATACGCGTTTACCCTTTACCAATTTTTTTTTGTGTTTTGTTTTTTTTATTTCGTTTAATATTTTTATCTCAACGAAATTTTATCGGCAAAAAGGAACGTTTTAATTCTCTTTTTGGTTGACCGCTTTTTTTATATTGTATTACAAATAAAAAATTCATGTTAACACGGGTTTTAATTTAAATAATTTACCCCCAATAACAATAAATAAAAATAAAAATAAAAATCAGAAAAAAACTGGTTAAGAAATGTTGCTACTGACACCAGTTAACATTGAGAACAACAAACCTTACATGAGTGACAATAGCAGTGACAAAAACATCGGTGGCAGCAGCAGCAGTAGCAGTAATATGAAAATGGGTTGTGCTGCCTTTTCTTGATAGTAAATGCCGACCTTAATAGAAGGGTGGTTTCGGCAGGAGTGGTAGTGCTTGTTTCTTATATTCCCTTAGTAAGTATTACGGTTACATTGTCCTGCATAAATAAAGTTGTTTGTTTTATTCCTTCAGTTTGTTTTTCTTATCATATACAATTTTTTAATTTTTATATTTATGTTAAGTTGTGTACATACTAAGGCCTTTATATTTAAAAATAAGATGTTTGCATATCGAAGCTCACGCCCTAGAAATATAAGTATTCTGTGTTTTTCTAACAAATACAACCGGCTATTTGGTGTGTCTGTGGAAAACAGTCAATATCTTTGGCGGAATTGAACTTACGACCTCTGAACTAATAGGCTTGCATTGCTACCAGTCAGGCACAGCAGTGAATATTTAAGAATATGCGTTCTTTATTGTTGCTTTGTATAAAAATTTTTTAGTAACTAAAGTTTTTGAGCAAATTAAACAAGCTCGCTGTGATAATTGACCTAAACAACGTCAGTTGTTTTTTTTTTCTGCATGTTAAAGTGGCAAAACCGTTTTCGTATAAAGTGCTAGATCTTGTACTACTCTTTAAATTTAGAAACCAGTCGCGTGATAAGTTACTTGTTAGTTTCCTAAAAAAAAACATTGCAAATCATCATGTCTCACGTTCTTTCCAATCAATCTAAAGCATGACGTTTCCTAGTTTTGGGACTAGTCAAAAATTACTAGGATATGACACATAAAATTTTGGCACTTACATATTTTGCTCTATTTAACAAAAGTCTACCCCAAATTTAAAAGCCACCACAATTTTCACGTTATTATAATGGACTGGGAAAATTTTTGTTCTTTGTTTATTTAAGCTTTAATACTGAGTTGCTTACAAATAATAAAAAATGTATGAGATAAAGTCGCACAGCGGGAGGCTTTTTGACATTAGTTTTAATGTGTTAAATAAAAAACCAATCACAATTTGCAGAGTAACTAGGTTATGTTCTGGACAAGTATTTTAAAGCTTTAGTAGCTGTATCTGTAAATTTATCCATTTTGTACTCATGACACATAATTTTACTTGTATGGTTGTCTTACTAAATCAAATCATTATATATTTTATGGGTGATTCTCATTTTAGGTGTACATTTGTGTGTTTTTACTAATAGAAGTATGATAAGGTAGGATTCATATTATAGTTTTCGCCTCAGTCAATGGATCCTAAAATAAAATTATGTATTTCGATATTTTAATATTTTTGCGTGTTGAGCGTTACATTGGCTTTTTCAATTGTTCTGGGAATGATTTTTAGGAAAAATTAGGCTAGCAAAAATGAGTATACGGTCTTAAAACCTTGTACATTTACTCTCTAAAAACCAAAAATTGTAATAGTCGCAATGAAAACTACAAATTGTGTACATTTTAAAATAGTTCTTTAAAAACATTTATACATAAGCAAAAAGCATGCTAACTATTCTTTCAAATAAGACTAATTTTAATAACATCTAACGAAAATGTTAAAAGTTATGTAAATTTTAAATAATTATTCGTGCCAAAATAAGACCTACTTAATACATTCTTCGAAAATATCACAACCCACAGTGCAATAGAAGCAAAATTTTTTCAAAGCAAATCAGAAACGGATAATGTTCTCTATATCGTTTCTACCCTTCCGCATCAGCTAACTTTTTTTACCGTCCAAAAATGTATAGATAAATTATATTTATGAATTTTGTGAACGTTACGCTCAATACATTTTCTTAAAGATTTGTTACGGATTAGATAATTTGTACTGAAGATTTTGTAAAAAGCGTTACGAAGGGGAGGAGGGTATAAAACCTCCGAAAATAGCGTTACGTAATATGTGAATAGGCCCAGATGAGCTCCCCCTAAAATTAATTCTAGATGTAAACTCTCAAATCGCCTATATACGTACATACATATATTTTTGGTGCCCTCTACCAAAATCAACCCTTAGAACTTTCATATTTTAAAAAAATTTGATTTTGTTGTACAGTGTAAATGTTCGCAATTTTTCCAAAAATCATGAATACCACATACCCTTTTCATATTGGCGATTTTTTTTTGCGACTTTTTAATTTTTGCGTATTTTTTTGTTTTTGTATTTTTTGTGTTTTTTTTCGCTTTTTTCGTTTTATCGCTTCTTTCTATTTCAGCGATTTTTTTTTTATTTTGGCTATTATTCTATATTCTATTTTTTTAGTTTTGACGTGTTTTTTTAACGATTTTTTTCATTTTTGGAATTTTTTCATTTGGAAAAAAATTTTTTTGTGCTTTTTTCGTTTAACGCTTTTCTTCCTAACGATTGTTTTTAGTTATAGCTGTTTTTCTAATATTAAGATATTTTTGTGCTAATTTAGATTTGGAGCTTTTTTCATTTTAGAGTGTACACTCTAAAACATTACTTCAAATTTACGATCATATATTGTCTAAATTTGTGTTGAAAATTTCTCCTTGTCTAAAATTACATCGATTTTGTAGTTATCTTATTAAAGAAAAGTCTCTCAAATTAAAATATTTAGTCCAAGTGGAGAAAATGTTACATAAAATATAATACAGCTATGGCTGAATGGTAGATACGTCAAACTATCATTCAGGAGGTTGCGGTTCAAACCTGCACGTAGCCAATCGCTTCTTTTAATTAAAAACATTTTGTTCAAAAATAGTGCGTGTGTAATTTTAGGTCGATAATAATCTGTGAAGTGTTGCCGACTATTATCGACCTAATTTTCAACAAAAGGGTTTTAGAATGTAAATATGTAGATACATATATGTATAAGCTCATGTATTTAATAGCTCACATATTTTGTTTTTAATAAGAATTGGTTTCAAAATTATATTTTAGAGATTTATTATATAATATTTAACATTATTTATGTGATTAAAAAGAAAATTGACTCAATTAACAGTTAAATATGCAGAAATTGGACTTTCGGAAATGCATTTGATCTTTTAAGAAAGCTATCTGAAAATATAATTAAACAATATTTGATCGTATTTGTACATAGTATTTGTTATGTAGTTTCTATCTATCTTATGTTTGTTGTTTTTTTTTTTTTTGCCATACAAGAATGTTCAACGAAATAATGTCGATGAACGTTATTTCTGCTCTATGTCCAATTTCAAAAGGAAATAATACTGAATAGTAGATATTCGCGTACCCTGCCTTTAGCTTCTAATTAAGAAAATCCTTTACCAGCGTGAAAACTAGATAGATATGAAGCCTTTACTCAGCGAAGCTTGTATTCTATACACCCAAAGAAGATCCTTAGGCTCGCCAGAAAATCTTGACTCAGCGAAGCCATGGATTTATTTGCAGATGGACGTTATTGCCTTGAACATGTCGATATATCTTTACTTTTACGAACTTACCGCAATCTATCAAATATGTTTCACAAAATTTATGCGTATTGCATCTTTGAGCCCAAATTCATTTTAGAAAGTTTCCTTCAATGAATTTATTCCAACACAAATCCGTATTTCATTCTCAGCACCTTGAAACAATAATGTGTCGTTAAAAAAATTATATTTTTATTAATTAATTCTCTTGCCAGCTTTTTCCAATGCCCCACGCAACGATACTGTAATTTAAACATTTATTTTTTATTGTGTTTTATGTTTATATTTTTTATTAAATTTAAAATTGTCATATTCAACATACATGAAAAAAATATTTGACAGCTTCCTTCATACATGGATTCATGGGACGACCCATGTTTTTACAATTATATAAACGAAATTATGTAAATAATAGTAATCGAATTTTCGCTCGTTGGTTGTTGCTGCCTTCGCTGGCAGTGTCGTCTAGATCAAAAAGAACTCTGATGAGAAGACTGTGGGGCTCTTCAAATATCTGATATCACTTCAATCTTCGGTACAGCCAAAAATTTTTCTTTGAATGTTCAATATTTATTTACATAAATGCCTTAAGGGTACCCTATACTCACATATTTGTATGACATACATGCCATGTTGGACAGATTACCTGACTGTGTATGGTTAAATTTTTAGTATGACATACATGTTGGACGAATATTAAAAAGTTTTAATAATTTCTTCTTTGCTCACACATTTCTTATGGTGTAAGGGGAAGAGTGACATACTTGAATGTAAATATCAAAGGAAAACGTACAAAATTTAGATTTTTTTCATATGCAGCGACATATTTTTTAAATTATTTATATTTTTCAATTCAAATTTGAAATCACAATTGGTTTTGTAGCAATTTTATCTAGTTTAAATATGATTGAAAATTGGAAAAAAATTTCAGTTTTCTTTTGAAAAAAATTTAAATAACTGTTTGACAGTTTCCATGAACAGTTTTCAGGTATGTCAGTCTTGTATGTGAGTTTATTGGGCCCTTTAGAACTTATTTCTAAAATAAAAATAACTTAATCGAAAGATTAAATTGAAAACGAACTTATGTCAAACTAATTAAATTACTTTGGGTAAATATTTACCGTAATATTTTTATTGCAAACATTTTTCATAATTCTTTCATTCATTCAATCTTTAATATATTTTAATAATCTTCTTGCTGAAATTGTTTGTTCACTTACTCTAAACTATTTTCTTTACTTTTTCAAACATACTTTTTTTGTGTTTCCATAAACAATTTATATATTTTCTATTCATCTTGCTCAAGGTAAGTGGTGCAACTTTTTTATAACAAAATTATTTCCTGTTTTATATGCTCCTCAATCTCTATTGTCTTTTCGCCGTAACAGTGCTAGTAGTAGTTGTAGCAACAAAGCAGCACAGAGCACAGCAGCGATTACACAGCGAACGTACAACTTCTTTACTTAACTCCTCTAGGGAATATAAATGTTTTTTGTTTTTGCTACACTTTCTGCTAATACATCCCCTCCTCTAACTTTTCTTCTGGCTTGCAATTGAAGCTGAATATTTTTTATATTCATTTTATGTCTTAGTTTTATTCCCAGAATACCCCCAGAATACCATAAAGTGTTTAAATTATCTAGCGCGTAAATGCTAAAAACGTAATATAAAACAAGCTTAAAAACAAGTAAAAAAGAAAGTAAAGCATTATATCTATCTTGGTTGACAAGAATATTATACTAGCTAAATTCACTATTTAAATGTGGCAAATGACCTAGAGAATTTTATATAACCCATTATTATACAACAGCTGGCAAACCCTTTCAAAGCAGTGGGGAAGCAAGGTAATCTAGGAAACTTTGAGCAAATAACAACTATTTGGAGAACAGAAGTGCAGTTTATATAATTTCTACATTTTCTACAATGGAATATGAAAAAAAACTGTATTAAATACAATTTATATTAAAAGTGTAAACCATCATTTTGGTTTTAGGGTTCTGGACACCAAAAGTGTAAGGGAACCCTAATTGTTTTCGCTATACTGTCCGTCTGTCTGTCTATCTGTCTGTCTGTATATCTCTCACAGGCTCTTTTCTCAGGAACCGTAGGAGCTACGGACTTGAAATTCTCACAAAATATGTAAAACTTTGGCCGCTACAAATATATGACAGCTAAAAATTAAAGGGTGTTCTAAAGCGAGCAACGAAACATGTTAAAATACTAATGTAATGTACAGACACGTATACGTATGTAGACTCTTTAAATTTTCAAAGCTAGTGTTAATTGATGTAGTCTGTAGAATAGACTACACCAATTAACACTGATATTTAAAACAATAAAAATTAAAGGCTGTTTTATCAGTTGATGTAATTTTGACTATGTAATTTAGATAATTTGCTGTATATTGGAAACCGTAAAAGGCAAACTCTTGAAATTTTAAAAAAACGCTGAAACTAAAAAATTCCAAAATTAAAAAAAATGTTAAAACGAAAAATCACCAAAAATTAAAAAAGCGCTTAAAGGAAAAAAGCACAAAAATTAAAAAAATCGCTAAGCCGCAAAAAATCACCAAAACTAAAAATATCGCCAAAAAACTAGAAAAAGCACAAAAAACGAAAAAAGCAACGAAAAAAGCACTAAAACCTAAAAAAATTGCTAAACCTAAAAATATCGTCAAAAAACGACAAAAAAAAAGATAATGAAAATCAACAAAACGAAAAAAGCGAAAAAACAAAAAATTACTAAAATTAAAAAGATCGTCAAGAAAACTAAAAAAAACAAAAAAACAACAAAAAACGTAAAAATTAAAAAAAACACTAAAACCTAAAAAATCGCTAAAACTAAAAATATCGTCAAAAACCGACAAAAAAAGATAGGGAAAATCAACAAACCGAAAAAAGCGAAAAAACAAAAATTACTAAAATTAAAAAGATTGTCAAGAAAACTAAAAAAACCAAAAAAACAACAAAAATCGTCAAAATTAAAAAAAAAACACTAAAACCTAAAAAATCGCTAAAAACTGAAAATATCGTCAAAAAACAAAAAATCGCGAATTGCCCAATAAATAAAAAAAACGCAAAAATCCGAAAAAAATCGCCAACAACAAAAAATAGCACAAGAAATAAAAAAAAAGTCGCAAAAAACAGAAAAAAGCAAATATGGAAAAAGTGCAAAACAAAAATAAATCGCTAAAACTAAAAAAAAATCACCAAAAACTGAAAAAATCCCCGAAAATGAAAAAACGCTAAAACTAAAAAACCCCAAAATAAATCGCTTAAACTAAAAATAACGCCAAAACCAAAAAATTACCAAAACTAAAAAATCGGCAAAAATAGCCAAAAAGAAAATGGATATATGTGTCTTCGTACGGAACCCTTCGTGTGCGAGACAAAGTCGCACTTTACTAAATTTATTGTATTTTTGATTACTTTGTTTCTTGCTTCATATTTCGTTGAAGATGTCCTTTAGTGCCTTGGAGTTATTACCAAGAATTCCTAATAGATTTGTACTAAAGTTAAAGTTGTTTTTTAAAGTTTTTGTGTTATTTTTTTTTTACAACATTAAATTGTGAGGAATACACTTTTATATTTTTTTTATAATACAGTATTTAAAAAAGTACGGTCATTAGATTTCCATTGCTGGGAGAGGTAATTATTTTCAAAACACTGTCTTTTAACTTTTGTCGTCCATCAAAATGCATAAAAATTTTATTGATTAGGAAAATTTTCGTTTATAGAGAGATAATTCTTTGATACGAAGAGGATCCTTAAATAAATAAATAAATCTAAAGCGAAAAGAAAATAAATGAAATAAATTTCATTACACTGTATAACAAAATAATTTTGTTTTTTTTATTGCCCATATTTATAATGACTCGGAATAAGAAATCGTTTAAAGAATATTCTAGCCTCGAAAATGTAAGACCCAATATTATATACTTACGCATAGACGTATAACCAAACATGCTCCTAGACAGTATAAAAGTCAAGGAATCATGGACGGTATAAACGTCAAGGAATCAGATGCTCTTGATCTTCTTGGTATGAAAATTCAGTGTGATGTTCGAAGGAGTGTTCACATATTTCAAATCTCAAAAGAAGTATTCAAGGTCCTCGGTTTCGTAAGAGATGCTTCCATTTGATCTCCATTTGATCTGCTTAACATTTATACCACCTCTACCCAACCAAAAAAGCAATACAGATCTCATGCTTCAAACTCTATTTTGAAATTAACCGATGCTTCAAACTCTATTTTGAAATTAATCGACCGCTTACAGGACGATGAAGAAGCTTATCAGTGACATTAGGGTAGCCAAGGGGCTGCTCATATATTAGTTAACGCTTTAAAAAAATGCAATCGGTAATTGCAATTGTTGTCTATGTTGGTATGGCGGTACCAAAGCAGAGTTTTTGGACTACAGGTCTACACCAGCAAAATGGAATACGTATATTCTGTGCCGCAACGTACTTCGTCAGCAGTCAGGTGTCTTGAGTTTCTTTGAAACCTAAACATGGCGCCCGCTTTGTACTGGTGCAATTTGTAGAAATTCTGAAACAGGCATTTGGGGAGAACCTAGCGACGTCCCAGTTGTTGTTGATGCTGTTTCATTACTGATTGTGTCGTGAACGCAGAGCTTAATGATCGCTGTGGATCTGCAAGCGTCGTACGTGGTTACGATGGCATCGTTGATGCTGAGTGAGGTTTGTGGCGTCCTGACGTGACTGCAGTTGCTGGCGTCATGAACACTCAGTTTGCAGCCAGTAGTGCCGTAAACTATGAGTTCGTTGGAACAATCAGGTTGATGGTGAGACTGCCGTTACTGGGATCTTTGGCTCAGGTTGCAGTTTTCATAAACGCTGATGTTGTTGATGTGAGACTGGGAGTCGTGTAGGTTATTGTTTGTAGGCGATTGGCATTGTGGCACCAAATTATTCATAGTGGCCGCCGGCATCGGTGACACCGGCTCCACATCCGGTTGGAAGGACCATAAACAAAATGCAATCGGTAATTGCAATTGTTGTCTCTGTTAGGCGGTACCAAAGCAGAGTTTGTGGACTATAGATCTACACCAGCAGAATGGACTACGTATTTCCTGTGCCACAACGCACTTCGTCAGCATTCAGGTGTCTTGGGTTTCTTTGAAACCTAAACAACGCTCTCAAGTGGGAGGAAAAATTTATTGCAAAAATTTATTAAGAAACTTTTCAAAGGGGGAGGAGTATCAAAATCGGCGAAAATGGCGTTACGTAATATGGGAAGAGCACCCAACTGTATTGACTCACTGGAGCATCGATGCAATTTGGGATGTATTTTGCTGTTACTACAACTATAACGAAATGTGTTCTAATGAGATAAGGGAAGCAGCCTGTTCCCAAAACCCGATATTTTTACGTATAAGACGTTCTTCAACAAGAGCACATGCATTTGTGGTCGATCTGCCAATACACCGAACTCTGTCTGCATTATAGAGCAAATTCTTACTTTAGACGAACAGCTCGTATGTGGAATAAGCTCCCCGCAGAATTCGTTCCAGACACTTTAAGTATGAGAAAGTTCAAAGCGAATGTCCACAAACACTACTTCTTTTATTATCCTTCCGATAACACATTTTCCTAGTTCCTGCACAATGTATTGCATAAGTAGGTGTCATCCATTGTGTGCTGGTCCAAAAAATAATAATTATTAAAAAACTTTCGCCTTGAAAGTAGTGACCACGAGAGTACCCCCGATCCAGTATCAACGTCGATTTGGGAACCTTCCGCAAAGATCAAAACTGCACTATCTTAAATTGCATAATACCCTTCCACTCGTTCCAATTCGGGACTTCTACTAAGAAGGGCTTATCAAAGTTTATGACAGGAGTTATGCAGTCCATTTGTCTCTCTAATGGCCAGGGCACATAGAATCCATCGTACGTTATACGTCGCCTTTTTCAACTGACATTAACGTAACGACGAAGGAGGTTGACACAATGAGTACTTTGTTGGCGGATATTAAAACAACTGTTTTTTCTTCGCATGTTTCTGCAGCTAAATTTGATTTGATTTTATTTATTTATATTATTTGCTTTTATTGTTTTATTTAATTTTTGGTGCCAAACAGCAGAAAAAACTAAATCGAAACAAAGCAAAAAACCAACTGATAGCTGTCAAAGTACTCGACGTACGTTAAAAGTTAAAAGTTGGCCAACTTTAGTACTTTGCGTTGACGGAAACGTACCGAATGTGACTAAGCTCATAAGAAAACATGTATTTCAACTAAGTTGTCAGTTGAAAAAGGCGACGTATAACGTACGACGGATTCTATGTGTCCCGGCCTTAAGGCTTTCCTCCAACGTTCCGTTGAAAGTTGCCATGACCAATACGGTTATGCCTTAAGTAGCCTGTCCCTATTATTCTAAGGGGCCACTTGACAGATAAGTATTTGATACAAACTTAAAGGTTACTAAATTAAAGCATTGTGTCTAGACTAGCCTGAAGAGTTGATGTCATTATACCGGGTGACGCAAAATTAACAAAGGGGTTTGAATAAATCCATTATCTTAACTTGTTTTTCTTCTATTTTTGCAGATTTTTGTAAAGAAGATGTGGGAAATTGAAACTGGAAAGGTTTACTATTGAACAATGATCATACAGCAAGAGAGAGAAACAATGACGTTGGTACGGTGGGCAGTGGCACGCCCATGAAAAGTAAGTATTTATTTATACTACTTTTACTTAACCGATTCTTATGAAACTTCGCATACAATTAGTTCTCGTGAAAGTACAGCATTATGATAAAAATTATGGGCAGTGCCATGCCTATTTTGTAGTCGGCCGTTTCTTCGCAAGAAATATTTCAATATACGTACTTGTATTAGTATTATATCAAAATCCAAAAAAAAAGATTTTTGATGGTTTTTTAAGTCTAACTAAACTTAGAACTTTTAAATAATTAGTGCTTTTTGCTTTTGTATACATTTACCATAACGGTAAGGATCATATGACAAATAAAGACTTAGACGGGGTTCACACAGGTTAATTTTCGTTGCGCAACTTTTAACTCAGCTGGGAAAAAGACAGAGAAATATTGTGCTGCAATCTCTGTCTTTCTGGTGGCTGAATTAAAAGTTGCGCAACAAAAACTGCCCTGTTTGAACCCACTGTTAAAAAACCAGCTTTTATATATTTTTAGACATCATACTACAGTATCAAAGAAAAATCAAACCGCTTTATCGACAATTTTTGTATCTATGCTAGCCTGGGTGTTTTCCGCAGACAAGCAAATCGCTTCGCTGATTGTGTCTGTTTAAATAAGAAATAATCGTAAGTGACAAATTTTTAATTTTTCAAGAAAAGAATATTTTATATATATATAAATTAGGGAGTAACTCATACCGATACCGATATATCGGCGATACTTCAAATTGTCCTATACAACCGGCATCAGCAATATTTTACTGTCGATACGACGATACTTTTTAATATTTTTTCAGCATTTTCTTTGAAAAAATAATTTATTTTTGGTTAGTTTTACCACAAATTAAATTCAACTCGTTGCTTTTTAGGGTTCCCTACACCGAAAATGTAAAGGATCCCTATTGGTTTCGCTACGCTGTCCGTATGTCCGTCTGTCTGTCTGTCTGTCTGTCTGTCTGTTTGTCTGTCTGTCTGTCACAGGCTGCAGGAGCTACTGACCTGAAATTTTCACAGAATATGTAAAACCTTTTCCGCTACAACAACAGCAAATATATGACAATTAAAAATTAAAGGGTGTTCTAAAGCGAGCAACGAAACATATTGTAATACTGATGTAACATACAGACACATATATAGACACTTTAAATTTTCAAAGTTAGTGTTAATTGGTTTATTCTGTAGAACAGACACCACCAATTAACACTGATATTTAAAACAACAAAAATTAAAGGGTGTTCTATCAGTTAATGTAATTTTACTATGTAATCTAGACAATATGCTGTATCTTGGAAACCGTAAGAGGTAACCTCTTGGAATTTTCAAAAACTCTAAAACTAAAAAACCCAAAATTAAAAAAAGTCAAATCGAAAAATCGCCAAAATGAAAAAAGCGTTTAAAGGAAAAAAGCACCAAAATGAAAAAAAATCGTTAAAATGCAAAATATCACCAAAACTAAAAAGACCGCAAAAAACTAAAAAAAAACCAAAAACCGAAACAATTCGTCAAAAAAAAAGCACAACATAAAAAATCGCTAAAACTAAAAATATCATCAAAAAACGAAAAAATCGTCAAAAATGAAAAAAATCACCAAAACGAAAAAAGCTCCAAGGCAAAAAAAAGCGCCAAAACTAAAAAATCGCCAAAAACTTTAAAAAAAAGTCGCCAAAACAAAAAAGAAGTGTCAAAACAAAAAAAATCTCTAAAACTAAAAAACTCACAAAAAACCGAAAGAATCCTTAAAACCGAAATAAGTGCGAAAACTAAAAAAATCGCTGAAACTGAAAATATTGTCAGAAAGTGAAAAAAAAATTTTTAAAAAAACGCCAAAACCAAAAAAACCCCAAAAGTAAACAAATCGGCAACAAAACAAAAGAAAATTGCAAAAAACCCAGAACCGCCATAAACGAAAAAAAAATCGCCAATACGAAAAAAAGTGTCATAAGCAAAAACAAATCACTAAAACTAAAAAAATCATGAAAACCCGAAAAAAAATCCCCAAAACTGAAAAAAGTGCCAAAACTGAAAATATCGCCATTACTAAAATAAATCGCTAAAACTAAATTTATCGTCAAAAAGTAAAAAACAACGTTAAAAAAATGAAAAAATCACGAAAATTAAAAAAGCGCCAAGACAAAAAATATTAGCAAAAACAACGAAAAATACTTAAACAATAAAAAAACTAAAATTGAACAAAAAAGCACAACGAAAAAACTGCCAAAGTTAAAAAGGGGCAAAAACGAAAAGGGATATGTGTATTCATACGGAGCCCTTCGTGTGCAAGCCACAGTCGCATTTTACTTCATTTATTAAATCTTATTCATATCAATTTTAAATTTTACTAATATTTTACGCTGTTATTTTGTAAAAAAACTGATTTATTTTTTGTTAATCTTACTATGAATTCAAATTCAATTCGTTGTTTTTTAAATCTTATTCCCAGCAAAAAATATACTCCAAAGAAATCATGAAATTGTAGAAAGCAGAAGTGGTGCAAATTTGGATAATTTCTAGTTACATATTCTTGCCATTGCAAGAAGTTCTCTTTTTCGATTACCAATCACCGAATTTGAAGCGATGTTAAGAAAAATTTCTTTTTTGGCGCACTATAGTGATATTTTCCGCAAGGAAGAAGGATGAAAAATTACTGATTTTCGCAACTTGTTTATTTTTATGCGAATTTAAGCGCAAAACTGTATTTTCATGTAAATTTAAGTGAATATATATAAACTTTTAGAAGAATTTCAAGCATTAAGCTTTTAGGTTATTTAGAAGAATATCAGTTCATAAATGTCCTTTAAAAAATAATTTTGTTAAAAAGCATGGCGATTTTCTTTTTAATTATAAAGGAATTAAAACTATTTCTATGACTTAATAAATTTTTAATTGCTTTTCAACTAATTATCTGCAGATTTTTAATGTTGATTCTTTGGAAGCAATGAAAATGTAGTTCCTTAAAAATTACTTAAAAATTTGTTCTGCGTTACATTGTAATTTTGTATAATAAAAGAATTACCCTACTCGAGTTTCGTTAACTTAAACTTGAATTCAATTTCAATATGCATATCAGTATCGGAATCGGTATCGCCGATATTTCTTTTAGAGTATCGGTAACGGTATCGTATCGGCAAAAAGGTGTATCGTTACATCCAAAATTTAAATATGTTCTATGTTCTGTCACTTAGAATAAGATCACACAGCCTTGTATTCTAAGCATTTTTTTATCGGTAACATAACGTATCATAGCGCTTCAATTTCAATAATAAAACTAAATTTTAAAAATGTGTCGCTTACGATGATTCGGCTTTAAGAGCTTGATATCTGTGCAGCAATTCAAAATATCATTAAAAGAAAAAATATAAGCGTAGGTGTGACTGAAAATTGTAAAAACCAACAACAATTTCTAAAATTTAGTTTTTCCTTATGTGTCATAAGTGTAAAAAAACTATTCCCACTTTTGCATCTAAATTTATTTTCTGTAATGCTTTCTGTTCTCTTGTAAAGATGCACAAATGCCACCTGTAATAAATCTCATTATTAAAGGATGTTATTGTTATCAAACCACACACAAAAAGAAAAGACAATAAAACATGCACCTACTCAGCTTGACAAAGGAAGACTACTTTAGTGAGTATCTAAAGTTGAAAACAAAACAATTTGATTCAATGCAGTATGTTGCTTGCTGCTACTACCATGTGTAAATACCATTTGCAATTTTTAAATCTGGGTTAAATTAACTCTTATTCTTTGAAGTTTGCACTATCTGTTTATTTGTATCGTATGTAATAATTATTTGTTTTTTGCTTCAAAGATTTCTTTGCTATAGATTTTACTTTTGTTGAACTTACAATCCCACTTTTAATTTTAAATTTTCAGTCGTATAAGCTGTCAGTAACCAACGCTCTACACTGCACGATAATATTTTAAAATGCTTTTGATGCAACTGTCAGTTGCCAATTTTAACTTTAAATTTCCATTTGAATAAATAATAATAAATAAGAAAAAAAAACTTTCCATGTTTGTATTTAAGAACTCTTTAGGTCTCTTTTTTATTTTGCTCTTTACACAAACTCTTGCTTTAAAACATTTTCTATAGAAGTTACTTTTTTCTTTTTTTTCTCATTTTACAGATGACTTTCAGGCATTGGCTCTTTTCTTATGCCATTGTTGCACCTGTCACTGAACATTTTGTCAAACGTCAAAACTGCCACTGCAAATCCTTTACTAAAAGTTGAGAAAAACAATAACAAAAACAACATTTACAATAACGAAAACAGTGTAAAACAACAAAGGCAACTAGGATTTAAATAACAGAAGAAAAAAATCCAAAGTAAACGACCTCCTATCATATAGGAACGACTATAAAATCAGAGTATTGAAAAAATTTATTCATTTTTTAGAAAAACTTTGTTTTAAAAATTCTATTCCCATTATTTTTTAGAACGATCAATAGTAAGACTTCTGTAACACTTCTTGTGCAACGCATTTTTCAGCTGCTTATCGATCTTTTATAAGTTTAAAAGCTAACACTTAATGCAAAAGATCTTAAGAGATAAATGAGAATTATTGCAAAAATTAAAATCAAACAATATGAGAGAATAGACTAATGTATGAAACAAACCAAAAAATGTGCACCCTATTCTCTCTGCTGGAGCTCTGCTTGTATTTTGTCTTCATCAGCATATTCAAACTTTCATTCGCCAGACATCAATGAATACATCTTTTGGCAAAACTGCCTCAATCTAACTAACTGACTTTAAGAAGTGCAACAAGAACAACAACATAAACCAAGAAATAATTTTTCTTAAATTTTTTCTTTCCCATGAATGTTACAGTAATATTATTGTTGTAGCTTTTGTTGGCATTTTACTTAAGTTTGTTACTATAGCTGTTGTAGTAGTTGTTGTTGTTGGTGTTGCTGCTCTTGTATTGTAGCTTAAGCCAAAATAAAGCAAATAAAAGTTCAAAGACAAAAAACATCAAAAGAAACAGCAAAAACATAAAAATATTTAACAATTCAAGCAAATGCGAAACGGAAACAATGAAGAAATCAAAAAAAAAATTGTTCATAAAAACGGAAATGAAAACAAATGAAAAATGATTTTTTTAGCACCGTAGTTAAAAGGATATACGATATTTTGTAAATATCATTGTGTGTAACAGTGTGAATTTGTTTGTATAGTTTTGTAAAAGTATACAAGTATCTTACAAACAAATATTTAATGTGGAGTGTCTATCGATGTATAGATGTGTGTGTGTGTGTGTGTGTGTGCATCTTTATTTGTATTATGGAAATTTTATGCAATTGTTTATTGCATTCGATATGAACTTAAATGAATTGGTTGAGCAACAACAACAACATGTGCAAACCAAAACACAATCATAACAAAAACTAAAAGGAATAGAGTTTAAAACCTTATTGAATTTTTGAAATTTTTCTACTTATGACTTTTGCTATAACATTTGCCCAGTTCGCTTTATGGTAGTGCACAATAAACACTGTTTATATTGTTGCAATCAACATTTAGTGGCCCAGCAACTAGTACCAATAAGTAAAAGTAATGTTGATAGTGTGTGTGTGTGTGTATGCAGTTGTATTCTTATGATAAATAGCAACCGGATACACGAAGCAAACTATAAAGCGCATATTAAGTAATACTTTAGCAAATCATAAGACAATAATAAAAGCATTTCCGTTTTAAAATAACAATACAAAATATTGCATAAATTGATTTAATTGGCAAGAAACCAAAACAAATATATATCGAATTGAATTTTTTAATTCTACAAAGAATATATCGTTAGCTGAAATCCAAAATCACGTAACTACACTTTTTTAAATTTTACAGGAGAGAGAAAAAACTAAATAAAATACTTCAAGTTACTGAAATAAAGCCGCTTTATTTTCGTTTGTAATTTGGCTGATTTTTATGCTAAAGATTTGAAAATTTGTGGGGACATGCATTTCAATGTAATACGCAATAATTAATCAAAAATGCAATTTAAAATTGTTTGCTAGTTACGTGGTTTTGGATTTCAGCTAACGATATATAAATTGGTTTTAAGAATGATTGCATATATTGTTAAACTTAAAAAAGGATTAGGAAAATTTAATCCACACAAAAACATATTCAAAAATTTCGGCCGCAATAAAAATAACATTTCATTTCTAGGCAACCTGTAAGCTTGGCAACAGTTATTTCATAATTATTTCCCATATTAGAAAGGCAAAAAAATAAATATTGCCAAGCTAACAGGTTACCTAGAAATGAGATGGTATTGTACCTGTCAAAAACTTGTTCCTTATTTTGATCTCAGTACTTTTTACGGCCGAAATTTTTGGATAGGAACTTGGGCTTATTTTCACATTTATATTTTTGCGCTTTTATTTGGTACAATAAGTACCTTTTATTTATATTATAAGTAGCTTTTGTTTGGTACAATAACTACCACATACAAATAAGGGGCAACCTAGCCTTCTCCCTAGAAAAAAAATCTCCGTTTTGACATTTTTCTTAGTACTTTCCCATCAAGACCTACCTGTATACCAAATTTCAGCTTTTTACTTATAATGGAAGTTCCCCAAAGAATGGGCACCCTAGTCACAGTCGTTTCACAGCAAAAACAAAATTTTATTTTCAGTAAAGATATTCAATGAACTGGTAAACATATTGTCTAAGAGCGCACCCACAAACAAAGTTGTATATAAAGACAAAAACTTCTCAACAATTTCATTGCGAAAAAACCGTTTTTTTGTTTAGTAAATAAATTGTCCAAACTTATAAAACAATTTTTCAAAACAATTTTACAAACTCTAAAAAAATAATTTACTGAATCAAACAAAAATATTTACTGATTATTCTGTAATATATCAAGCAATATTTTTGTCTGAATTTATAAAACAAGTTTTCTAAAAATATTTACAAATTCTAAACAAAATAGTCTACTGAATCAAACAAAAATACTTACTGGATTTTGATGTAATATATCAAACAAACTTTTTGCCTGATTCAGTAAAAACTTTTTTTTTTAATATTTTAAAGTTTTAAATATTAACATCATCATCTACTAAGCATTTATGACATTTTACTTTGTTATATATGTGTTAAACTCTGTATGTTTATCTAAAGACTTTAAAAAAAATTTGTGAGAATTTAATCAACAACATTAGCGAATTGATTCATTCTAAAATCTTCAGTAAACAAACTATTGGCAATTTACGTTTGATACTAATTTTATGAATTCCGACGTTGGATTCCTTTTGCTAGCATTGTTGTTGTTTATGTATATGTCGTCATAGAATTATTTTTTGTGGCACCGAAAACTGGATCTTGTTGTTGTTTTTGGTATTTGCGTCCTAAATAAAAGTCAAACAAAAAATTCACTGATTCATTAAAAAAACATTTACTGAAAAGTTAATATTATTTTAGACAAACTTTTGTTTGAAAATTTTTTGGTCATAATTTGCCTCTGTGTTCAAAGCCTTGATTTTTTTCTTCTTTCTATGCAAAAAGAAGCATACAACGACAAGTCAGGGGATTAAACTGTATTACATTAAACTGCTAAATACATCTTCTACCTTAAACGCAAAGCTTGCAAGATTTTATATACCGAGTACTAATAAGAATAATACCCATATATCCAACTAAGAGATATCTAAAGCTACGGTCACACTTGGAAATATTTGACGAAATAAGCGTAAACACTACTTTTGCCCAGGTTTAGTGTGATTTAACTTATTTTTCATATTACAAGATAAAATTAATTATTCTGCAAAAAGCTATTTTCATATAATTTTTAATAAATGCGAACGCATCCATATTTAAAAAATAGTGAAATTAAAGAAATTAAAATTTTAGCTTGCCTGTTGGTCACGCTATTTTTGTGAAATATATGCCAAGTGTGACCATAGCTTAAGGCGTACATTATCCATTAGATTATCCATGTCTTTACAATACTTACCTACAAATTAAAATTATAAAATAGTTTTATACTGTATGTAATTATGCATAGAGAGATATATATTGGATAAAATTAACCCTTAAACACATTTTAAGTTTTAAACGATTTCTACCGTTCAACTTAAGTCTGGTGCAGTGGTAGGCACAACTCAAAATGTGTTTGTATTGTTGCTTACTAGTGTTAGTGAGGCGACAGAGCTTCCCACCAAACGCAAAGTCAAACGTTTGAAATATAATGCTGCATTATATTTCTTTAGGTATTATATTACGCATTTGAAATAAACCAAAACTTTTTAAAATAGTTTAATTTAGCAAAATATACAGCCATGTCACAGATTCCGCTTGGATTGGTTTTGATTCCGTTGTTGTCATTCCGAAAAAGTACATTTTTCGTGCTTTAGATTCCGTTTATTTTGTATTTCGTTTTTACAATGATAAAGTTTTTATACCTTGAGGCGTTTGTTTACTCTTGCTTTTAGATGTAAAGCTCATATTAAGCTTTTTATTAACATGTGAAGCTCATGACGAAATATTTATTTGACGCTCCTAAAAGTATGCATGTTTTATAATATTTACTGCTAATGAAGTCTGTAGAATCGTGTTTTTCAATTCCACTTTGAAATTTAAAAGTACTTTGATTACGAAGAAAATTTTCGTTTTTCGTTTTCTGAAGCAGCATCTTACGGAATTGAAACCACTTCCGATCGGAATGGTATTCTGTGAAATGGCTGATAAAATCATAAAAATTGTATAAGCAATTTCTTGTTTTAAAATTTTAAAACTTAAAGTTTCGATATTGAAATGTATAGAAAAGTTTAATGATTTTACAAAATAAACAATATAACTAACATTCTGTTGAATCGGCTCATAGTTTTGTAAAATGGTATAGAAAGAAATCAGAAATTTTATACTTTTGGTACTAGAAATTTTTTTCTGCGCTGCAGTTTCACGAAGATTTTGAAGAAGCTTCTTTGAAGCCAATAAAAAGAAACCCCCAAACAAACGACGACAAAATTTTAAAGTTGCGTTTAATTAAGCCCCAAATTGTTGCTAAGTTGAATTCACTGAGTTTACAATGTAAAGATTTGAGTTGTTGCAATAATCTAGGTAGCGCTCAACGAGGGTTGCAATAACCGAGGGCGCACTGTACATATATTTGATCTTATAAATGTACAATGTAACATGTATAACTAATGTATTATAAGAAATTTATTATTTGACATATTGTTATAATTTTATTGTAAATGAAATTTATTTGCTGGTGTTTAAACATTGTCTATATGCAATTCATTGGAGCTCTACCGTATCGTCAGTAGACTTCATACACACTTTTGAACAGTTACAGGCTTTCAAAAACCATTTGAAAATTTTGTATAAGTTTCAAGGCCTACTGTACTTATTTTTGAAAACTATTTACATATTTGTAAATTCTCAAACGGTTTTTGAAAGACTGTACATAAGATAAGGTGTAGGTAACTGTTCAAAAGTGTATTTGAAGTCTACTGACAATTTGGTAAAGTACCAATGAAATGCATATGGGCAACGCTTAAACATGAGCAAATGAATTTCATCTAATATATTATAATTTTAATATAAGTAACCCGTTTGAATTGAATTTTGGGTTTCGATGCTTACATATTAATTTTTATATACATATATCCATAGGTATATGCATAGAAACTTTAATATACATAATTAGCAATCATGATTTAATAATTCTGGCACCACTGCGGCGACCAATGGTGTGGAGATTCAGTTTATTTGAAGACTTATAACAGAATTTCATGGCTAGTTGAGCTCTTTTATGTGATACACTACGAGGAACATAATTGCGAAATTGCTTAGTGATGCTTTTTGGCAAAAAAAAACTCAGAAAATAGAGAGACCTTCAGATGTGCAAACAACAGATTAACTATAGTCCAAAGTGAAAAATCAGATCAATTTGAAAATATGTTCTTCTAAATAAAAAAAATATAATGTGAGTCCGAACACAGGAGAGATGTGTAAACATTTAGTAATGAAACATTTCACCTTCTACCGAAACATTATTCTCATCATTCGCCCGTTTCAACTTCGGCAAACCGGCCTTCATCCGCTTCTTTTTCACCCTCGTACCTTCCTCCACACCCGACAAATCGCTCAGACTCCTCTGATTCACTCCCACCAGGCATATCGCCCTTCCGCTTCCCCGCAGACATAAATAATAGTATTATTTATCTACCAGCAAAAAATAATACACCCGTACAAAATAGTTGGAATTACCGCAGTTAAACAGCAAAATAACCAACAGTCAAAGACAAACGCTGTGTACGTTGAAAAATTAAGTTGATGTTAATTTTTCCCTTGTTCCTTGAAACATTATTCATACCCAATTCTTTCTGAATATAACGTTACGAACCTTAGCCTAATAATCAATTTAGATTCACAAACGCAGTCAATAAACCGTCAGCCAAATATCGCACCAAGTTCAGCAACAAATTCGGTAAAACCGAAAGACCGGTTTATTTCAAAAAACCCGGGTTCAAAAACCGAGACGAACCGGGTCTGAATCCCGAAAAACTGGCCACAAAATCCCCTAAATCCCAGAAGTTCCCGGCAAAAATCAAAAATGGCAGCGCCGAAATACTCACTCAATTCAAAAACACGGCAACACAGCACCAACCAACCAACGTACGACCTTACTGCAGGAGTTTGACCTTGAGACTCCCTTTGCCAGTGTTAGTGTATTTCTATGCAGCTGTTAAGTTTCTTTGTACTTCTTGTTGTCCGTTTGATTACACTAATACTCTCATACACAGCTCACACCGCGTTATTAGTAAGATTAATCTTACTCAAAATTTTTGATTGTATTGTGAAAACGATTTTTACCCCCTAGCGTATAGATGTTTATACATCAAAAATTTATTTCTAAATTTTTAATTCATTTAAAAAGTACAATAACTACTGAAATTCATTACTTGTTTCAGACAATGGTCAAGCTGATTATATATATGAAATATGTACTTAATATTTATTATCTTCTACCTTCTCTTTTTCCTTCTTCTTATTTTTGTTTTTCCTCATGAATTTCAATTCTAGGCAAAGATTTTTAATTAAATCTTTTGCATTATTATATGAGTCACCCTTGTAAATACTCGTACAAAAAAATTTTACTATTAATTCTTTTAGTTGCATGCTACCTTATGCAGTGTTAAAGAAACGAGTATTTAACAGCAGATACATAAGTAATTGTTAGGCAAAAGTGAAAATGATATTACAATTATTCATAAGGGTTCAACAGAAATATATTTTTGGAGGGGGAAGGGGGCTCTAAGCTCAATTTTATAGTCAAAGTTATGGAAACTATCATATAATAATGCCAATTTGGAAAACTCTAGCAGGTTCAAAACTAACTTTTGAGGTGTGGTTTATTTTCCATGTTTCCTTAAACAAAATTATGTGGAAGAGACAAATTTTAATGCGCTTAACTCAAATCCGTTTTCAGTTTTTGTCTATCACGTACAGATTTTTTTGGTTTGGGCTGACTAATATTTGCACTATGCACATCAGCATATTTAACCCTAACTCAAGACTCCGTGACTTATCAAAAACTCTACAGAAGGTATCAATTCTTCGCTGTGTTCCGCAAGGATCAGTCACGTTTTACACTCTGTGTCAGTTCCCTTCCCCTTAGGTAATTATTTGATTTTATTTGAGCAATACTTCTTATTTTTGGGTAATAGAATATTATAGATTTTTTTAATATAATTATACCAGTATAGTGAAATCCTTAATTCACATTAAACTAACATATTTATGTCGCACTCATTTTATTTTTAATGAAATTTTTCTACTTCTTTTAACTTTTTTATTTATACATTTTTTTCATTCTACTTGTTTTATTGTTTTCAATGGTTACTTTCATTATTGTGTTTACATTATGAAGAAATCATTATGAATAATGAAAAATATTTACGATTGAAGCAATTAAATTTCGATTTCATTTAAGTTTTGTTTGCATAAAATTGTGTGCAATGCAATGTAAGTAGGAAAGATACATTCGAGAGTAAATATTGCTATCGATTTGTGTTTGTGTAAGCAGACGTAAAAGGTTAAAAAAAATCAAATGTATAAATCAATTTTTATTTATCATTGCTTTCAATACATCAAGTAAATGAAAAATAATTGTAAATATGGTAGGAAAATATATATTAAATTTAAACTTTTATATTGCAATCCATATTATTGTTGTTATGTAGGATATTTTATCATTTACATATAAAAATGGTGATTCTATAGAGAGACTAGATGTCATACAAGTAAATGCAGATAAAGATATTTTATTCCAAAAAAAAAAGTAATGGTCAATAAAGACTAGTTATGTGTTTAAATAGGAAACATCTGAAATGGTTGCAGTGACTATATTTTAGGATAATTGGCTATTTTTAGAAAAATATATAAAAAAGAACGCATGGTATCATGGGATACCGGGTTGAAACGAAGTTCCTGTCGCCTTTGCCATACCCTCTGTCGTCATAAGCCAGTTCGGGTTTATGCCGGCAGGCCACATTCTGCCAGTCACCTTTGCCCGGCCACCTTCAAGCTGTTCTTCAGCCTGTCATTTTCAGTCGGGCACCTTCGGCCCGCCACCTGTCAGCTTCGGTCAGTCATCTTCGCACGGCCATATTTGATCGGTTACCTTCCGCTAGTCTACAGCCTGTAGTCTTCGACAGGCCGCCTTCAGCTTGTTGACTTAGGTCGGCCACCTTCACCTATCGGCTTCGGCCTGTCAGCTAAGGCCTGCCTCATTGGGCCAGCCACCTTCGGCCTGCCTCATTAGGGCAGCCACCTTCATCCAGTCACCTTCGGCCTGCTGCCCTTTACATACAGCCTTCAGCCTGCCGTTTATGGCCGGCTAGCCACCTTTGACCTGTCGGCTTCGGTCGGCCACCTTTGATTAGCTGCTTTCGGTCAGCTACCTTCGGCCAGCCAACTTCGACACACTACCTTGAGCCTGCTGCCTTCGGCCTGTCGCCATCGTTTTGACTTTTCAATACCACTATTTTTTACCAGAACTCGATTCCAGTATCCGTTGCCAGTGTGCGTTATCAGTATTCGTTACACATATTTTTTCATATAAAAAAAAATGTTTACCTCCCACTATAAAAAACATTGAGATACATAACGTCCCATAGGGAGCTTTGTTCCAAAACTTTATTGGTCTAATAGTCTAAAATTCAAAGTCTAAAATTGTATAAACATTTTGAACAAGAAAGCACGGTATCGTAGGACACCGGGTTGGAACTTAGTTCCTTACGTTATACTTACCTTATAAATGGCTCCTTACCCCCTCCCCATAATGAGCTTATTTTTGAAAAAATTTACAGCGTTTGTGTCCTTCCAAACTCAGATCTAATAATTTTTTAAATTTTATTAATATTGCTTAAATAGTTTTAGGGAGCAAGAAATTGCCCCTTCGATGTCCCATTTTTGATAAAATATATAAACTATGTGTCCTTCCAAACTCACATTAGTTCATGTTTTAAATATCATTAAAACTTTTTAGATGGTTTCGGAAGGGCAGAAACTGCCCCTTCACCTCCCACCTTAACCTAAATAGCTATGGACATATATATATATATATATATATATATATATATATATATATATATATATATATATATATATATATATATATATATATATATATATATATATATATATATATATATATATATATATATATGTATGCTACACTCATGATTCCAGGACAGTTTTATAGTAAATTACATAGATTCGGGACATTTTTATGGTTTCGGGACAGTGCTGAGATTATTCGTATACCACTTACATAGTTTCGGCACTTTTTAGTTTCGGCACATTTTTTTCTGTTTTTAAGTTTTAATTGCAACTAATTTCTCTTAATTGATTAATTATTATTTACTTCGCCGTTCATTTATATATTCTCCCAAAATGTGAAATTTTTCAATTTAAAAATTAAATATGTCGTTGCATTGTTACCATGTACATATACAATTTCTGTAAAATATCATGGGAAGGGGTCAGGGATGGCAAAGTTGGTACTTTTTACTTGATGCATATCCAGTGTATCTTGAACGCTGAATTTGTTATACAGGTAGTCCTGCCTGAGTATGTGTTTAAAAAGATCTGGAAAAGGGCATTTTTAACCAGGGGAACTAGGATGCCTCTTATTTGTATGTGTCGTTTTTTTATTGCTAGATAGCTAAAATGTGGTACGCAGTTAGATCTGGGTGCGAAAATAATCACCCATGTGCTGAAAAGCGCGAGATTGGTAAATCACTTGTGAGTTTAAAATCGCAAACCTCACTTTTGCATGTGCTGAGGCTCGCGCGTTTTGTTTATTTTTCGAAATAATCTTCGAAAAAATTCTTATTCATGCTCGTAAGTTTTTTGAAACCATACTATCCAACACAGAATTTTCCAACTATTTTAGTATTGAATTTACTATTTTTATTGATATTTTTTAAAATAAATTCAAACGTCAAACAGTTTGTTTACGTTTTTTATCAAGCAAAATTTATCTGAGCTTAAGCTCTGACAAAATTGTAAATACACTGAGATAACATTAATAAATGCAGTCTATACTTGATAAATTTGACATTTATCATGATACAAAATACATTTTTTGTGTAGTTAAAGCACCCCACGCACTTGCAATGCAATTGTGCAATTTTTCATATTCCACAATATATAGGGTGTTTTTTTTATTGGTATAGAACTTTAAATTAAAATAAAACAAAAAAAATATTTTTAATATCAACTAAACTGGCTTTAATGGATAGATAATTAAATTACATTAATGTCTAAATAGGGTTTGGGGCATGTGGCCGCTACGGCTGGCGAGTACAAAGCGCAATCTATAACACCAATTTTCACACACTTTTCGCAGCATTTGCGCCCGTATTTTGCGAATAACTCTTCAAATGTTAATTTCCAAGATGTGCAATTGTCCTTGGTTTATCGGCGTAGACGAGTGACTTTACATAACCCCAAAGAAAATAGTCCAATGGGGTTAAATCACACGATCTTGATGACCAATTAACAGGAAAATTACGTAAAATCATTAGTTTTTCATTAAACTTTTTTCAAGCATTTCATATAAATTATTTAAATATCAAAGATTTATAAGCGTTGCTCTGCCCTGAGTATTTTCATTATAAAATTGCAAACCTTACTAGCCACAATGCAATTGTCAGCTGTCAAATCGGTTGTTAAGCAAAGCAGTGCTGCCCACTCAAAGATGTATACGTCAAGTCTGACAACCCTGTATTTGCAAAAATCAAAAGGCTCCTGATTTTTATTGCACAATAAAGAAAATTGTGTAATGTTTTGGCAAAATTGTTCATTATTATGTATACATTTTCAGTCAGGAAAATTGTACAATATTTTGTTTGAAAGTACTGTGCAATTTATTGGCTAGTATAGGTCAAAACGACAATAATATGTACAATAATACGTGCAATAATATTGCATAATGGGTGGGACGTTTAATCCCGTTTGCATATAAGGCGACGATATAAATATGTACATGGAAAATTGTTAACCCTGCAGTCACACGATCAAGTTTTCCTTTCAAGTTTTTCACACACATTGCTTGCCAAATTTAATTTTTATTGATAGCTATGACGTAGGTTGCACGCAACTTGAAAGCAAGTTGAAAGAAATGTTGTAAGAAACAAAACAAAAACTATGGCGGCAGAATATTTGTACAAGAAAATTGGAATTAGCTATTTTCTTGAACGTATATTGAAACACTTAACTTGAAAAAGAAATTGAAATCAAGTTGGTTTGAATTTTTAAAAGTATGATTGTATTGGTAAAAAAGTGTGAGTGTATTAAAACTTGAAAGGCAAAACTTGATCGTCTAACCCCCAAGTAAGAATTTATTTTGTTACAAAAAAGTATACCACCCAATTCATACGCTGATTTAAAAATCATGTTTTCTTTTTAATTCTCTCTAAAATTTGCTTCCAAAAACCCATTGCATTCATACGATGATTTTTAGTTGAAAATTTTTTTATATACATATTACTCTCAAAATTTGCTTTGTTTGGTCTTTCACAACAACAAAAAACCTAACACAATCATATAAGAGAGAGAAAATTTGAAAAAATGCAAATCGAACTAAAGAAAAATATGAAAAAAATCAGCGAGAACTGAAAGTGTGATTTTTTCCTTTACCCCGTTCGCCTACTTAGGGGCTATTCACATATAACGTAACGCTAATTTCGAAGTTTTTATAAATTTTAAAAATGAAATATTTTCTAACTGAAGCTGCGATAACCAAAAAATAAAACTACTTTCGATAATGGTTATTGGTAGCTAAAACATTTGTTTGGTTGATATAATAGTTATTCATAACAAAAAAAAATATTTCTTAGTTATTTTGGTTATTGTGACCAAAATAATATATATCTTACGGTAATGGTTAAAAGCAACATAAAGCAGATAAAGGTTATTTTCTCGTAAACTTTTCTTAAAAACAAAAAAAAAACAATTATTTTCGGCCCATGATTGGATGTAATATTTTAAAATTCCTTTTGCCATCCGTGGTAAGGGTCGTAAAGCACATTCAATTCCGCCAATAAAAATAAACAACGGCGTTAATAATAGCGACTTTTGAGTTTCAATTAAAAGTTTTGAGATAGAAGTTTGACAAATGTTTTGTAAAAGAAATTAATAAACATGTTTATTATAAGATTATGTTAATATATATAGATATTTGTTTTTGCTTAAATAAAATGTACACTATAGTCACTTAGAAGCCCCCTGAAGAACTTTATGCTGAGGAAGTGAAGCGAAGTGGGCTAGGGCGCAGAAATTAATAAAAATTTTATGTTTTCATTGATAATAAGATTGTGTGTTAATATAAATATTTGTTTTTGCTTAAATAAAAAATAAAATGTGCAGTATAGTCACTCAGAAGCTCCCGGAAGAACTTTATGTTGAAAAATTGGAATTGGATTGGAAATGAAATTCAAATTCAGTTCCAGTTGTGAATGGGTTCATGAAAACGTAATGAAATTGGTTTGTTAAAAAAGTGGTTATATTTGTTGAAATTCAGCATATCGTTTACAAAGTTGTATTTTTAGTGATTAGAAGATGGAAAAAATATGTTCTAGCTATTAAATGCATAAATTAAAGGTATCCTGAACTCCAATTCATTGCACAACGATTTGAAATTGAAGCACAAACGGTTTTCATGAACGCAATCAACCGCTTTTGTATAGAAAAATGATGCCAAACCAATCCGTATTGGATTCTATAAACAGGAGGATTGTATATTTTTTAAACCGCAACAAATCTTCCATTTACCTATTATGTGAACTTTAAGAAGTAGGGCAAAATCGATTGTGTTATAAAACTTTCTTCCGAAGGCAGAAGTAGTTCATGTTTTTGAAGCGCATGTTTGCACGCCGTGGATAAAAATTCCTAAAACAAGAGGGAAATATAGCATTGCCGTGTTTAAAACATCAGCTATTTTTTAATTTGAGTTTTAAATTTTTGCATTAGTTCCCTTCAAAATGTTTGGGGAAAAAACTCTCAAGAATTTCTCATTCTAGCTCATATTTAGAATACTTACTTTTTTCCCTGGGAATTTATTGAAGGGGAAATTGTACGACTCTGTTCCGCAAACCGAATCTCAGTAAATTTCTCGTTTTCCAAAAAATAAATAATGCCCCCATTGATGTATTTTAAGTCGTATATAGTAAATTAATTTCAGATATGATATTTTAATGTCTAAAATATATGAAACTGTAAAAAAATCTGAAAAAAGTTTGCTATTAGTGGATTTAATTTTTCTAAACCGAGAGTTTTCAAATCGACTCGATTTACAGAACAGTCAGGGTAATTTATAATAGGAGGAATGTTATAGCCGGGGAATTGTTATTCATAATTGGGCTGAATTTCTCGTTTTAGAAAAATAAATGATTGATGTATTTTAAATCGTCTGTAGTAAATTAATTTCAGATGATATTTTAAGGTCTAAAATATATGTAATTGCAAAAAAATTTTGCTATTAGTGGATTTAATTTCTCTAAATCGAGCGTTTTCAAATCGACTCGGTTTATCACCTAGAAGAAAACAATAAAAGTAATATTTCTTCTTCCTTTCATAAATTTTGAGACAATTACACAATATAAACAGAAAAAATTTTAATTAATTAATTTTATTTAAACAAATTAAAAAAAGGGCGTAATCTCCACGGCAAATGAATGTTAAAGCTTTTAGAGAAAAGGAAAGCTGCAAAATGTATGTATAAAATTCTTACAGGAAAGGAGGAAAGATTTAATCCAAAAAATCTATGTTTATAAATGAAGGTTTTTTAAAATGCAAAACCTTTTTCTTCCTTTTTTCTTATAAGTGGTTATCTGGCGATATTGCTAGTTTATCATCTAGCAGAAGCGCTTTCGTATTGCGTAGGAATATTGCCATCGAGACACGAAATTACGTCTTCCCCTAGTATAAGATTAAGAGAAAAATCAGCATTTTATTTTTATTATGCTGCCGACGTTTTCTCTCATGTTATCTCAAAGTTAATGTCTCGTGAAAACGCTGTGTAAACATTTTAAGTTTCATGTGACGATCTATATATCGCCACCTAAAATGAAAAATTTAAAATTTTTGAGGTATGAAAACAATTTTTTATATATGAGCTAAAAATTGATTTGAGCTTGTCAATTGTCAGTCTCAATTGTCTACTTATGAACTGACGATTTTAATAATTTGTTTTGAACTTTTTTTTATTATGTATTAAGTGATAAAAAAACAATTCAATTAGATACATACGATCACATAAAAAACAAATACATACATAATAATTAAGATTTTGAAAAACTTTGTATTAATTATGAGATTAATTTTATATACATATATATATATATACATATATATATAATATTTTAAACATTTTATTCAATAAAGTCAAACAAAAGGAATTTGTCTACTCGATATTTGAATATGTACATTAGTGGTCATAAAAAATTAAAATTTGGATTTCTTCAAGTCTCATACCTCAAATCGATAAGTATTTATAAAAAACGACCCTAAAATTTTAGGTCAATCATTTGAGATTAAGATGTATTTGAGCAAATGTTCTTTTTCTGCTTTAATGTCTCGTAACTTAATAAATATACATATGTAATTAGTATTTGCAAAAGCTGTTGGAAACTTCACAGAGAATAACTTTTTAGAATATTTTTATAAATACCCGTCGATTCTTAGTATGATACTTGAAGAAATCCAAAATTTATTTGATTACGACCGCTCTAATGTATATATGTATGTATATGAAGTACATATTTAAAAAAAAAAGTATTTTAAATAAGTGATAAAAAAATTAATAATTGTGATGTATGTTCAGTCGATTTTTTTTATTTTAGTGCTTATTGAACACGGTTTTTAATGGCGGCAAAATATGTAACAAAGTCGAAATTAAAAAAGGTTGTAGCATTTATATAACACAAGCAGCGTATTCTGAAAATTATAATTTGTGTTGGCTTAAAAGTATTAAAAACCTCGTTTTTGGTTTAAGATTTCAATTCAAATGGAAAAATGTACATACACATGTAAAATTTTAATTAATGACTTTGCAAAATTATTAATATTTACGACACGAAAAAAATTTTTTGCTGCCGGTTTGCTACCACCTTTTACGAATTCGTCATGATGTGAACAGAAAGTTTATAAAGTTGTAGTCTGAACAACTTTGTTTAGTTTCTTAAAATATTTGCCGAAACACGTTAAACTATAGCAGTGTGAATATAGTATAAGTATGTATAAAATAGTTTTTATTACAATGTACAAAAACGGGAAAAAGAGCTATTGTGACAAAAGGCCAGGCAGTGGCGAAAATGCCCCCATTGTGCCATAATTCCCATCACTGGTGTAAGCTCTTAATATGCTATTTAACAGAGGTGCCAGGTTTGACGATTTTGGGGGTCAAAAATGGAATTATGACGACTGGACGATTTATACCTTAAATTGTACGATTTTTAATAGTTATAAATTGACACCATATTAGAACTTGTAAAAAAATAAAGGATTTTTATGCCCCACGTTTTTGGTATTGCGTTTTTAAATTAGTATTAAGACGGATAAAATCTTGTGAATATATGATGAAATTGGTGCAATAGCTCGGTAATATTAACCTCGAAAAAGTATTTTTACCAGAGTAGGAAAATAAACTAAACGAAATGTTTGCGCTCGTTTTGCATTTTCCAATGTGTAAAACAAACACAAAACAATAACAACGAGCATGATAGTCCCATTTAAAAATAATTCGTCATAGCCGCATTGAAAAAAATATGAATAGACTTTTAAGGTTGTCACCTGGTAGCATAGGCGTAGATAGGCCTTTCTGGGGGGAGGTAATGCCCACAGACTTGATTTTGCCCCCATCACAGAATTACTGAAATATTTAATAAAAATGATTAAAACTTCTCTATGTTTGGAAAGACATACATATTAGTATACAAATCGTAAATGTATCCCGTTTACTTACAGAAATCATTACAATTTTTAGAAAAATGTAGTTTCCAATAATTAAAAAATTTTTGTTTATTACGTAAAAACCCTAAACAGAAACGTACGAGTGTGTGTTTTTATTCTGATGATATATTTTTGTATTTTCTCTAACAAAATACAAAAAGTAGTACATACATTTTAAAAACCTTTTGATACTGGGTCCATTTGTGCATAAAATTAGTCCAATAGCCCATCAGCAACATGATTTTTAAAAGTATTAGACCTTCAAAAAACTTTCATATCGATTGTGATAAGTTGACAACACGTAACTGGGTTTTACAACTTTTCACTAGAAGAAATTACGTTATAAATATTCTGAAAGAGTTACTAGCATAGAAATAAAATAGCTGAAATGTATTTAGTAGATATTCTCAACTAATTTCTGTTATTTTATTTTGAGAATGGGTATGTTTACTGCGTTTTGTGAAAATAATAAAAATTCAGTTAGAAGTTGTAAATGTATGACCATGACTATGATATCCTAAACGAAACGCTACCTAAAAGTGTACCATAAAAAATGCAACTCTATGGTAATTAAACTTACTACAAATGTAAAAAAAAATACACAATAAATACGTTTGTTTAAAAAAATTTTTAAATCGCCACGTTTAACAAGAATAGGCATATCTGGCAGCCCTGTTTATAGCGGTACATTTATTTTAAATATGTACATATCTACTGCGCAGGGCTTATGTACTTCACATTTGAAATCTTCTATACCAGCAACCGCTCATTTTAAATTTGATTGTTGAAAAGGTAACTTAGCTGGCTTTATTGTGTAAATTATTTTAATAGTTTGGTTGAAAAGTATACATAAGTTGGAAATCAAATTGTCAAAAGAATATACTACATACATATATATTTGTAAGGTGAGTTTTTTATATATTTTTTTAATTTTATTACAAATTAATAATAATTGTTATTTTCACAGAATTCCCTACCTATTTTTCTTGGTTTTTTTAATAGAAAGTACTACTTTTCAGGATCATTCGGTAATTAACCCACAATATTATTTTGCAAAAGCCTTTAAAATTAAAAATACTAAGTTTATTTGTTTTTCCATTTATTTATTGAACATTTTTTCAATTATATAGGGTGATCCATTTAGACCTTTGTTTTTTAATTGTAAATAAAACACTTAAAATAGAACTGGATGTCGGAATCATAATTACGACCTGAAAGAATAATATCTACCATTTACTTTTTAAAGATAATTTCATTTCAATGTTGGTGCCGGCTAGTCTGTAGGTATAGTCAATTCCAGTTTTCGATCACTCTTTTCAGCAACAAAAAAACATTAATTTTCAGTAAAGAAATTCAATGAATTAGTTAATATTTGCGTAGAAACGGACCTTCAAAGAAGTGTGTAGATAAATTCAAGCAAAAAATGTGTCAACAATGACACCTAATTTCTTTCCTGAAAATTAAATTCAGTTTTTTCTGTGAATGCTGGCAAAAGTGATAGAAAATTGGTCCTTCCGAATTGACGACCTACACCATAGTCGGGACCAACATTTGAATGAAATTATCTTTAAAAAGTAAATGGCAGATATTATTCTTTCAGGTCGTAATTATGATTCCGACATCTAGTTCTATTTTAAGTGTTTTATTTACAATTAAAAAACAAAGGTCTAAATGGATCACCCTTTATTAAATGTTTCAGGTACATATGTACATACTTATGTACATATGTATGATTTAAATCGATTTTGAAAACGAAGCATTTTTTTTAAACCCATTTGAATTTAATACTTTTTATCCAATTTGTGTGATAAAATTCGGTTTATTATATAAATTTTTATAATGCATACATTTTAGTGATACAATTTTCTTTGTTTTCGAAATCGATTTCCACCACATACCTGTTTATTTTGGTAATAACAAAACTGTAATTATATAAACACTGCTTTCAAAATCCATCATTAAACCTCTTTCGTGATAAATGCAAAAAATGAGCATTAAATAATACGAACGAGGCAATTTAATAAAAGCTATGCATACCTAAAAAAATGGAAAGAGATTTATACGCTGTTTCCATAATGCAAACAAGTGACTTGAGTAAAAAATTTGTATAGAAATCGCTCAAAAATCGGAGTGCTTCTCATATAAATTTTAAGCAAGCAATGGTTGTTTGCATTGTGGAAACAACATATTAGTTGCAAATTATTATTATTTTCTGTACATTGTAATAAGTTATTATTTATTACTTTGTAATACAATTTATTTTCTTATTTTAGGGAAATAAAGTCAAAGGACGATCTTTGTAATAAAATATATTGGAGACAAATATCGCTGTACTGGCTTTCACTATATCTACATATGAAGACGACATCGCGTTTTTGTCACCAAAAATTTAAAAGTATCTACTGCAGTGTTATTTACTAAAACTAAAATTATATATCCTAAAACGGAAACTTTTATAAAATTTTTATTATATCCTAAAAAGGAAATGTTTACCCTTACGTATAAAATTGCATTTGAATATTTTTCCCTTTTCCGAATAATACGATGGCTAAATTTGCGTTGGTTTTGTGTATTATTCTGTGTATTATTTAGTTGACGAAATAAATATTCACTCCTCTCGTGAATAAAAGGAGGGAATTTTTTCACGTAAACAATTTGTCATGAACAAAAAATTGTGAGAAGTTTACAAAACTGCACACAAACACAGCAATTGAAAATCAGCGACCGAAATTTTTGGGAAAGGGAACAAATTTCACGAAAGATTATATTCTCTATAAAGCTGATTATTATATTAATTTCTTTAAATATATTTTAAAAAGTGGTTTGAGCCACTTCTAAAATTTTTCAATAGAGTCTAAAGCTTTGTATTTCCCAGCTTTCAGACATCGGAACACTTTAAATTTTTCATTCGCAATTATATGTACATATGTAAATAGTAGGTATGTGTGTATTTTCTAAGTGCATGTTTTTCTATGAACTATTTTATTTTCTGTTAATGTATTTTGCTATACATATCAATGTATATATATGTACAGAAGCCGTTTTTGTATAATGTCTTAAATTAAAAATAACTGCTGTCAAAATTTCACTTATAATATATAATGAATAATTGATAAGTTAAAATCAGGCCCTGTTATGACCATTAACAGCTAAATTTTTTCGTCAATTAAATGTATGAAAAATTTTTTTTTTACAATTAAGTGTAAGAAAAGTTTCATGTTACATGTTTAATTAACTGGCCATGTTAGAAATTATACAAAATCTAACTTATGTAAATATAGTTGATTTTATGTGGTCGTATACATATATCTAAGTGAATTCAATTATTAATTTTTTTATCACTTATTTAAAATACTTTTTTTTTTTTTAAATATGTACTTCATATACATACATATATACATTAGAGCGGTCGTAATCAAATAAATTTTGGATTTCTTCAAGTATCATACTAAGAATCGACGGGTATTTATAAAAATATTCTAAAAAGTTATTCTCTGTGAAGTTTCCAACAGCTTTTGCAAATACTAATTACATATGTATATTTATTAAGTTACGAGACATTAAAGCAGAAAAAGAACATTTGCTCAAATACATCTTAATCTCAAATGATTGACCTAAAATTTTAGGGTCGTTTTTTATAAATACTTATCGATTTGGGGTATGAGACTTAAAGAAATCCGAATTTTAATTTTTTATGACCACTAATGTACATATTCAAATATCGAGTAGACAAATTCCTTTTGTTTGACTTTATTGAATAAAATATTAATTGAAAATATTATATATATATAAAAATTAATCTCATAATTAATACAAAGTTTCATAAAATCTTAATTATAATGTTTTTTATGTGATCGTATGTACCTAAATGAATTGAATTGTTATTTTTTTTATCACTTAATACATAATAAAAAAAGTTCAAAACAATTGATTAAAATCGCCAGTTCATAAGTAGACAATTGACAAGCTCAAAGCAATTTTTAGCTCATATACATATAAAAAGTTGTTTTTATACCTCAAAAATTTTAAATTTTTCAAAAGTTTTTTGCTTCTCCTGTAAACTTATGAAAAGTGATGTTACGTTATTTTCCATTTTATGTGGCGATATAAAGATCGTCACATGAAATGTCAATACGAATGTATTGGTATATGACAGTATAGGTCTCCGTTGATTCAAACATAGGGAGTTTTTGGGTTTAAATTTTTTGGATAACTGTTATTTACGGTCCTTGTTTTTATGAAATATTCTAGTTCTGTGCAATTATAATTATTTTGTCTTATATACATATATGTACATACGACGTTTATATGATGGTGGTTTAAATTAAAAATTAACTCAGCCATCAAAACTTCAGATATCATTTAATTTTTTAAAGGATAATTTCAAATCAGTGCCTTTTATGACTAGTAACAGCTGAACATTTTTGATCGGAAAATAAAAGTAAATAGCTTTAATTGTCAAATTTAAATTTTATTTTATCACAAATAAAAATACTTTAACATATATATATCGTCATATAAAACGCAAAAAGGCAGTGCCTATCATCATTTTTAAATTTTCTTAGGAGATGAACAACTTAACAAAAATCAAACTACATATGTATGTACATAGTACGTATGTATGTATGTGCTACGTGATTACAAAGACATATTTTTCAGGATAGTATAATTAATGATTATAACCACAAAAAATCGTTTTTATAATCACAATAGTTTTCTTTTAATAAAGTTCTCTATCTCTACTACAATTTTTTAAATATGACGTTAGGCCCTGCACTTTTGCATTTCATATGACGATATTTACATATGTATATGAAATAAATTTTATTTTCTAAAAACATTATTGCTTCTTTTATCTCCCATTTTTTTTTGAAAAAAAGGAAAAAATTACATTTGTATAAGTAGGGATTACCTCCGGGCTAATTAATGGTCAACTATATTCACCCAATTCACACGATGAAATTTCGGACGTCACTTTTTCTTTTAGAGGAGCGGTGTAGAGAAAAAACGGGCTAGAAAAAAACTCGATTTCTGTTTTCACGGTTTTTTTCTCAATTGCTTTTTAACTTTTCTTAAGTCGATTATTATTGTCTCTCATTTTGGGTACGTTCGTAAATTCAATAATTGTGCAATAATCAAAGTTCTGCGCTCGAAAACAAACACTTGGCAATACTTTTTTCCCATCAAAAGTTTCTTTGCAAAAACATTTGAGAGTGCTGTCGCAGATTACTGCAACAAAGGCAGCATTTTAAGTACTGTTGCAATAGTTTGCACACCGGTTGCACAAATTTACTGCATTTATGAATTCAACCTTTCTCTCTCATATTTGATTGTGTTAACGTTTTGTTGTTGTGAATGAGTAAATAGAACGAAATTTGAGAGTAATATATAAAAATGACATGCAACTAAAAATCACCGTATGAACGCAAAAGGTTTTTGGTAGCAACTTCAAAAGGGAATTGAGAAAAATTGACGTTATAAATTTAATGGTGTGAATTGGGTGTTTGTTTTCAAAACGTAAATAACAATCAAATTCAAATAATTAAAGTTTCAAATTTGTATTCCTTGTCTATATTGAAATACACAAATTCCTTCTGGTTGATTTAAAAAAAAAATTACAATAAGTACATATTATTCAGTTTATCTTTTAAATAAAAGTTTTAGGGGCTACTCAAATACTACTTAACGCTCTTATGGAAGGGGGTTGAAGATTTGTTACGGTTTAATTAACTATCTATTTCGAATAAGTATATTTTGCAAAATATAAGAATATAAATAAATGAACGCGTTCAACATGAAATAGTGTTTCGTGATTTCTTGATCACTTGCTTCTTCGAATGCATTCTGAATGACATCGTAAATAAAGCTATAGTTTTTGAACTCATTAAAAACGCAATCAATTTTACTAGGTAATATATTGCATAAAATATCCACCGAAAAAGACATGCAAAAACGGAATTAAATCATCACATTTACACATTTTCATAAAACAAGTTTTAGCTCCAAAAAAATAAAAAGGCAATAGCTATTTTTTAGAGCGAGTTCTCTAAATTTGCATGTAAACACATGATTTCCAATGACAAGCTAATGTAAAAATCATGCATGTTTCACCTAAATCGAACCAATGCGTCATCAGTTGCACCCATGATTATACACATGATTTGTCATGTTATTTTTTGCTGGGTATGCATGCAATTGAGAAAAATTTTTAACAGAATTGAGCAATTCGACCATTTTTAAGCAATTCGACTGCTTAAAAAGGGTAAGGTAAATTTGAAAATCGAGTTCTGAATAGATCTTAACATTTTGAGGTAAGCAAGCTTTTCTGGATATATTTCCATTGGTGTATCGTTATATTTTAAATTAAAATTTTAAGAATAAGGGGGAATTTGCGCCATTCTAAACAGTTCCACTTCATTCAGATTTTTGTGATATGAAATTTCGCACTCATATTGGTTTGAAAAACTTTTTTTTATGGGTCGATTATGTATGGCAACCGAACTTCAGTTGGGTTGCCAGTTGCTAAAAATCATATTATTATGGCAACTGGCAATTGAGAGCTGTCAATTTCAGTTGCTTTTTAGTGCTTTTCTGGCAACCACAAATTTTCAGTTGCCGGCTGGTAACGCAACTGAAGTTCGGTTGCCATCCATAATCGACCCATTAATTATTCGTAAATACTTCTGGGAGAAGTTCCAGGGGCTTACTTCGTACTTGGATTCGAAAAGAAAACTGTTCGAATTTGTATGATATTAACAGAGATGTGAATTATTTGAAATACTTTTATTTAAAATACAAATACAAAATACCATTTTTATTTTCTATTTGAAATACTTTGCCTCAAGAGTATTTTATATTTTATTTTAAACATTTCAAAATACATATTTCAAAGTACTAGTAAACAATATAACAACCAATTTTGAATCTCAGCTTTGTCTTCTTGCACACTCTTTTGATTATTTTGCAAAAATGACTAAAACTCCGCAAATATATATAGCATATATCGATGTCAAGTACTGAAATTTATTAAAAGTCAAAAATTTCTAAAAAAAAAATATTCCAAAATTAGAAAGAAGCCCTAAAACTTAATAATGCTCGCTAAAACTGTAAGGAATGCCAAAAACCTGGACAAAATAGAGAAAATGACGAACATTCGCTAAATCTTGCTAAAATTAGTAAGATTTCAAAGTGTAATATTGATTTAAAGTCCCTAAAATTTTAATATAGCCAAAAACCTTGGATAAAATACTTCTGTCACGGAAATGGCGAAAATTTGCAAAAATTGCAAAATTAAAAAAAAAGCCATTATATTGATAAAAAGTTGCTAAGACCGTAGGGAATGCCAAATGTTCGACAAAAAACGCGAAAATGGTATAAATTCGCAAAATCTGGGTAACAGCGGCATGATAGCAAAATCTAATATTGATGAAAAATCGCTAAAGCTGTAAAGACGATGAAAAATTGCAAAAAATCGCTTCTATGGCAAACATTGCAAAAAATCGCGAGAAATTGCGAAAATGGAAACAAACTCTAAAATGGATTAGCGATCACAACATATGTTGTATTAAATTGAACAAATATTTTAAATTAAAATTACAATTATAAAAGAAAATGTATTTTGAAAATAGGTATTTTGAAAATATGTATTTTCTATTTCAAACACTTCTTTAAAAACTATTTTGTATTTTTAATTTGAAATGGAAAAATAAAAACCCATTTGTATTTTGAATTTATTTATTTCAAATACGTATTTTCCACAACCCTGGTTATTAACATTGCAATACCATACCTTACGGCAGTTCTTGTATTGGAAAAGGTCAATCGTATTTGTTAATTTTCAAATTTAGTGAACTAGATTTGCCCCTTAATTTGTCTATTAATGTTATTTTTGAAAATTACGGCTACAATTTATTCATTGGCCTGCATATGAACATCTGAAAGTATATTCTCCAAAATTATAACAGTTAATACATGTAAAAATGCAATAATTTAAAATTCGTTTAATAGTTTCGTAGAAACAGAAATTGTCCCCAACCCTCTCCTTATCATAGTTCTTAAATTGGGTTGATATTTTTGGAGCCAGAAATACAAACGGTTTAAAACGCCACATTCATACACACACACTCGTATATAGCAAAACAAACAAAGATTGTGCTAGCAGCACTCATACCAATAGATCAAAACTCCCAAGTTTATGAACAATTTTAACGCAGTCCAACAAAAATTTTTAACGCAGTCCAATAAATCTGGGGAAAATAGTGAAATGTGGTAACCATTATTTACAACTACGTGCGCTGAAATTTCAGGACATGTGCCTAAACTATGAAACCTGTAATGTACTGTTCCGAAACTATAAAAAACTTACTAAAAATAATTAATCCTACAATTTTAGCGGAAATTATAGCCAAATATCGGCGTTATAATGATTATTAAAGCAAAAGCTACAGAATTGCATCACAAAAGTTTGATATATTTTGTGTCCCGAAACCATGTTTGTGACATACATATATATATATATATATATATATATATATATATATATATATATATATATATATTTTTTTTTTTAAGTTTCATTAAAATTGGTGAGATAGTTTCAGAGAGACAGAAATTGCCCCTCCTGGTCCTATTTTGGAAAAAATATATAGGCTATGTATCGTTCAAGAATCAGCTCTATTCATGTTTTAACTTTCATTAGAATTGGTCAGATAGTTTCAGAGAGGCAGAAATTTAACCTTAACCATCCCCTCGTGATCCTATTTTTGAAATAATATATGGCCTATGTGTCCTTCTAGACTTACATCTATCGATGTTTTATATTTAATTAAAATTGGTTAGATAGTTTCGGAACGGCAGATATTGTCCACTACCCCCCTGGTGATCTCATGTTGTAAAAATATATAGCCTATATGTCCTTCCAGACTCCGATCTATCCATGTTTTAAATTTCATTAAAATTGGTTAGATGTGCAAAAATATACAACCTT